>VZRI01007684.1:0-44097 GCA_013397515.1 Upupa epops
GTCCCCCCTTTTCTCACAGCAGTTTCTCCTTTCGTTGCAGCCCCCAGGACTTCCGCAGGCAGTGAGGACCAGCAGCACCTCCTGCCGCCCCGGCTCTGCTGCTGTGGAAGAAGCTGTCTGGCCCGGCCCCTCTTCCTCTGTACCAGGGCTCTGGAGGGGGTCGGCTGTGCCCGTGATTTTTATGTGCCCAGGCCTTCACAGCCGCTTGTGTTTGGCAGCCAGAGCAGTGGGGGTGCTGTGAGCTCCCCCGTTCTGCTCGAGCAGCCCCGGGTTGGTCACAGCCTCTGGGTTCACAGCAACCAACCAGTACCTGGGCAGGGAGCACTCACGGCTCCTGCAGCCAGAGCAGTCTGAGAGACAGCCAGGAGTTGCTTTGAGACCGACTGCCTCTCCCTGTGGCTCCCCCCGAGACCTAGGGGTGGGGGAGACTGGCAGGAGGGGGGCACAAGCTCCATCCCGGGTAAAGGAGCATGGGTGCCCACAGCCCCGTGCCAGCAGGAGAGGCATCATGCGGTGACGATGCCTCTGCCCCCACCCTTCTCACTTGGTGCCTCTGTTCCGAAAGCTTGGGTCCTCTCCCCCGTAACGTCTGGAACTCTGTTCTACGCTCGGCCCCCTCCTCCCCTGAAAGGCCAGTTCAGCCGAGGGACTGAGCTTCAGCTCTCAGTTCTCTGTCCTGCTCCTCCCGCAGTGAATGGAGTCACTTCACCTGGACGGGCCTGTCCTGCCAGCCCGCTCTGCGCTCAGGTCACCAGCTGCTCCTGGCTGCTCCCGCTGCTGCTCCTGCCAGCCTCCAGCCTTGGGCAGAGCCCGGGCTCCGCTGGCAGTGTCAGCACCCGCCCCAGCGCTGCGCTCTTCTGTCTGTCCCTCACAGCTAAACACTCTCTGTCCCCAGAGCTGCTGCCCTCCAGAATAAAACCGCTGCCCCCAGGGGCTCCCAGATGAGGCTGTGGTCTCCTCTCTCTGTGTTCTGGGCCCCGGCCGCCTGCACAACCACTCCAGGCGGGGTCGGGCGCGAACGCCGGCCGCTTTTATTGGCGTCAGAAGAGAAAGGAACAGGGTCACAATAAATTACCCGTGAGCTCCCTCCCACACAGCATCTCGGGGGGCGAAAGCAAAGGGTACCTCAGCACAGGGCCGCTGCAGCTGCCGGAGCCGGGGCGGAGGAAGCCAGGTTACGCGTCCATCCTTCTCCGCTGAACAGGGTCCCGGGACCCCGCTCACCCCAACTAACAGGAGATCCACGGGGAAAGCGTGGAGCATGGGCTGCGCTGAGCCCCCCTGCACACAACCAGCGGGGGGATTCCGGACAGGCTGAGCTCCAGCGGTAACCTCTCCCCCTCGCCTACCCCCGACCCACTAACGCTACCCTTGTGGCATGCAAGCTAAGAACCGGGAGGGGTGCTGGCGGCCGCTCCCCCACCAGCCATCTCCTGTAACCTAGGGGCCCACAGAGTGTTCCCCCCGCACCCAGCTCAGCGCGGCGGGGTCCTGCCCTCCGCCCTCTCGCTGCTCCTTTTGGCGATCCTCCTCCTGAAGCGGCTAATTCCCGGGGGGCTCAGCTCAGCGGCCTCCATCTCGTCGCGAAGAGGAGTGAACTCTGGTTGAGCAAGATGAGGAGATGGAGAGGAGGAGCGGGAGCACGGGGACAGCAGGGGGGAGGACCCGGGAACTACTGCGGCTGTTGCTCACCATCGTAAAGGTCCTCGGGGTCATAGGGTTGGTAGGAGTGATGTGGCAACCGCACTACGGGGATGTCTTGATCGGTTGGCTCACCGTATCCACCTTAACCCACCACCACCAAGAGCATCAACCGGTTACCGCAGGGGGGGCCGAGGCAGGGAGGCAGAAAACCAGAGCGCTCGTTAGACACCAGAGCGTTCCCGGCCCAGAGAGCTGCGTGGGGCGGGCGAGGAACGGCTCTGTCACCTTTACACAGCTCTTTATTCGCACGCGGAACAGCGCGGGCCCCTCACAGCGCGAAGCCCCGGGGAGCCCCCCGCCACACAGCCAAGTTAGTTGGAGACCACCAGCGCGGAGGCGGGCGACTCCTGTGCCCCTGGCACCTGCCTTGGCTTATTCCACTGCCGGGCTAGAGGGCCTCCCCGCGCCCCGCGGGGCAGGCAGTGCTGTTGAGCAGCGCAAGGGAGCCGAGGGCACGGACTAGGGACTAGCGGGGTGGGTTAGTGGTGGTCACTATGGTTGCTGGAGAGCACAGAGCAGCTCAGCGGCCGTCGCTGACCTTCAGCCAAGTGGCACCTGAACCAGGAGGAGCCTTTCACCTCCGCGACTGGTAGCCATTGTAAGGGATGGGGCCTTGGAAGGGGAAAGGAAGGGGGCAGAGGAGGGGAGGAGGAGAGGAGAGGACAGGAGAGACGACAACAAAAACATCCAGGTGAGTAGAGCGTAGGAACCAGCCCGGGGGCAGAGCAAACACCGAGACAGGGGCACTATAGGAGTAACGCTGCAGTAACCAGGGCTTCCCCAACACCTTCCCACAGGAGGGGGGCACCTTGGGTCTGGATAACGGAGCTGCTTCCTCCCAGGGCCCCTCCATGCTGTAACGAGGGGGGAAGGCGGGGTGCAGGAGACGGACAAAGGATCACGGTCTCCAGCCGGCTCCACCAGTTAAAGACAGACGCGTGCATCCCGGCGAGGGGCCACTCTCTAGGGGTTTAGTAGGGGCCACTCTCTAGGGGTTTAGTAGGGGCCATGCTCTCATGCCAAGGGGGCAGGCACACACACACACGCACATTTGGGGAACTACACGTGGAGAACTGCTGTCACGAACACGGGGAGGAGGGGGGACAGCACAGAGCAGGGGCAGGGTCACCCCACTAGAGACACAGGAGCAGACGGGCACTGTGCTGGGCTCCTTCCCGTGCTGCAGTCCTGCAGGACGCAGCGGCACTGGGGGGGTCACGGTCTGGGGGAGCTGCCATGGTTCAGCACCAGAGTCACCGGTGGCCTCCATCTCCTTTGGCTGTTAGAAAACGCCATCCCCACCTCCGCACGCTGCAGCCCCCCGGCTCCTGCCTACTCACCTCCCAGGCCGTAACCAGCGCAGGAGGATGGATCACAGTACCCTGGGGGGCCAGAAGGGCCCTGTGCGCCCGGGGGGCCTGTGTGGCCAGCGGGACCTCGTGGACCTGGAGATCCCGGGGGGCCTGGGTTGCCAGTTCGGCTTTCTCCTGGCGGTCCTGCAGAGAAGGGGGAGACGAAACACCCAGGTAATGGGGGGTGGCACCAGGTTAGGCTGGGGCGCTGCTCTGCTCCAGGGCAGGGAGGCTCTGCAGAGGGGTCCAGTCAGGCTGCAGCCTACGAACACTGCCCTGCAAAGAGGAGCTGGGTGTCCCAGCTCCGACTCCTCTGGGCAAACTGAGGGAAGGGCTGCTGCCTTCCTCTAGCAAGGAAGACGGAGCAGCGAGCGGAGAGACCACCTCCTGATGAGCTGCCCCTCTGGTCACTGTTCCATCTCCCTTGAAGGGGGCAGCTTTTAGCCAGAAAGTTGTCCCAGAACAAAGGCTTCACCACAGTCAGAGCTCTGGACCCCCCGACTCCCTCCCGGGTAGCACTGCTCCCTGACTCAGTGGTCACGGTGGCCTCATGAATTCAGAGCAGTTTCGCACCTGGCTACTGCCCTCTGTGCTGGGTACTGCCCGCTCGATAAATGGGGGTCCCTGTGCTGAACCCAGAGCCGTCTCTGTCAGGGGGTGACTGCTAGGGGTGACCCTGGGCTCCCGGGAGGGCCGTGGCCAAGAAGCCAACCATCACGGTGATCTCTGAACACAAACCCATCCACCCAGAACGTTCTGGGGCAGCAATTTATCCCAGGGAAGGAAACCACTCGCGCGACTGAGACCAGCATCGTGCGGCCCAGTACAGCATCCTGCTGCACCCCAGCGACGCTAGGACAGTGCAGGTGCCTCAGCTCCTGCCTGTCACTCCAGCCTGAGCACAGGGCAGGTCTAACGCCGATGCCTCAAGCGCAGCCACCTCGCCAGGTTACCTGTGGATCCTGGAGGGCCTCGAGGTCCTTGTGTTCCCACGCCGGGGCTGCCTTTGTCTCCTTTCTCGCCTGGCAAACCTAAGGACAGGAGCACAGTGCCCAGAGCCGCGTCAGGAAGGGAGCTGGGGGCAGTGCCCATCCTTCCCCCAGGACCACGGTCCCTCAGGGCAGTGCTCGTCCAGAAACCCCCGGAGGAGAGGAGGTGAAACCCAGGGATCACCTGGGCCCTCTGCCCTCCCTTCCCCAGCAGCCTCTCAGGAGCAGGGCTGGGGGTCTCAGACATTGCTGCTGCCACGGGGGGTTCATGGTGCTGCCAGGCAGAGGCCCCGGCCGGGCTCCAGAGCTGCCTCTGCCCTGCACCAAGCTGGCTCCTTCGATCAGGGCAAGCCCGGGCACTCTCTGGGCTAACAGTGTGAATAGCATCCCCCGCTCAGTTAGAGCAGCTGAGGACTCCAGTCCCTGATTCCACGACCACACTCAGGACACCCCTCAGCAGTTCCTGAGGGTCTCCCCCCTTCACACTAACCACTTCTTTCTGTCCTGTCCTGTCCCCATCCCCAACCAGCAACAGCTTGGCCTCAGGTACAGCACACAGGGGGAAGCCAACCGTGCAGCCAGCTCCTCCACGAGACCTTGCTAGCCCAGGAGCGACTAGGGGGGGATCCCTAGGAGGGGCCCAGCCTGCATCTCAGGCCACAGAGGAGCAGCACTGTAGATTAACAGTTGACTCTGTTACTTCTGTCTCCCTCCATCCCCTCTCGACTCCGTGTAAACCAGAGCCTTCCCCCCTTTGTTACCACCCTTGCTCTTCCAGGCTTCAACTCAAGACTGCCTGAGCCCAACGGAGCAGGAGAGCTCAGCTGCTCCCCAACAGCAGTCCGTTCCCCAGCCCCTCTGCTGACGCAGCCCCAGCCCAGCCCAGGGTCCCTGAGGTGAGAGCGTGAGGCCGCGTGCCCAGCTAGATGCCACCAATCCTCAGCCTGAGCCTGCTGCATCGCGCCTGGTGAAGCCTGCGTGCCCCTCGCCCCTCCGCGGAGCCCTGGCTGTGCCTGCGCCGAGCGCACCGACCCGCTCCTGGAGGGGGAACTCCCACCCTTCCCCAGGGGACGGGAGGCATCGGCGAAGGGAGGTGCACGCGTCCCACACGAAGTACCCAGCCTACCTCTCTCTCCCGGTCTCCCCGGCTGGCCAGGAGTGCCTGGAAAGCCCTGCATGCCTGGGGAGCCCTGCTCCCCCTGCGGCCCTGGGGGCCCCGGCCGACCCGGCTCGCCGGGAGGTCCCGCGATGGTTCGTGTCGACACCGACTGGCTGGGGATCTGGTTGAGGATGGAGTTGTACCTCGCCATGTGGCCTGGCAGGAGACAAAGGGCCTGGCTCTCCAGCGGCTCTGCAGAGTCTGGTTCAGCTCAGTCCCAGCAGAGCGCTGGCAGCCCCCCAGGGCTGTGCGCTCCGTCGCGCTGCGGGAGCACGGAGCCGCGGGTATTTCGGGAACACCCGGACAAGGGGAAGAGCTATTGTGCAGAGGTTTACGTCCCCGCTCTGACAGAGGCTCCGTGGCATCTTCTGCCTGCACGGGGTTACCGCAGCAGAGCCTCTGTGCCGCCCAGGCTGGAGGCAAACCGGGCTCTCCCAGGCGCCTGGCGGCAGTCAGCTCCAGTCGGACACCAGTCTGGTTGGAGCACAGCTCCTGTCCAGCCCAGAGAGAGGGGATTCTCTGAAAAGCATCACAGCTGAAGCGACTGCAGTCCCTCCTAGAGACAGAAACCGAGCTAGGGAGGCACTCACCCTGGATGAGCTGTTCACACACTTGACGAGCAACAGCGCGCACCATGGCCTGGGACTGGAGGTCGCCCTGCGTGACGAGAGCGGCACCGTCACTGCACAGTCCTCCCCATCACTTCTGACTTCAGAGAGCTCAGAGCAGTGAGAGGGGGTCTGTGATCCCCCAGAGGCTCTCTCTGCGGGTGAGGAAAAGGCCACAGTACTCCATCCCCAGAGCAGTGCCTGGAGACGGGCACTCTGCTAGGCTGTGCAGACAGAGCCACTGCCCCTGAAGGCACCCGGGCAAAACCAGTGCCAACCAACTTACCCGCTCGCCCCTCTCCCCCTTGGCTCCGGGAGGGCCCTGGGAAGAGATCCAACACAAAATTAGCTCTCACTTGGCTCCAGAGCAGAGCTCTCGACACCAAACCGGTGGCTTCCTGAGCACCACAGTAAAAATCAACCGAGGACCAAGGCTTCAGGGGGTCCTCTGGCTGAGAGGGACAGAGTCCTCCCCAGCCACCGCCCAGCAAAGCCCTCAGCAGTCACAGGGCAACAAGGACTTCCCCGGGTCACACACGGAGCTCTCTGGCTTCGCAGGACACAGCGGGTGCCTTTCCAGGGCTGACCTGGCTCTAATTAGCACCAGCACAGCCTGGGACAGACAACAGCGGGCTGAAACGGGGGGCACCTGCTGGCCCAAGGCCCTGCAGCCACCAGGACCTGGCAGCCAGGAGATGGAGCTGCACAGAGAGCAAAGGGTGACAGAGGATCAGTGAGGACTGGGAAGGGTTGGCCAAGGCAGCTGCGGCTTCGCTAGCAGAGGTTCCTGGGGGAGGCTGGGCAGCCTTCAGGACCCCCCAAAGCCAGGGAGGGTCTGCAGGAAGCAGTGACCAGCTGACCCAAGGAAGAACCAGTTTTGCCAGAACCCCTGGAGTCTGAACAGGGACAGCAGAGCTCTTCGTGGACTCACGGGAGCATCGACGCTCGAGGAGGTTCAGCTCAGTGTCTGCACTGAGGGGGGACAGGAGCGGCACCGCCAGCCTGTTAGACACCCACTGCTATGGATAGGGGAGGGGTGGCTGTCAGGAGGATGGAGCCAGGCTCTGCTCAAGGGCATCTGGGGACAGGACAAGGGGCACTGGGTGCCAGCTGGAGCAGAGGAGGTTCCCTCTCAATCTCAGCAGGACCTTCTTCCCAGGGAGGGTCCCGGAGCCCTGGACCAGGCTGCCCAGGGGGGCTGTGGAGTCTCCTTCTCTGCAGCCGTTCCAGCCCCGCCTGGCTGTGTTCCTGTGCCACTGGGTCAGGGGGATCCTGCTGTGGCAGGGGGGTTGGACTGCGTGATCTTTCCAGGTCCCTTCCCATCCCTAAGGATTCTAGGATTGCAGGAAAAGCCTGGCTCTTAGAGCCTGGAGTTTGTGGTGACAGCAGGACCATCCTCGTGCAGAGCTGCAGAGTTTGAAACCCAGGGTCTGTGGGGAATCCTGGGGTCAAGCAGCACCACGCTTTCACCCTCCAGGAGCTGCTTCAAGGGCAAGGAACAAAAGGAGGAGAAGCAGCTCCACCCAGACTGGAAATTCACACCCTCCCATCACTCCTTTCTAGGCTCAGGCTTGCGGTCTGGACTCTGGGGGCCTCACAGTCCACAGTCCTGTGCAGGAGCCGAGTGTGTTTGCTGAACACAGCCCAGCCGGAGGTCTCTCGTTCGTAGCCACTAACAGCAAACTGACCCCCAACCCTCAACGCCGGGGTGAAGAGTCAGGAGCTCTGCTCAGCCATGGAGCCCAGGGCAGAGCCAACCCATCCGCACCCGGCGCTCTTACTCACAGGAGCTCCGACATCACCCTGCGGTCCCTGGCTTCCAGTCACACCCGGGACACCCGGAGCGCCAGGTATGCCCTGCGTGGGAAAGAGGAGGAGGATGGTGCTGACGGCTGCCGACGTCCACCCACCCCAACAGCGGCCACTGGGCGATGGAGAGGTGGTGCCTAGGGCAGCCGGCCACGGTCGGACTGGAGGCCAGGAGAGAGGATGATGAACGAGTCCACAGTGCAGGGAAGAGCACAGCCCTGAGCGAGGCTCTGGGACAGGTGGACTCGAGCCTCTTGCTTTCAGGAGCAGGCACAGGCTGAGCCCTGTGACATGACCCCCGGGTTCACGGGGCGGCTGAGAGCAGCAGGACGGCTTGGAGAGCACTCAACACCGCCAGCAGCTTCACCCAGCTCCTGAGATCCAGGAGACACTGGGTGCCCTCACTGAGAAAGGGGGGGCTGAATCTGCAGGCAACGCACATCTTGCCCTGAGGGCTGAGCGCAGCCTCTGCTCCTCTCTCCATCACTCAGAGCATCTGATTGCCTGAACCCAGCCTCCAGCCCCTGCAAAACCTGGCTGTTTGCTCCAGCTCAAAATCCCCGTGGGACCCTCTTACAAAGGAATTCCCAGCATCAGGAGCACTAACTCCCTTCCTTCGTGCAGCCCCCCGACCCACAGACTATCCCTCTGCTGAGGAGCTGCTGCTGCCTGCCCTTCCCACGGGAGCCACCCCTCAAGGAGTCGAGAGAGAGAGGAACGAGGCTCTCCTGGACGAGCAGCCCTCTGCCAGCTCTGCACCATGAGAACCTCTGCCCCCAGCTGAGCTGAGCGAGCTGCACCCCCCGACTCCCGCTGGGGTGCACGGGCAGCACTCACCATCGGCCCAGGAGGTCCCTGAGCGCCCGTGGGTCCGTCCTTGCCGGGAAGGCCCTGTGAACAAGCGATGGACACAGCTTTAGCAGGTCTCACCGAGTCTGCTCTGTCTCCTCTCAAAGAGCCTGGCTCTTTCTCCTCCGAAACTGGGGGCTCCGAGAGCCCAGTTCCCCTGTCCTCCCTGGGGAGAGTTTATTCCCGAGGAGGACCTGCAGCGCAGCCAGCGTTTCTAAACCAAGCCCAACTCCAGCCAGGCTGGCAACGCTCCTGCGCTGGCACCCTTCACCCCCAGGGAGCCCCCCAAACTGCCCTGCTGCCGGGGGTGAATGGGGGGGCCTCTGCCAGCCCTCTCTGCCACCAGAGGGGTCACGCTAGTGCTGTCTGCAGCCGGTTGGGGATGAAGGGTGGCCACGGAGGGCATCTCTGTGCCCAGAGGTGCTGCCCGTTCACCCTGGCGGCCAGCGAGGCCCTGACTCGGGCAGCAGCAGCCGTCAAGGCTCATGTGGTTCACATCAGGGCCGGCTTCCCAGCGGCCAGAAGCGAGAGCCAGCACGTAGAGGTAACTTGGAACCGGGCGAGCGAGCTAATGGGGGAGAGCACTGAGCGGAGGGACAAGGCAGAGCACTGACAGGAGAGCTCTCCCCCGCTCACCCCTCCGCAGTGCCAGCTGCTGTCTTGGCTGCTCCGAGGAAACCCAGCCACTGGCCACGGATCCAAGGGCCAATCTGCTTCCCAGGAATCTCCCGGCTCCCCTCTGCTGCTGCAGCAGCTCTGCCCCTCAGATGGGGGCAGATAAAACCCCACTGGGGGTTTCCTCACTGCGGGTTGGTTGCCAGTACCTGGGTCACGTCCTGCTGGCAACCCCATCCCTGCTCAAGCCCTCGGCCGTCAGAGAGGCTGCAGTGAGGTCGCTGCCTCGAGTCTCCCCGTTACAAGCAGCTCGATGCTGCCATGGCTTCCCAGCACCCAAGAGAGCTTCCCCACCACCCCACCTGGGCACAGCTACTGCTTGTGGCCATCAGAATGACCCCTGGGCAACGGGGCACAGAGGTCACACAGACACGGTAACAGGCTACCAGGGCTAATGCTGGGGGAGCCAGGCTGCATCCACAGCCCTGGCTGCGCTGCTCTGCCTGGAGGCTCCTCTCTGAAAGAGCATCCCCTGCAACAACCCGGACCCCTTCCGAGCTGCTGGCTGGCATCAGGCCACGGCTGAGGGCCGCTCTGCCAGAGGCAGCTACAGCATAAAGCAAAGCTCCACACTCTCCTCTCCTGGAGGAGCAGGATGCTCAGAGCCCCCCCTGAGCAGCCACTCGCAAGGACAGCGTCTGCGATGGGATGGAGACCCTGAAAACAAGTGCCAGGCAGCATCTTACCCTCTGGCCCTGAGCTCCGTCTCTCCCCGGGGAACCCGATGCTCCTGGGACACCCTAAGGATGACAAGGGCAGGAATCACCCCAGGCTGCCTGGGCAGCTCCGAGGGATTCAGCGGGTCTGCTGGGACGGAGGCACCGGCACCCTCCCCGCAGTCACCCTCGCTGGGGTGGTGCCTCCAGCAGGCAGCGGCGCGGTGTCAGCTCAGACCCTGCCAGCTTCCAGAACCAGTACCTGCAGGCCGGGAAAGCCAAGATCCCCCTTCTCTCCCTTTTCACCCGGTGGCCCCTGCAAACAAAGGATCACACAGAGCAAACTCAGCACACGGTTACCTCCCCTCTGCACAGGTCCTTTGGGCTCCTCTCGGGGAGACACCGACCCAGGAGGCAGCACTCAGAGTCAGAGGAGAAAGAGAGCTCAGCTTGAGAGCACTCAGGATTAACCCGCTAAGGCTGGACCCACTCTCCCTCACAACAGGTCAACAGCTTCTCCTCAGGGGAGTCTGTTTCTCCTCGAGGAAAGGGAAAGGGAGCAGCATCTCCCCCCGGGATGAGGCCCAGGGGGTCCTGGATGGATGTTCTAGAGCGCACGTCGTGCAGACCTTCCTGCCAGCAGCCCGAGTTCAGCTCTGTGCAGAAACAGCTCCTAGATCACCAGTCTCCTGTACCCTCCCCTGCTGGCAGCATCATCCATGATGCCATTCCGGGACACCGCTGCCCCACTGCTCAGCAGCACCGTGCAGACCAGGGGAGGAGGAGGCAGTGCATGAGACTGCAGTGAACTCTGAAGAGCCCAGCTGGAAGAGCCCAGCTCTGCAGCCTCTGAAGGCTGGGGCACCCAGTCCAGCTCTGCAGCCTCTGAAGGCTGGGGCACCCAGTCCAGCTCTGCAGCCTCTGAAGGCTGGGGCACCCAGCTCAGCTCAGCTGGAAGAGCCCAGCTCTGCAGCCTCTGAAGGCTGGGTGCTAACGAGGGCACCAAGGGCCAGCTCAGCCAGGTCCAGGACAGCAGTGCAGCTCAGAAGAGGAGAGGAAAGAACGCGGTCTGCTCTGTCGGTCTCACTGGAGGCCCTTGAATGGAGAGTCCACTGGGTCCCTGCGGTCCTGGGGGGCCCTGCGGTCCAGGAACTCCGATTTCACCCCGAGGTCCATCCGGCCCCTACGGCAGCACAGGACAGAGGGGAAGTGTTAGCACACAGGCAGAGGCAGCTTCTGCTCGCAGGATCAAGCACCAGCAGGTCCCCAGACAGCTGAGACCGGGCTCAGGATGGACCCGAGCGGCTGGGATCAACCTAACCCGGGGGGTCATCTCTTTCATCAAGGAGCTGAGAGGACAGGCAACGGCAGCTCTGTGCTCTCCCCTCAGCCACAGCAGACCCCCAACTCTGCTCACGTGGAGCGGAAACCAACCCAGAACCCTCACCCCGGCGTGCCCAGCCTCGTACCTTCGGGCCTGGGTCCCCACGGTGGCCTTTGGCGCCTCGGACACCCGGACCACCCTGCAAGCACAAGCACAGCACCTGCTGAAAACCAGCGCTCTTCAACCACCCAGTCCAACCCCCCTGCCACAGCAGGAGCCCCCAGACCCAGTGGCACAGGAACACAGCCAGGCGGGGCTGGAACGTCTGCAGGGAAGGAGACTCCACAGCCCCCCGGGCAGCCTGGTCCAGGGCTCCGGGACCCTCCCTGAACAGCCAGTGCTCTCCCCAGAACAGTTCTTGACCAAGGGCTGGGGGCACCTGCTCCTTCCTTTCAGACAGCAGAACGCACGAAGGGCTGAAGGGTTTCACTGCCCTTGGGCTCCAGCGCCCTGGGGGGTTTCACCCCCACCCCACCACTCCTCCTGCAGCGCAGCGCTGGCTTTGCGTGGCACCTCGCTCCCACCTTGCGGGGGTCAGAGTCTGGCAAAGACTGAGCCCCAAGAGCAGCACACCCCGTAAAACAGCCTGGCAGATGCCCCAGACACCCCCTCTCTGCCCCAGACACCCCCTCCCTGCCCTGCTGCCTGCAAGAGCTCAGCCAAGACTCCGGAGATCCCTCCCCAGACTAACAGAAGCCTTTTCATTCTGGGTATTTTCAGTCTTAACCTCGACAACCGGTGACCCAGCAGAACCCTGACCCTTCAGCGGGACCCCCTTGGGCTCAGAGAGGAGCCTCCTGGCTCTCGAGCCGCTCGGGCTTGGTGGGAGCGGGCGACCACTCGGGCTGCTCCGCTCTGCCTGGCGAAACAGGTGCCGCCCGTCAGAGGCCGAGCTGGAGCCCCAGGCAGGCAGGGGGCTGTGTGCCTGACCTCAAGCCTCCTCTTGCTGGCTCTGTGCTACTCCAAACACTGCTAATCCTAAAGTCAACGCAGAGAAGGGCCTCGCTGCCCCGAGCTCTGCTCTCAGCTGGGCTCTGCTTCCCCCCGCAGCAGCTGCTCGGGATTTTCAGCCCTCGTTTCACTGCCAGTCCAGCCCAAACGGCTCCATCCGCGTGGAGCCACCCCTGTGCCCCGCTCACAGGGCACCCCGTTTGCAGGACACCCCCCGTTCCAGCAGAACAGAACAGACCCCATCCAAGCCCCCTCCTCAGGGGGCTCTCTCCTGTCTCCCTCCCGCGTGTTTGAAGAGTGACTCTCGTGGGAAGGCTGAGCTCCAGGCTGTTACCAGGGTCACCCACGGCACCTCCTGCGTGACTGCCTGTCCACACTAGGGACAGGTAACGGGGCTCAGGGTCTGAAGGCTACCCTGCCAGCTCCAGGGCTCTGCTAGGAGCTGGGCTGGTTTCCCGGGTGGGGAGGCTTCTGGGGGGTCTTGGATACAAACGGGATGGGATGTCACCTCTTCACCCACCCTGCAACCCCTCACAGCTCCCTACACCCTGCAGCAGTGCTCACAGCCCTCGGGACGCAGGGCTCGGCTGACCAAGAGCAGAGTGACAGCTTACCGGGGGTCCAGGAGGTCCGAGGGGACCCTTGTTGGCCTCCGCGCAGGAGCAGGCATGAGGAAGGGCAGGGCAGTTCTCTTCGTCTCTCTAGGGAAAGAACAAGGTAGGAAGGAGGTGTCCAGAGCCTGGACTGAGAACTCAAGGATCTCCTGCAACGCAGTGACCCGCGAAGTCACTAGCCACGGCTCAGAGCCCCTGCCTGATCCAGAACCAGGGCTCCCCAGGAACTCTGAGCAGCCTGGGTGCTGCTAAGCGGTTGGCTCAGGGGAGGGAAGGAGGAAGGCAGGCACCAGGCACTGGAGGGGGTTCCTTACCAAGCCGGGGAGCTCACAGCAGTTGTCTCGGTTGGCCCAGGAGGTGGTGCAGGCGATGTCAAACATCTGCAGCTGCAGCTGTGTGGGAACAGGGGTGATGGAGAGGATGACTGTTCCTTCATCAGCAACACCGTCTACCAGGGGCAATAAAACCTGGAGCCACTGGCAAGAGATCCAGGCTAATGCAAGCGCTCAGGCCAGAGGGGGGAAAGGCTGCGAGGGCTCCGAGCGGCCGCAAAGCCTCCTGCTGGCAGCAGCTCGACTCAAAGGGATGTGCCAGGCTGTCCAGGGCTCCGTGCTGCGGGGTCCCCTGGTTCAGACCCCTTGACTGACGTCTCGTCCCACCCGTCGGTGCCTCCCAACAGGCTTGTAGTGGTTGGCATCGCGAGACAGTCAAGAGGAGAGAGTCCAGCTCCTCAAGAGCGAGTGGTTTCTCTGCACCCAGCAGCGGGGTGCCCAGGTTTTCTCTGGGAAGGGCCCTCCTGTCGCTCACTGCTGGAGCAGAGCCACAACCAGCGCTCACCACCCTCCCTGGCTGCGTTTGCCCTCGGAAGGCGCCCCCAGCAGCTCAGCACAGGGCACCGCTGGGCAGCAAGCCCCCACCTGGGGGCTGAGCAGACCCGCAAGGGTCAACAGCAGACTCCTCTGGCAAAAGGGGCAGCTGCTGGGTACTCGGGGACTGAAACCGAGCAGGACAGCCCTCCCCTTGAGAGTCCTGAGCTGAGCAGAGGGGTCTAGAGGATGCAGCTTCCTCCAGCTGCCATTCCCATCCCTATTGCACCCCTGGTTGGCATGGCCGGGGAGAGGACCGGCACAGCACAGCGTCCAATCAGCCCCACATGTTAAAGGGGGGGACTGCTGGAGAGGGAAGCCCCCCCTCCTTGGTTGTGCTTAGCAGGGGCTTCGTTTCGGCACCAGAAGCAGGAAGGAGGGTAAACAATTCTCAGAACCACGATGGTGCTAGAGCTGCTCAATGCAGCCCAGCTGTGCCCCCCGGGCTCGGCCTCCCTCCTGCCCTCACGCCAGGCACTCGGCGCTGGTGTCTTAAGCAGAGACAGATTCTCACATCCACAGCAGCTCTCTGTCTGCCAGCACGGTCCCTGCTTTGCAGAGACGCGGGTGCACGGAGCTGGCTGGACGCTAGACCCCTCGGCCTGCTGAAGAGCAGCAGGAAAAGCAGGGTCTGGACCCTCCGTCTGGCTCTGCAAAAGGTCAGTCCCTGAGCCCAACGAGGAGCCTGCACGTCCCAAAGCTACTCATTCCAGGACTCCCCCCGGCTGGGGGACAGTAGCATGTGAGTGCAGGAACACAGGATGCCCCATGAAGCACGAGGGTGTGAGTGCTCCCTCTGGCCCCCAGGGTTTCTTACCCCAGTATCCACAGTGCTCCATCTCCCCAGGCTCCCCCACCACCTACAGAAACACCCAGCAGCTGCTAAGTCCGAGAGCAGGGAGCAGCTCTGATCTAGTACCTGCTGTGAGAACCTCTGTCCCGTCTCCCACACAGCCTCCCTTGCTGACCTCCCATGTGCAGGGCCATGATCAGCCTGTCCCTGCCTTAAACGTCACTTCACACCCACTGAGCTCGCCGTGGCCGACTGAGTGGCCCACACAGAGTCAGACTCTATAGAAGGTGCTTCGGGTGCCCTCTGGAGCTGCCTGTGGCTCCAGACCGCAGCAGTGACCCTGGAAGGCAGCGCTGGGGAGCGCAGAGCTGCACCCTCAGCCACCCCTGTGTGCTCTTACCTCCGCTCACGTGAGCACAGGCCAGTGTCTGGGTGAGTGGGCAGCCCGACGGAGCTGCTAGGGGGTCTAACAAAAGGCAGCAGTTCTCTGGGCTTCGTTACAAAGCCCTCTCTAGACTCCAGGGTTGGCCTTTCCGAGTCCGTAGTGGAAGGCAAGGACAAAGGGTCCTCTGTGCGACCGCCTTTGCGGGCTGCAGGCAGTTGTTGTCCATGAGCCCGAGCCCCCAGTGCTGTCTCTCCGAGCACAAAGATGCCTTCTCAGGGCTGTTCTGCGCTCGACAAGAGCGCTTCCACACAGCAGCAAGTCAGTCGTTTTGGAACCTCATTCCTGGTCTCACGGAGCCTTGAGTTCAAGGGTCGCAGTCCCTTCTAACCCCAGCCTGGGGTCAAGAGAGCTCAGAGGGAACTGAGCAGCAAAGCAGCCTTCCAGCATTGCTGCCAGCCCATCCCTTCCTCAGCCAAATCTACCTGACGACCCCAAAGCACCCCTCTTCATGAAGGGGAAGGAGACCCGGCACGTGTTGCTGCAGAGAGAGGGGGACCAGCTACTGCGTCCAGGAGAACACCGTCGGAGAGGTGACGGCAGAGTCTGGAGAGGATCCCCCCGTCAGACTCTGTGCTACAAAGGGATTCTACAACTCAGCTGTGTAACGGACTGGGGGCAACCAGAGAGGCGGCTGCTAATGGCCACTCGAGGCCAAGTCTGAATCGTCCCAGACAATCAAGCCCCCCACTGTGGTCTCCGTGTAACCACGACTGGAACAGAGGGCGCACCGAACGCGCCAGCCGTGCCCACGGACTGCTGGAGGAGAACACCGAGCAGCTAGCACCCACCCATCCACTTAGCACGATGGGGAGCTGCTCCCACCCGGCTCGGCACCCCCAGGATCCAGTAGTTCTGACCCGCTGGACGTCGGCTGCTCCGAGCTCGAGCTCACCCTGTCTCAGCGTACGACCGGCGCCGATCCCAGCCGCGGTAAAGCGGTGGGGACCCGTCCTACTCACCGGTGCCGAGTTGTCTCTCGGTCCCCTGGATCTGACCATCCTGCCCAGCACTTCTATGCCACCAGCACTGATGTTCCCTGCCGCGTTAATGGCCTTCTCACTCACTTGCTTGCAGTCGATGATGATCTTGGCTGTGGTCTTGCTGATAACAACGTGCAGCTGAGCAAAGACAACACATGGGGGACTGTCTTAATGATCACGGAATCCTAGAGTCCTTAGGGATCAGAAGGGACCTGGAAAGATCACCCAGTCAAGTCCCCTGCCACAGCAGGATCCCCCTGACCCAGTGGCACAGGAACACAGCCAGGCGGGGCTGGAACGGCTGCAGAGAAGGAGACTCCACAGCCCCCCTGGGCAGCCTGGTCCAGGGCTCCGGGACCCTCCCTGGGAAGAAGGTCCTGCTGAGATTGAGAGGGAACCTCCTCTGCTCCAGCTGGCACCCAGTGCCCCTTGTCCTGTCCCCAGATGCCCTTGAGCAGAGCCTGGCTCCATCCTCCTGACACCCACCCCTCCTCTATTTCTAGACAGGAATGAGGTCCCCCCTCAGCCTCCTCTTCTTCCAGCTCCAGAGCCCCAGCTCCCTCAGCCTTTCCTCATCAGGGAGCTGCTCTCCTCCCTTCATCCTCTTGATTGCTCTGTGCTGGACACCCTCCAGCAGCTCTGTGATTAAAAACAGCAACCTGGGCCAAGAGAGAGGTTCCCATGCTTTCCCCCCATGTTTTTCCTCCGCATGGAGCGACAGGGCCAATCCAGACCTCACACGAACAGCCCGTGGACTTGGAAATCACCTCTCAGGGCAACTGCATTCAACCAGCTCCCAATCAGAGGCACAAAGCACGAGGCCCAAGCGGAAGGCATCAGCTCCATCACACACCCCGTGATCAACGCTCAGTCAGCTCCAGTAAGAGGTGTCAGACGGGCTGGCGGGGGCTCTGAACACGCGGCTGCGCTCCCTGTGCCAGCCCTGACCACTCTGAGGGTTTCAGAGCGCCAGCAGTGCCCAGTGCCCCGCAGAGCGGGGGTCTTGGCCCCTCATGCATCACCCACCTTGTGAAAACTGCCGTAGAACAGCTTCCTTATCTCGGGGCCTTCGAACGTCACCGTCTGGAAGTCCCCCTTGTAGTCGTAATTGAAGAAGGTCAGCGTCTTCCCACCGTCTGCGGGGGACAAAACCAGGGCTCTGTCACCCACTGCATCGCTCGGTACCGTGAAGTCGACCCTCACACAGACCCAGGATGCCAGCTCGAACGCCAAGCGCTTTGCCAGGGGGTGAGCTGCCGTGGAAGGGATGGGGTGGGATAGGAATGGGCTTGACAGAAGGGATGGACTGACAGCTGGGAGTCCTCGAGGGACCTGGAAAGATCACCCAGTCCAGTCCCCCTGCCACAGCAGGGTCACCCAGACCCAGTGGCACAGGAACACAGCCAGGCGGAGCTGGAACGGCTGCAGAGGAGGAGACCCCCAGGTCCCTCTCTCCTCCCCTGCTCTCCAACAGGTCAGCGCCCACCCCCTCCTGGTCCCTGGGGCTGTTCCTGCCCAGATGCCACTCTTCCAACATGGAAACGTGACTCCAGCCACTCGGGGCACCCAGCTGGATCCGAAACCTCCACTCCTGACTATCCCCCTCCCAACTCCGCTGCTCATTCTGGCAGCGGATTAAAGCACCTGCAACGCTCAACCTGGGCACAGAGCGAGTCGCTGGCACTGTCAGAGGCCCTAAAGACGAGTACTTACTATCCAAGATGACTCCGACCAGCGGCTCGTGGTCTTCATTCAGGATCTCCCAGAGCGCGAAGGGCTCCTGCGGCGTGTCGGGGAGGATGCGGAAGAGGAACGTGATGGTGTAGTCGGAAGGGAGACCTTCAGGATGCAAATACCTGCCAGAGAAAGGAGGTCTTTGAGACGGAGAACCACCACATCTGGCGAGTCACTCCGCAGATGTTGGCTTAAAGCGCTCTCCTCACTCTGTCGAGCTCGTCAGGAGTCGGGGCGACGCAGCACCGTGGCCAAGAGCCTCCCAAACCCCAGCTGGGTCACTGCCCCGGGCAGCTCAGGTTACTGTGCACTCTGCCATCCCCAGGGCTGCCCTTTCAAGTCAGAGGCTGGTTTGCACTCTGCTGAAATCAGTTCTATTTAAAGCTTTCCCACAGCAGCAGCTGCCCTCAGCACCTCTGAGCAGACTTTAGCCGGCGATGGAAACACTCGGGAGACCAAGCTCCACGGCCTCTGGCCTTACACCGTCGCTGCTGGACGGCGATGGGGCTGACAGGGGCTGCTACAGGGGCCCAGGCAGCCTCAAGAGTGACCCTCTGGAAGATGCTCCTTGCCCTGGTTCCCTACGGGCACAAGGAAGGGATCCAAACAAAGCCCCAAGAGGTTCTCAATCCATTTCTTTCCCCCAGCTGTGATCTACTCCATCCAAAGGGTCTCCAGCACATGAGACACGTAGGTACGAGTCACGCTGCAGACAGAGTCCTAGGCACCCATCAGCTTTACATATTGATAGAGGATCAGTACGACAGGTAAGGGTACCCTGCACAGTGCCTGCAGGTGGGCAAACACGATGCTGCACTGCACGTCCCCCACAGACACCAGGCAGAGGGGTCTCCTGCCTGCACTGCACGTCCCCCCCAGACACCAGGCAGAGGGGTCTCCCTAGGTACCAGAACCAAACCCTTAGGGCACTACCTTGTTGAAAGCACTGATGACAAACCACAGCAGGCAGGCTGGGGGGGACACAGAGCTAGAGAGAAGAGAGAAGCACATGCACAGACGAGAGGACGGGCGGTGTCACTCAGACACAGACATACCTGCAGGAAAGTGTTCTCTGAGCCATGAGAAGGAGCGAAAGCCCAACCAAGCAGCAAGATTGGGCTACAGAAGAGCCCTGTGAGCACAGCAGATCCGATGAGAAAGGAGAGAGAGAAAGAAGTGAGAGTTGCTGTTCCCTTAGAAATCCCAGAGCAACCAGACCCAGGGGGAAAGTACACAGAGAGAAGCTGAACCAGCTCCAAGAAGCAGGACTGCAACTGGGACACAGGAGGTTAGTCACACAGAGGCCCAGATGCCATCCCATATCGACCCTCCAAGCCATTCCCCACGGCTTTCTTGCTTGGCTGAGGAACACCCTCCCTGTGCTCGAGGCAGTTCGGGCCCCTAAACACAGCGAGAGGGACTGTGCTGAGGGGAACCAAGCACAACAGACACTGCTCCTAGAAGAGAGAGGCTGCTCCCATCACTTCATCTCTGAGGAGCGACTGTCAGACGCAATGGGAGGGTCTCTGCTGCCTCCTCCACACCACCCAGGACAGTCCTGACCAGCACCAGGAAGATGCTGTGCACACAGACTCATCTCACCTTCCCCTGCAGTCAGTGCACGGGCACAGACTGCAGTAAACACAAGAGGAGGAGAGCTCAAGCAGAACCTCATTCTGACCCCTGCTTGAGAGACTCTGCAGGCAGAGAGACCCGGATCCGCATTCCAGAGGCGGCTTCCGCAGAGCCTGGGATCTGCCCGGACACGGGCACACAGCACACCCCGGGTGTTGAACTGGCACAGGTCTGAGACGGCTCCAGTACCAACCCGAAGCAGCCAGCTTCAACCACAGCTGCTGTTTCCCTGTCAAACCGGCTGAGGACTCGGGACACCAGGGACTCTTCCTTAGCCTTGGCAAGCTGGGGATGCCCACTGGCACCTCTCCTCCCCAAGGAGGAAACACCGGTCCCCAGGAAGAGTAGGGCCCACGCCTCACGTGTCTCACAGACGCTCGTACGTACTTGGTGGGCTGGGACACCAGGGCATCCTTGTGCAGCCGGTAGCAGGGGTAGACGTTAAACGTGCCAGGCTCCATGGAAACCCCTTCCACAGCCGAGAACTCCTTCTCCACCAACCCAAACATCTCCATCATCCGAAACCCTGGAAGGCACCGACACAGCGACCGAGTCGGTCAGAGTCACCACCGCGGCCGGGGAGCCAAACGAAGGACAGACCCAGCACTTCCCAGCCCCGTCAGCACCCGGGGACACCCAGAGCCCGATCGGGCAACGGGCACTCTACCTGCAAAACTGCTGCCGTCTTTAACTACCAGGGGGCAGGCTGGAAAAGAAGGCGAGAGAGAAGGATGGACAGGCTGTCCCACCGGGTCAGGACGAGCAGCCTGGTGAGTAAAACAATTCACAGAGCCACCCAGGATGGCAAAGACCCCCAAGACCTTCAACTTCACTGCGTGTCGCTGGAATCAGAGCCACGAGCAGCCCTCCAGACCCCAAGTACGAGCAGCCCTCGCCCTCCAGACCCCAGAGACCAGTGGCCCTCCAGCCCCCAAGGACACTCCCCACAAGCAGCGGGTCTCTTCTGGATTTACAGCGAGCAGCCGCTCCGATGCGGGAGCCCCAGCACGGCCCCCCTACAGCCGTTAGGTGACGGATCCAGTCAGAAGGGCTGCAGCACACGGAGTCAGACCGACTGCTAGCACCTCCCAACAGCGAGCTGGGGCACAGCCCCCCGTCACGGTTACCGCAGGAGCCCTGGGAAGCCGCGGTCACTGACTTGCTGAGGCTGTCTCGCAAACGAAGGTGACGAGCTCGTCCTCGATCTTCGCGAAGGCATCGAAGTCGTCGACGAAGAAGACGTGCCTCTCGCTGGGCTGGCTGCCGATGTTGACCAGCTCCGAATAGTCCGCGTCGGCCACCCCGATGGCGAAAAAGGTGAAGCCTGGAAAGCAGCACCGACCGCTCGTGAGAGTCACGCCGAGGGGGAAGACAACCCCAGCAGCTCTGCTCGCGCTGGCTCCCTTCCCGATTAAATCCAGCGCTGGAGTCGAGGGCTCTAACAGGAGAAGGATCTCAACTCAAGGCAGACCACTCTCCACGAGGAGAGGCTGATGGAGCTGGGGCTGTTCAGCCTGGAGAGGAGGCGGCTCAGGGGGGACCTGATCGCTGTCTCTAACTCCCTAAAAGGGACTGGAGTCAGGCAGGGGTCAGTCTGTTCTCCCTGGACACTGCAGACAGGACAAGGGGTCACAGCCTTAAGTCTAAACCTCCCCCGATGGAGCTTGACCTTAGGGAGAGGTTTTTCCCCTGACAGAGTGATCTGGTTTGGATCGGGCTGCCCACGGAGGGGGGTCAGGTCGCCATCCCTGGAGGTGCTCAAGGTCAGGCTGGATGCAGTGCTGAGTGGCATGAGCTAGATGGCAGGTGTTAGGGTTACTGGGTTGGGTTTAGGTTGGACTGGATGATCCTGAAGGTCTGCTCCAGCCTCATCAGCACTGTGAGACTGAGACCCTTCTCTTGGCTACCGAGTTGAGGATTCGGTGCCTTCTTGCAGACGTTTAAGACCACCTCAGTAGCTCCAAGTTCCAGCACGCTGCAGTGCCTCCCCAGCGCCCTGCTGTACCCCACGCACACGGAGCCGAGGACTGACTGCACCTCCCGCGGCTCTTCTACGGCTCTATCAGATCAGTCAGGTCCTGAGGCCCTGCTGCCTCAGGAGTGAGGTACGCAGCCAAGAACCCCGTCACCCACCAGCAGCAGCTGGCCTGCACTGGCCGAGGCTGCCGCACCAACGCCTTTAGCATCGGCCTGAGGTTCTGGAAGACCTCAAAGAATGGAAGTGGTGGCAGCAAACGAGCTGCAAGCTCCTCAGTCTTTTCTGTCCAAGACAAGGAGAACCCCGGTCTACAGCAGACTGATGACTGCCAGGGGGTGCTCTGCTCTGGCATGGCTCCAGGCCACCCTCACCGCGGGCAAACAGTACTGTCTATGGGCTCGGATGAGGCCCAGGGGCACTCACGCAATCACAGGGTGGGGAGGCACCTCCAAGGGTCATTGAGCCCAACAAGCAGGGCCAGTGCTCCCCAGAGCCCCATCCAGCCTGACCTTGAGTGGCTCCAGGCATGGGGCCCCCTCATCACTCCTCTGGGCACCATCAGCTGCCAGAGGGCTTTAGCTGAACAGAACTTGGATCTCATGACACCCTCCTGCCGCAGCCAAGAGCAACAGCTCTTCAAGCCCCTCTCCAGCGCGGATGCAAGTCAGTACCTGCTCCAGCCTATCTGCAGCCCACCCATGCAGCATGCACGCCGGGAGACAGGGAGGTGACAGTCCAGACGCTGGGGATCACGTCCCTTCAAGTCCCCACTGCAGGAGCAGTTGCATCCACAAAGCGCTCGTAGCGCTGCCGCCAGAGCTCAGAACGACTCAGTCACCCGGAGTGACTCTGTCCCAGTGACTCTGAGGCCCTCGGCACCCCCCGTCTGATTTGGAGCAGAGGTTGCCCTCTGCCATGCCCACACCCCCCCAGGTTTAAACCCTGAGGAAGAGAGGGATGAGAAGGGTCCCCCGAGCAGACGCTTTACCATCCAGCTGCATCTCCCGGGCGACCTTGTTCACGTCGTCCTGCGAGCGCCCGTCAGTAATGACCACCAGCACCCTGGGGATGCCCCTCCTCATGCCCGCCGCCCCGGTGAACAGGGCCTCCTTGGCGTGCTTGATGGCTTTGCCTGCAACAGAGAGATGGACAAACGTGGGTCCGAGGGCTGAGGGCTCCTGCGGTCGATTTGCACCCAGCAGTGTCCCGCAGTCGGACGCCGACGTCGGGTCCCGCGTTAGCGCGCTCCGTGGTTACTGGAGCGGAGATCTAGAGAGGTTTCGTCCCGACCCCAACCTTGGGAGGCTGGGTGGTTCCAGCCGGCCATTTTCCAGCTTGGGGAGTGGGGGTCAAGGCTGGGAAAGGGTGCTGGGGGAGGGCTAGAGATCGCAGAGCCTTCCCTCGCTGGACCGTGGGGCAACGGGAGAGGCACTGCAGTGGTTTCGGAGTAAATGCTTGGCTACCACTGGGGTTGGATGCAGTCTGAGTACAAGGGGGGCCACAGTCCCAACTAAAGCAGGCTTTAGCCCTTTCAGGGCTCCTCATCCTTCCTTTCCTCACGTCGGAGCGCTGTCCTAAGGGATTAACTGAAATGGAACGGTGGTCACTTGACATCTTCTCGCAGCCCAGCCCTACCCACACCACCGAGGCTCTCCCTGTCCTGGCTGACAACCAAGGAGACCCCACACTGTCTGCCTTTCCCCTCTCCTTTTCCCACCTGCCAGGCAGATTTCCAATCCCCCCTGCCCTTCCACAACCCCAAAGCCATTCACTTGTGCCCATCTGCCTCCTCCCCTTGGCCTCACTACTGCCCAGAGGAGCGGGTGCCCAGTCAGAGGGGGCGAAGGGGGCACAAACACTTCTGAACACCAAGCCCTTGGCCTCCGGAGTGGAGAAGCCAGGCTCTCACTGCTTTTGCACCGACCGATTCATCCACCCAGCAAAGGGGAGGGAAGCTCTGCACGGAGAGCAGCGGGGAGATCACCCGCACCGTAACCACGACCCTGCTCACCCGTCTTTGTGTTCCCTCCCTTGTAGGCGATGCGCTGGATAGCTTCCAGGAGGGTCTCTTTGGTCCTGTATGCGTTCAGCTTGAACTCCGTCCTGGCGTCATCGCTGAACTGAACTATGGCCACCTGCACGCACAGGCGAGAGCCCCCCGTCAGGCACCCCCCCGCAGGCAGGGAACCAGCGCCTTCCAAGCAGGGATGTGACTGCAACCCTGCTTCACCCCGAAGTTGAAGGCACAAGGCTTCTGCTCTCTTTGTGAGGCTTCCAGTCAGTGCAGTTGCATTGCACTCTGTGGCCTTGGCCACCGTCCTAGCACCTTGTGGGTTTATTTGGGAGCAAACAGGACGGGAGAGGCAAACCCCGTCTGGCAGAAGCGCCCTCAGCTGAGCCCGGAGCAGAGCCCGAGCGGGAGCTGCTCACACGGGCAGCTCTCATGCACAGAGCTGCAGGGAACACATCCAGTCTGCAGATGAACAGCTGCACAGAGCGACTGAGCCCAGTCAGCGATGCCTGGAGAAGAGGAGGCTGAGGGGGGGCCTCACTCATGTCCACAAATAGGTGAGGGGTGGGTGTCAGGAGGAGGGAGCCAGGCTCTGCTCGGGATGTGGGGGGAAATACTGTCCCTGAAGGCGTTCAGTGATCAGAAGAACCATGAGAGCAGCTACCTTTTGACGCCTTCCACTGCTGCTGGCCTTAGACACCCTGTCCAGCCCCTGCACCCCTGTCTCCCCAGACGCTGGGTACCTGTGTTCCATCGGGTCCAATCTTATCCAGAGCTCCAACAGTGCTGTAGAGGAAGCTAATGATTTTATTGAAGTTGTCATCTCCAATGCTCCACGATCCATCCACCAGGAAGGCCAGGTCAGCCTTGGCTGCTTTGCACACTGCGAGAGAGAAACGAGTGCCTTGGAATCAGATCAGCACCTCAGCAACTCAGCACAGCCCTCAGCTCCTCAGCACAGCCCGTCAACCACCAGAACACACGGCTGTCATGAAAACCATGGAATCCTTAGGGATGGGAAGGGACCTGGAAAGACCATCCAGTCCAGTCCCCCTGCCACAGCAGGATCCCCCAGACCCAGTGGCACAGGAACACAGCCAGGCGGGGCTGGAACGGCTGCAGAGAAGGAGACTCCACAGCCCCCCTAGGCAGCCCCTTCCAGTGCTCTGGGACCCTCCCTGGGAAGAAGGTCCTGCTGAGATTGAGAGGGAACCTCCTCTGCTCCAGCTGGCACCCAGTGCCTCTTGTCCTGTCCCCAGATGCCCTTGAGCAGAGCCTGGCTCCATCCTCCTGACACCCACCCCTCCCAGACTGAGAGACAGCAATGAGGTCCCCCCTCAGCCTCCTCTTCTCCCAGCTCCAGAGCCCCAGCTCCCTCAGCCTCTCCTCAGCAGGGAGCTGCTCTGCTCCCTTCCTCCTCTCCGTTGCTCTATGAAAAGCCCCGGTTTCATGTGAAGCAGCCCCCCGTGAAGATCCCTGCTGGCACTGCCTCTGGTGCCGGTGAAGAACCAGCTGAGCTCTGCACAGACAGATCCTACCAGAGAGTCAGGGCTCTGTCAAATCCCTCCGGTGACTTCCAGCGGGGTTGTGACGTTGCACACGAGATGAGAACCCCAGCTGTGGAGGTTCCCCGTGGGAGTCCAGCCCATCTCTTCCAGCACACCCCCATGCAAAGAGGCCTGCAGGGCTGTTCACCTGCTCACGCACAGCGCTCATCTCTCACCAGAACAGAGACCCCTCACCTCTCTGCAGGATCCGGCTCTTGGCTGGGGCTGGAAGCAGCCCGAGAGCCAAGGCACATTTTCATCTTGAACAACAGTCACCTAAATCCATCGGGCCTGGAGGGTCCTCCCTGCTGATTGCTCTTGGATCACCCAACCCCACACCTGCTGCTCGGCAGCTGAGTCCCCCCCGGGTCTGCTCCTCCTGCCGCTGCCCATCACCTTCCCAGCTCCTGTCTGTTGCTCTGCTCTGGGAGCACCGAGCCCACAGATCTGAGCCCCAGTCTGCACCAGAGATGCCACCAGTGATGCTCTTCTTCACAAACCCCTGCAAGTCTTGGTCCAGCCCCCCCGTGTCCCATGGAGAGAAGGGTCTCTATAGCACGAGGAGGCTGAGCACAGCCCACGCCTCTCAGTGCCCAAAACAGACCTCAAACGGCTCTGCCTCAGCAGCTGGATCACCCTGGGTGGCTGCTTTGGTGACTGCACGCACACGGCTCGGGAGCTCTGTGAGAGCACCTCCTGCTCCTCAGCCCTCCCTTCCACTGACTCCAACTGCAGGGCACTGATGTCGGGCTTTTGGCTCGCGACAACAGCGCTGCCGTAGCCAACACTGCTCGACACTGGGTGCCTACGGGTCCACGGGAGTCTCAGAGGCAGGACCGAGCCCTCGAAACCCTTGCAGAGCCCCCCAGGCAGCACTCACCCTCTTTCGCAGGGGGGATTGTAGGTGGCGGAGGCGGTGTCGAAGGCGTTGTGGGCGGCTGAGTTGGGACCGGTACTGGCGGAGGAGAGGAAGGAGCGTTAGCAACCCCCCCATTTGTCTGCCTGAAGGGCAGCACTTTCTCACTGCTCCCCACTTCCCAAACTCACCACCCCTGACCAGCGAGCGAGGCAGCTCGAGGGGAGCAGAGGCGAGCGCGTGCAGCCCTCCTGACCCCCAGAAACAGAGCACTGCCACACGACTGCCTTCCTCTAGACGTCTGATGCAGACCTACAGCACCTACACATCTAGAACCACGGGGTACTCAGGGATGGGAAGGGACCTGGAAAGAGCATCCAGCCCAACCCCTAACGCTGCCACAGCAGCATCACCCACATGGCATAGGAGCACGGCCAGGCAGGGCTGGAAGGTGTTTCTACAGAGCAGAACACACAACACGTGGCTGCACACATCCACGGGCACCGCGCGTTGCCCAGCGCTACAACAGAGCGACCACTGGCACTGCCCCTGCCTCCTCCCCCCGGGCTAGCCTCGGTGGCAGCTCTACCCCGCAGTCTGTCCTGCAGCACTTGGAGCCCGTGAGAAGGGGGGTTGCTGTCAGCAGGGGGGTTTGCCCCTCGTCTGGGACCGAGACTCAAGTCCGCCCTGCTGCACAGTACACGAGTCGCTTGGTCTGGCGTCACGGTGAACGACGCTGACACCGGGGGGTGATGAAAGCACCAAGAGCTGCAGGACACAAACTCCCTGCTCCGTCCCCTTGGGCTTGTGCAGCGTTTTCCCAGGCAGCCCCCAGCGGGATGATGGATGAAGGCGGCGAAACCCGCCTCCCGCTGCATTCTCAGCCACAAGCTCAATACCCCGGGCGAATGCCAGCCCAGGGGTCCCACACAGCAGCGGGCAGCACCCTGCTGCTCTCCGGAGGAGCCACAATAGAGGTGGAAAATGAAAGCCTCGGCTAGAACGCCGTGCAGGAGCAGCAGCACTGCAGCGGGCAGAACACAAGAGGCAACCGAGCAGCAGCGGGTTACCCACACGTTGTCTCCAGGATGCTCACAGCAGGGCCCTCGATCTCCTGCAGCTGCGCGTGGACGCTGATTCTGTACTCCGTGCCCGGCACCAGCTCGAAGAAGCAGTGCCTAGGCGTCCCGCCACCGAGAGTCACTTCCCGCTTCTTCCCATCTGGAAGGGGAAGAGAAGCCATGAGAACATCCCCGTGCTGCGCTAGGGAGCAACCTCACGCAGCTCTGGAAGAAGGGGAGGCAGCAGCGGATGAAGGGCTAGCGGATGAAGGGCTAGTGGCTGAGGCAATAGACTACCCAGCCCTATCTCTGCAGCTTCACCTCTGTGCAGAGGTCTCTCCTACATCGCATCCCTCGGGTTCAGTAGAGGCTGAGGAACGGGTCGGGTGTCTGCAGGAAGGAGATGCCCCTCATCCCATGCACTGAGGCTAATAAAAACCACTGAGGCTGTCACCCGTGGCCTCTGGACCTGGCCCTAAGCCACCAGAGCAGTGAGGGCTCGCTGCACTATGCAACGCTGAAGCACCCTCTGTCTGTGCCTCTGGCTCTGAGCGGCAGTAACCCACTCAGGAATTGCTAGAGGCTGGACTAGACACTGCATTCCACTGGAGACCCCCACAATAACCCCCCTAAGCTGGGTAAGGAACAGTATTCCTAGGATCCTTAGGGGTCGGAGAGGACCTGGAAAGATCACCCAGGCAGGATGATGAAGGCATGAGCTCCGAGGCCCCCTGCACCCCGTGACTCTAACTCCCCACACAATTCAGCTGCAGCCCGACCCAGAGAGCGACCCGACGAGGCGGCCACTCACCCACGAGCGACTCCAGGACCACCCTGTAGGCAGTAGCGTGCGCGTGGAGCTGCCACTGAGCGCAGAGGCTGGTCATGCGGACCTGGTAGGAATCCAGAGCGGTCACACCTAGGTACCCTGGGGACAGCAAACCACCGCAGCGCTGCAGTCACCCGGGCAGCCGCCGCAGCCGCCGTCCTGAGTGCTGCAAGAGCTGCTCCAACTGCGGTCGAGAGCAACCCAAAGGGGGGGGAAAAAGGGTGAAAATGGAGTCTGTGGGGCAAACGTGTGGGATCTGAGGCAATGCTTGCTCTATTTCATGAGGACTAAGCACTCTGTTACTGCCCACAGCCCTCTAACGAGGAACTCTGTTGGGAATGAACTTCACAGTAAAGACTAAATCACTGTCCCAAAGGAGTTAGACAGACTCCCTAGTTAGTCTCCCTAGCTCTGCATCAGCTCTACGTACACCAGATCACTCTGAAGCCCTGAAACAGACTGATTAGAAGAGAGATTTGATGACAGGCTCCCCAGGTTTGCCCTCAGGGAGCTCTGCATCAGCGCTACACACACCCCCAGATCACTCTCAAGCCCTGAAACAGACTGATTAGGAGAGAGATTTGATGACAGGCTCCCCAGGTTTGCCCTCAGGGAGCTCTGCATCAGCCACACACACCCAGATCACTCTCAAGCCCGATGCAGTCTGATTAGGAGAGAGATTTAACTGGTGGCACACAGCTGAGAAAGCCCTCTGTATGCAATGGACTCGGGGTGCTGCCCAGAGCCACCGGGAGGGCGAAGAGCATCCCCCTCTGCACTGGGATGGGGACAGCGTGAGATGCTCCTTACGGGTCTTGGCGACCCCTGCCAGGGCATCGCTGAAGCCTGTGGAGTAGGAAGCGAACACTTTGATGCTGTACTCCGTTCCACTGAAGAGGTTCAGGATGAGAATGGTGTTGATGTCGTCCCCCACGAAGGTCTCCAACGCAGGACCGGGGACTGGGAAAGGGAAAGAGGAAACTCATTTCTCATCCATGGAGCTAGCAGGTGGTTAAGAGGAGCCGGGAGCATTCGCAGCTCCATCGTCTCCCGCGGCCCCTGCTGGGTTCTGTCCCAAGCCCAAACCCTCCTGGCTCAGTCCTTGCGGGGAAAGCAGCCCCAGGGCTCCCGGGAAACTCAGCGGTGGGTTCATTAGGGCAGCGCCAGACACTGGCATCTGTTAAGGGCCCTTTGTTCTGCTTCGGCGACTGCCCACTGCCCCAAACAGGCAGCCAAAGGTCTCCTCAGCTTGACGGCGTGCCAGGACCAACGGGGGGCACAGCAGATGCCAGCCAGCGCCGCAGTCCCTACGGGGTCCTTACACAACAGCGTCAGCAAACGCTGTGCAAAAGCGGTCTGGAAAGCAGGGAAGAGGCCGATCTTCCCCGGCCAGACCTGCCAGCGCTGCTTTGTCCCCTCTGAACGCGCTCCAGAAACCAGGCAACAGCACTGCAGCCCCTCTGTGGCTCCCACAGGGCTCTGCCCTCAACAGAGCATCCCGGTTTCCCCCAAGGGATTCGGGAGAGCCCGGCTGCCCTGTCTGGCACAGGCAGGTGCGGGTGCAGCACGGGCGAGGAGCAGCATCAGGAGCTGCAGAGCGGGGGTCTAAGCCAGGGAGCCTGCAGCGTTGTGTGAGCTCTGAGAAGGAAGCTGGAGAGAGGGGAGGAGAGCAAATGAAGCAAGCAGAGGCAGAGCTAGAGTCACAGCAACGCGACAAAGGCCGGGTACAGGAGCTGGGAAGACTGACAGGGAATCCTGATACTCCTTGATGGGAGGGAGCAGAGGACACGGGATCTCTGCCAGGGCAAGCAGGAAGGTGAGAGCTAGAAAACAGCTGCAGCGTGGGCACTGTCTCTTCACCATTCAGGTTCAGAGACAGCAGTCAACACCTGGACCAGATGTTGGGAGGGGGCTCAAATCCCCATCCCTGGAGAGATTTCCAGCTCAACTGGACGAAACCCAGCCACACCTGCTCCCAGCTGGACAAGGTTTGATCAGGGAGCAGGACCAGAGGATGTCCAGACAGCCCTGAGCTGCAGCTTTCTGGGACCACGAAGCTTCCAGTCACAACCTGAGACACCCGGGGGGTGACAGCGGTTGCGAGCGCAGCTGCTGGGGTTCAGCACGAGCACAGCTGCTGGGGTTCAGCTCAGAGCGATGCCAAGGCCTTCACCAGTCCAACACAAAGGACCAGAGAGCCGAGCAGCTGAGGCACTGACCGTTGAGAGGCTTGTAGACAATCCTGTAGCCCATGGTGGGCGACGGCGGAGCATCCCAGCTGATCCGCAGCCTGTTGTACCACTCGTCGGAGACACGCAGGTTCCTGGGAGCAGACAGGGGCACTAGAAGAAAACCAGAGGGAATCCTAGAATCCTTAGGGATTGGAAGGGACCTCGAAAGGTCATGCAGTCCAGTCCCCCTGCCCCAGCAGGGTCGCTGATCCCACCCAAGCACACACAGGACACACACACACGGGAACAGCCCGGCAGCCACTGCTCTCGGGGTGGCAGGTAAGAGCGCCAGCACGGATGTCCCTGACCCAGCTCCCCCCCGGCACTGCAGTGGAGGGTTAGCACAGACAGGTCTGAGGAGCTTGAACCAAGGTGCTGCCCCAAGGGTTAACGGCTATGAACTCTCCAGCTGACTCCCACCTCTGTCCCCGGGGCAGCTCGGCGCTAACCGCCTCTCCCTACAGTGGATTCCAAGCCGAGCTCGCCCGGGATTCAATGCCCAAGCCACGCTCCCAGGTGGAGCCAAGGAAGAGCCCCGAGCGAGGGCAGCGCCGGCATCGGCAGCGCTTCAGCATGGGCAGGGGTGATGCCCACCAGAGTGACCCCCTGAAACGCTGCCACCACCACAGAGTCACAGCAGTGACCCCCAGTCGAGAGCAGAGAGGGCAGTCAGGCTGCAGCCCAGCACCCTCCTGGTACTCGGGCACCACTCTAGGGGTAACGCAGTCACTCTGCTGAACGGATTCAGCCCCCCTTCCTAACGACCCCGGGGGAGGAACGATCTCACGCGGGAGCAAACCCAGCAGCACAGTGGGGGTCTGGTGCAGTCCCAGCAGGAACTGTTTACTCCGTTTGCTGCGTTAGCTGGCCCCTCCTCGCTGGGCTCTGCCAGGCGCTCGGGTCGATGCTCGGCCAGGTTCCGCCAGCTCACGGGACCCACCAGCTAGGGCAGACCCCCCTTTTGCTCCCCAACTGACACAGAGCCCGGGCTGTCACGCGAGAGCGGCCCCTTCTATCCGGACACAGGTAGCCAGAGCCAGGGGAAGCAGCCAAGAGAAAGGCTCCCTCAGGCTGACCCTGGGCACGCCAGCAGAACGCTCGTGCTTACGTGTTTTGCCAGGAGCTGAGACACTGACTCCCTCCCCATCCGAATAGATGGGGGTGATGGTGACTTTGTACTCGGTGTCAGACAGCAGAGGCTGGAGGAGGAGAGTGTTCTGTCTCCCAGGCACCATCACCTGGAGGGGAACAGAAACACCCGTGACAACGGGGGACAGACAGTGCCTCTGGCCCCACAGAGCTGACACCCGTTCCACTAGCATCGCTGTGCCTCTCGTACCTTCAGTCGTTCTGGGGCTCTGGAGGGAAGTAACCACAGCACTCGGCCCCTGAAGCTGTCCTGTACTGAAGTAACCCTAGCACTCACCCTTTGAACAGATCCACTCTCTCCAGCTGAGCTCCTTCCTCCTGACCCCTGCCCTTTCCATCTTCATCAACAGCCATGGGGTCCCCCCCTCAGGCTCCTTTTATCCCAGCTCCCTCAGCCTTCCCTCAGCAGGGAGAGGCTCCTCTCCCTCCATCACCCCTGTGGCTCTGTGCTGGACTCTCTCCAGCAGCTCTGTCCTTCCAGAACTGAGGGGCCCAGCACAGGACACACTATGCCGATGGGGTCTCTCCAGGATAGAGGGCACCTCGGGATGTCCTTGGCCTTCCTGGCCACATCTTGCTTCAGGAGGTGCTGTCCTGCTCGGGACACCTCCTGCTTCACAAGCAGTGGGAACACCCTGCGCTTGGACTCCACTGACCAGCCTACACCTGGGCCCTTATCGAGGGGACCCCTCACGCCCAGGGAGCCCTCCGCAAAGCCCACACAGCCCCCTCTCACCGCTTCCTCGGCGCGGTCGCCGCTGGCTGTCAGATAGGTCACTCGGAACTGCTGGGCGCTGTGGTCCGAGACGTCCCACAGGACCCGCAGGCTGGAGGTGGTCTCCTCGTCTATGACAAGGTTCCTGACTCCTGCGCGGAAAACTGAAGCCAGAGCGATGTCATTAGTGGTTCCTCGACCCCAGGCTCGGGGTGTCAGCCGTGCTGGCCACCCCCAGCTGCTGCGAGCTCTGCTGGGGTGGATCCGCAGGTCCACGGAGGGGCAGAGCCGTGCGGACGGGCTGTAGCTGGGCTCACAACAGGAAAGGGCCCACCACTCCGTGAAACAATGGCCATCCTCCTCGAGTGCCTTTAGCATCCATCACCCCTGCCCTCTGCCTCTGTTACCGAGCTCACGGAGCTTTAGAGTCATCCGACCTCTGCAGCAGCCAGGAGGCTACAGAGTGCAGAGTGGCTGCTCCTTAGGAGCCGGTGTTCTGATCCAGGGAAAACAAACTGAACCCCCTCCCCAACTGGACAGAGCTGGGAGGACTTCCCAAGCCTGAGCTCCTGAGGAGAGAAGAGCTGAATTCCCCGAGTCAGCCTCTCTATCCCCACGCAGCGTTACACTTCCACGAGTGTCCTCACCACAGGCAGCACCAGCACCTGGGGTCACCAGCCTCTCGGTGCCGTCACGTCCCTGCCCTCGGTCCCGAGGGGAGCTGAGGGTGCAGTCTGCATTTAAACTGCTACGGGGCCTACCTGCTGTGGGGGGCTCAGGCGTCGTGGTCCCGGGAGTCACCGTAGCAGGAGCTGCTGTTGTCCTTGGCACTGCAAAACAGCAAGAGTCTGAGAAGCCACCCGGGGGGGCGCAGGAGTCACAGGGCTTCCCCTGCACTGCCAACCGTGACGAGGGGAGCGCGCGCTCGCACCTACAGCACCCAGTGCCCCACAGACCTCAGCACTGCCGGGGGAGCTGCGCGTTGTTTGGGAGAGAGATCTGGGGGCTAAATGCTCAGACCTCCCAGTAAGACCATGATCACATCTCTCCAGTTCCATAAGGATGCCAATTCCAGAAGGATGGATGGACATTGCTGCCTTCACACCTCCCCCAAGCCCCTCTCCTCAGAAAAAAGCCTGTTCAAAAATCAACTGCTGAGGTGCCCTATCAACCCCAGCAGGACCTCCTTCCCAGGGAGGGTCCCGGAGCACTGGCAGGGGCTGCCCAGGGGGGCTGTGGAGTCTCCTCTGGAGACATTCCAGACTGGCTGTGTTCCTGTGCCACTGGGTCTGGGGGATCCTGCTGTGGCAGGGGGACTGGACTGGATGGTCTTTCCAGGTCCCTTCCCATCCCTAAGGATTCTGTGATTGAAACAGAGGATGGAAAACACCCAACCACACCTGACGGGCATTGACCACAGGATCACAGACGCTGTAGAAACCCCCCGAGATCATCCAGTCCAACCATCAACCTGACTCCACCAGCTCCACTAAACCATCGCTGACACCCAGCTCAGACAGGGCACCAGGCCAGCACTCCGCTCCAGTGCCCACTCCCCCCACTGCCCGTTACCACCGGGAAAACCACAGCCACAGCCCCAGTGCCAAAGCACCAGAGTCCCCAGCAACGCATCAGAGAGAGCCGCTCTGAACGGGAGCCCCCCAGACAGCCGCGTGCGAAGCGAGTGGTGGGGACGCGCAGTCAGGACTCGGCCTTACTCGTAGCTCCCAGAACAGCAACCGCTTCGCTTTCGCTTTCGTCCTCAAAAACGGCCACCAGAGAGACCTCGTAGTCGGTGCTGGGCAGCAGCCCCTCGATACGGTGACTCTCCGCGTCCCCGTTCACGACGACCTGCGCAGCACAGCGAGAGCGAGGGAGTCAGCCCTGCGCTCCACCGGGTGTTCAGACTCGAGGGGGGCAGCAGGCAAAGTCTCCTTCAGCACCCACGCTCCCCCCTGCCCACGGAACCCGGTGACCCTGGGGTGCCTGTCAGCAGAGCAGCTGGATCCAACAGGCCCGCCGGGACGAGGTTCTGGGCTAGCTGTGTTATTCAGAGCAGAGTCTCTCGGGTCCTTCCACCCGTGACCAGTTCCCTGCTGAAGCCGACCTCGTGCATTTCCTTTGACAGCCGCCGAGTCTCCAGACACCCACCCGCAGCAGCAGCGTGATGGGGAGGGCGACCCTGCCCTCATGATTTCCCTTCCAGAACTCCTACAGCTCCAGCGCTCAGCATCTCCGCAGCCCTACCCAGCGCTGCTCCGGACCCCGGGTTACAGTCCCAGTCCCAGCCCCGCTCATCTGAGAGCTGCTTGAGCAACCCCTGCAGACCCAGGTGTGAGGGGAGCTGTGGGGAAGAGACCTGGCCTGTGGCAGGGGGATTGGACTTGGTCTGGGTGACCCTGCTGTGGCAGGGGGATTGGACTGGAGGATCTGTCGAGCTCCCTCCCGATCCCTAAGGACTCTAGGATCAGATCCATCAGCTGCTCTCCCTGCTAACTCAGCCCACAGAAAAGGAACAAAGTCATGAAGTGTGAGTGGAGAGGATGAAAAGCAGAGGCAAGGGCAGCGAGAGGCAAGCGAGTGACAGTAGCTGTGACAGCAGGCACCACGGCACACGTTCCGCACGGCGACCTAGAAGCAGCAGCTCACCCTCAGGTTTACCCTTCCCTTTTAGGACCAGCACCCCTGACTGCTCCTCACCCGTCCACAGTGCAGAGGAAAGAAGCCCAGGGGCATGCAATCCTCACCACCACCCCCTGACCCCCGCCAGCCAACTGGCAAGTTGGGTCTTGGGAGAGAGACAGAGGCTGCTGCTCATGTGGCTCCTCTGCATGACTGACCACTTAGCTGGGAAAGGAGCTTAGAGAGGCACCCGCCTGGGGACGTGGTGCTGCCCTGGCCCCATCAGAGGGGTCACCCGAGGGGAGCAGGACAGCAGCCTGAGTACTTTCCTGTTTCCTTGCTCTGAACTGCCAGGGCCTCCAGCAGCTCTTGGCAAGCGCAGTGAGCGAGTGGCATCTTAACTGCCCCCATCTTCCCTGACCATGGGGTGCTCCAAAGTGCAGCTGGCTTAGAGGGAGCCCAGTCCCCAACAGCTGCTCACCAGGACCTCTGCTCAAGCAGGTCCCTTTGTCTGCTGCAGGAAGAGGCGTTGGGGGTGACCTGTGCCCACTCACTCCTCTGCCACCTCCTCCTCTCCCTGCTCACCCCTGCATCTTCCTCCTTTCTTGCCTGACCCTCTGTTCCCTGCTCACCCCTGCACCTTTGTCCTTCCTTGCCTGAAGACCCTCCCGCTAGGGGAGAGGGAGGAAAGAATCCCCTGCATTCACAGAGGAAAGGGCTGTGTAACCCCAGCTGCCCTGGGTGCCTTCATGGGCGACCGAGCGGTGCCCGAAACCCAGGGTCAGGTGGGGAGGTCATCAGCCCACTGAGCTCTGCCCCCGGAGAGGGAGTTTGCAGATGCAGCCTCTCCTCACAGCACTGATGCCCAGAGAGCAGGGTGTTCAAGAGAGTCCCTGGGGATGAGGGGAGCAGCCAAAAGAACGGGTAAGTGAAGGGAGAGAGGGCACGAGGCAGGCGGCACAGAGAGCTCTTGGGGAAGGGAGAGCAACTGCCCTCTTGCCTTGGAGAAAGAGCAGACCAGGAGGAGCCAGAGAGGACGAAAACCCGCTCAGGGTGATTTTACAGCACCAGGGAAGAGATGCGAAGGTGCAGAGGACAGAGTGCAGCAGCAGCTGGCTCCTTCCCTCACTTCTCTTCAGAAAGGAAGGAGAGCACCGGTTTGGGTTTGCTTTGCTGGGCTTGGCCACGGGGCAGGGGGGTCCCGCGTAACTGCCCTCAGGGTGGCCCTCTCCCTGCCTCAGCCAGACAAGGCAACTCACCTCTTCGGCTTCACCGCCATCCAGAGGGATCCAGGCCAGCCTGTAAAAGGCAGTGCCTGACGAGGCGGGCTGCCAGCTGACCTTCAAGCTCTCCGCTGATGCCTCAGCGATCTCCAAGCGCTGGGGAGCCGGAACCTTCCCTGCAGAACACGAAGCCAAACAAGAGCAGGGTGCTCCCCGAGCCTCACGTGCGCATCAGCATGGCGAGAGGGTCATTCTCCTCACTGCTCACTACAGGCAGGGTGTTGGTGGAGGTGGATAAAGGCACCACAGACCCCCTGGCACACTCTTTGTACTGAGGGAAGCAGTTCGGTAGCTGGAGGAGGGGAGCGGGCACCATCGATGCTCTTTATCTACTCTAACTGGATGGGCATCCTTGTTCTCTCTCCACTGGAGGAGCTACGTGCAGCCACCTCTCACTCTCCTGTGCTCAGAGCTCTGGGCACCATGTTCTTCCCTCCTCTACCTCAAGGACTAGAAGGATCAGAGACTGGGGCTGGAGACCACATGCACCCCCATTCCAATTTGCTTCATCACCCTCCCGTGCGTTGGTCGTCTTCCACCTCACCCTTCTCTTCCCTCCCATCGCCTTCACAGCCCTTCTCTTCACAGCCCTTCTCCTCCCATCGCGCTGTGGGAAGCCACTCGTGCCCTCAGCAACCGAGAGAGCACAGAGCCTCCCGAGTCCCCTGTTTCCTCCCCTGCTGTTTTCGTGGGTGGGTGGGCAAGGCTCCAGCCTTTACTGCTCGACCCCTCGCTGGCCCAGGGTGCAAAGCTCATCACGCTGGAGCTGCGGAGACAAGGGCCACCTCCCTCTGATGCTTCACAACGAGGGTGAGACGAGCGGGTGCCACCTCACCGCAGCGAGATGCTTTGGGAAGGGCAACTGAGGGAGGACCGTGACCCACACAAACGCCCTCATGATGCCAAGGGATGGCTCCCATGAGTAGGGGTGCCAGTGGCCCCAGGGCAAGGGAGGAGAGCGGCTGAAAGCCCCAACGAAGAGAAGGAATCCCATCCCCCTGAAGGCACCCGCTGTTACCCGGCCCCCTCCCCAGCCCAGCAGAGTCTACAGGCTCCTCCTGGACAGCCCCCCGCAACACTCACTCGTGGTAAAGCTGCCAGTGAGCGGCTCAGACTGCCCCTCATCGTAGAGGGAGAAGAGAGCGACCGTGTACTCCGTCAGGGGCGTCAGGCCGTGCAGGGTGTGGGCTGAAACGCGGCCGACGTCAGCCTGGGGACAGCAAATGGGCAGTGGACATTGGGGAGGAGGCGCGGAGTGCCGTGCCGTTAGGCTGGCCATCGGTACAGATGCTGTTAGCTACTGGCAGACCTGTAATTAGCTATGAGATCTGTAATTAGCCCTGTAATTAGCAGATAATCCTGTGGAACTAGGACTCTGTAGACGCAGGGCTACAACGGCTGACAGAGCTCAAGCAGACACTGCGTGTTGAGGAGGACAGTGCCAACAGGACCAACCAGGGAAGAGGAATTCAGCTCTGGGAAGCCCGATGCACTCACCCACCCACCCACAGCACCGCCAGGTCAGGAGCCCAGAAGGGGAAGGAACGGAGGGCTACTAAACCCAGCGATCTCACGGACCAATGCAGCCATTGTGTTTGGAGTCTGTCCAGGGACAGCAGAGCCACCCGGTCCCTGTCTGGGCTGTGCTGTGGAAACCTCTGGTTTAGCAGCCCCGGGTTACGCCAGCACCGCAGGGGAAAGGCCTCCTGCTCTCCGAGCGGGTGTAAAGGAGAGGCTGAGGGAGGCAAAAACCTGCCCCCCATCCATCCACTCACTGCACAGTGCTGCCAGCCCGAGGTGTTCAGGCACCACTGTGATGAGTGCAGCCAGAGGCAAAGCTAATAATCCCTGTGCCCCCGGATCCAGGGCATCCTGCTGTGGCAGGGGCACTGGGCTGGATGACCTTTCGAGGTCCCTTCTGATCCCTAAGGATTCTGTAATTAAGGGTGACCTCAGAGCAATTGAGAGGGTCTGTACCAAGGGTCGGCGATAGACTCGCTCCTCAGCACAGCTTTAGCCAAGCCCTTACACCCGCGACCCCCTGCAGTCTGCTGCGGCCAGCCCCAGCACCTAAGAGCTCCCCCACACAGCTGACTCCCTGAGCACCCCCAAACCAAGCCAGCTCCTTGACACCGAATTCCATGATTCCCTAACAAACCCCGCTGCATCCTGCTCGGTAGAGTCCGGGGGCAAACACACTCGGGTGTTTACGGTGGGACCGCTACGTGGGATGGAGGTGGGAATGAATGGGGAGAGGGTGCAACCACAGGAGCTGTGAGCTGGCTGAGGAAGGAGAAAGGGANTAGCCGTTCACGCTGCCGGAAGCGGGGTCCCACGTCAGCCGGGCGCTGCTGTGCCCAACCTCGGAAAACCTCAGGCGCGCTGGGGGACTCAGGGGCACTTGGAAAGGAAGGAGATAAAACCCGTGACGGCGCTCCTAGGCTGCAGCTGGAAAGCAGAGAGCACTCTTCCACCCAGACACTGTCACCACCACCACCCAGAGGCGGGGGGAAAGAGGCTTCGCTGACAGGAGACGCTCAGCCTCGCCGAGTGCATCTCACCCAACCCTGAAAGCATTGTGTGATCGCTCTGGGATGTCACAGCTTCGTCTGTCTGCACTGCCCCTGAGCCAGAGGAATCAGCTCCTCCGTCAGAGCGGACTCCCCCAGGCACCTGCCCCGCCGGCCGCAGAGGGCTCACGGAGCAGCCTTGCTTTAGCTCCACGTGGGGACCTGCATCCACCTCCAGCAAGAAACTGCTGCTAGAGCCACGAGGATCGACCATGAGGATCACCAGGGACACCCACAGCACCACCACCACGAGAGCCCACAGCCCCGCAGCGGAGCCAAGCTGCTCCGGAGAGACTCGCATCCTCAGCCTCCGCGAGCCCAGCCATCCCCGCGGGAGCCCCGCGCCCAGCCAGACCCTGTCCCACAGGCCATTCCCACCCAATGCTGCTCTAACAGGGGCAACGACGACTCCAGGCTGGGGTCTCGCTGACAGGGAGCCTAGAAGAGTGCTACCTACGCGTGGTTTCCTGCCCCGTCAGGGGGTCACTGGCTTCCTCTCCAAACATGGCGTAGACGGTGACCGTGTACTCCGTGCTGGGCAGCAGCCCGTCCAGGCGCAGGTCTGTCGAGTTCTCGCCAACCTTGATCTGAGGGCACCACGAAGAGGAGACAATCAACTCCCAGCTCCCTGATGCCACGCGCAGGCCCGAGAGCAGACACGAGGTGGGCTGAGGGCTCGGCCGACACGGGGACCACACTACTTGGGCTGTTGGGTAACAGCCACTGGCAAGGACAAACGGCCAGGGAGCCAAGAGCCGACGCAGGGGCGAGAGGGCTCCGGGAGGAGCTGGTGCCACGGTCAGGGGCAGAGCACAGCATCCACCCCCTGCGCCTTTCAGTCCCAGCTCCAGGACTGGGTTGCGGAAGGGAAGGGGCTGGGGTTGCTGCTCTTTGAAGGGGTGTTTTGCTTCCCTCCTCCTCTTTGCTGACAGCCACAGGGACTGACGGAGAAGCAGCTTGTCTTGGGGGTAAGGTGTGCTCCTCCCGGATCAGCCAGCTCGCAGGGAGCCCCCATACCTCACGGGACACCGCGCTCACGGTGCCTCAGCAGAGCACAAGCGCACGCGAGCTCTCCGCAGCGCTCTACCCTCTCTACACGTCCCGGCACGCTTCCTGGGGTTCAAGCTTTAGTTATACGGACACTTCCCCATCCTAGACCAGAAGGGCCATCAGAACTACGTCAGCCACTTCAGAGCACCTGCTGCTTTCACTACAGCAGTGACAGGGGCTGGAGTTCACCTCCTGCCTCCCCGGGGCTGGAGTTCACCTCCTGCCTCCCCTAGCTCCTAAACGCGTTGACTGCTGGCGTAAGGCAGCGTTCCTCAACTTAAATCGAGGTTTAAGAGAGCCCGGAGAGGATCAACAAGGTCACACCTGCAACTCGTGTTCCCTTCCCGAGTGCCTGAGGGGGCAAGGCTAAAGCTCCGTGTCTGTCTGATGGCTCCCTGGACCATCTCTTAGTTGGTTTTCCCTTCCCTTGAGTGAACGAACTCCAGGCTGAGTGTAACGCACTCTGCTTCTGTGATCATACAGCAGGGGACCCACTACCAGCTCAGAGACTCTCCTGCTGTTCCAGCTGCAGTGCCTGCACTGCTAAGGGCTGCCAGCTGCAGTGCCTGCACTGCTAAGGGCTGCGACAGCACTCACCCACTGTTCCAGATGCAGTGCCTGCACTGCTAAGGGCTGCGACAGCACTCACCCACCGTTCCAGCTGCAGTGCCTGCACTGCTAAGGGCTGCGACTGCACTCAGCTGGCACCCTGCTCCTGTATTTATGAGAGGACCCAGGCACGTACGTGCTGTCCAGGCTGCAGCCAGAGGCTGTGCACGCGGTTACTCTTTACAAGAGCTAGGAACTGAAAGCCTAAGGCGTCACCTCCTTCTCGTCCGCCGCCAACCCCTCGGTGAGGGGAGCGTACAGGATCATGTAACCCGTGGCACCCGCCACTCCGTTCCACTTGGCCCTCATGCTGCTCTGCGACACGTCGTACAGCTGCAGCTCTGACGCCATCGGCAGGGCCACTGTAAGGAGAAGAGACAGGCGTTTCGGTCGGACCAGCTATTCGCTCAGACAGACCCTTTCAGCCCCAGGCGACCGAAGGACCAGGGTCACTGTCAGGCGTGGGAGGGCTGTCTGCACAGCACAGGCACAGAGAGCTGGTTAGGACTCCGTGGAGTTAGAGAGAAACAGAGACACGGAGACCCAACCAATTCCAACGCCGAGTGACCCCGCTCCAAGTGTTCCAGCTCCCTGCCCTCAAGGGCTCCGAGCCTTCCCAGCGGGAGGGCGGCTGTGGTTAAGAACCACCACGTCACCCCGTGCCACCTCACAAGTCGCTCCAAGTCCGATCCAACCTGACCTCCCATCCAGGGAGGGGACATCCACAGCTGCTCCGGGCAACCTGTTCCAGGGCCTCATCACCCTCAGAGCAGAGAGCTGCTTCCTCTCACCTCAGCTAAATCCACCCCCTCCAGCCTGAGGCTGTCACCTCTTGTCCTGCCCTCTACGCTCCCTGATCAAGCGTCCTTCCCCAGCTCCCTTCCAGCGCTGGAGCTGCTCTAGGGTCTCCTCAGAGCCTTTTCCTCTGCAGGCTGGGATATTCTGAAAGCACTTGCAGCACCCTCTCTCACTCCTCTTCAAACTGCCCCAGGGTCACAGAGTCCTGTCCTTCCCCTTAGTTTGAAAGCCTGCTGGAGGCACATCCTCCACCTGGGGACTCACGCTGGAGCCCAGCAGCAGCTCCTAGGCACTCTGGCACCATGAGGAGCGACACGGAGTGACTGGAAATTGCACACGGAGGGTGTTTTCTACTGGGATTCACAGCTCCAGAGCTTGGCTGTAAATACTTAGCAGATATCTGTACTCGAGAGGCCTCAGGAGCTCTCTACTCCAGCTGGTCTGCAGGAGGTTTGTTTATCCCTGCGCTGCTGTCCAAGTAATCGGAAGAGGCTGCTGGACAAACCACAGCAGGTAAGAGCTGCTGCAGCCAGGCACAGCTGCCGTGCAGCTCCTTCACCTCACCCCATCCTAGGGGCACTCAGCTAACAGGACATCCAGTCCAACCCTCACGCAGCTGAGTCTCTTGAGCTGGGAAAACAGGAGCCTGAGCGGGGACCCCAGGACTGCTGATCAAGATGGAAAGGGCAGAGGTCAGGAGGAAGGAGCCAGGCTCTGCTCAGGGGCACCCAGTGCCAGGACAAGGGGCACTGGGTGCCAGCTGGAGCAGAGGAGGTTCCCTCTCAATCTCAGCAGGACCTTCTTCCCAGGGAGGGTCCCAGAGCCCTGGACCAGGCTGCCCAGGGGGGCTGTGGAGTCCCCTGCTCTGGAGAGTGACTAGCAGAGTGACTAACACATGCCAGACTAACTCCCGCCAGGCTGTCACACACAGTTGTAGGAGATGCTCACTGCTGCCTGCCCCGGGGCTGGGATCCCCTCAGCTCTCAGAAGCCAGCAGGGCTGGGCTCTGTCAGGACTTGACGGGGTGACCCCAAAGCAGCACCAGGTGCAGCAGAGAGCAGCCCTGCTGGCTCAGGACGCGACTGCTCTCGCTGTCTGGTAAACAGGTCCTGACACCGCGCTGCGGGGTGGAACACAGCTGGAGGTGATGTTCTGGCAGCCTGGGACTGCAATCAGAGTCCAGGGTTATTGTCTGTGACCCTCCTTCACTTTCAGACGGGGAAGATGAGCGCTGTCAGCATTAAGGGATCACCGAGGAGGGAAGGTGCCTCTCGACATCGCCCCGTCTAACTCCCCTCGTCAGTCAGTCAGCCAGAGCAGGCTGCTCAGACCCAGGCCCAGAGGGGCTTCAGACGTCTCCAGCCCCTCTGGACAATGCATTCCAGTGCCTGACACCTGATCCACGGGTTTGGAGTCTGTGCCCTAGGACTCTTGTCCTGTCAACAGGCACCACAGAGAGGGGGCTGCTCCCTCTTCATTCCTTCCCACTGGGGGGTTTTTGCCTTCCCTGTGATGACAGTCAGATCACCAGGACCTCAGGTCCTTCTCTGCAGATCTACACCTGCTGCACGGTGACCCCCCCACACACCAGTGTCCCCCAACACACAGGGAGGGCATTGCTCTGCAGGGACAGGACCTCACCCCCCTCTCTTCCCTGAGCTGCACGTCTTCCCCTTCAGTCCACGCTGGCTGCTTCCAGTCACCTNTCTCTTCCCTGAGCTGCACATCTTCCCCTTCGCCCACGCTGGCTGCTTCCAGTCACCTCCTCACCCCTCACACCCTTTGGTTGCAGTGCTCAGTTGCTCCACCAGCTTCCCAGGGATGGAGGGTGCAACAACCAGCCTAGAGCCCCCCAGGTTCTGCCTCACAGGACAACTGGGAGCAGAGCTCAGCCTAAAGATTAAACCCCCGAGACCCTACCCCCAGAGAGACAGGGCTTGGGGACTCAGCCCAGGAGTGACCCAGCCCAGGACGCGCAGCTAATGCATCGAGAGGAGGAGAGGGGCTCCTTCCGAGTTTCTTGTTCACAAAGACCCAGAGAGGGGGGTTGAAGGCAGCCCCAGCCCGGTCCCGGGCGAACACGACGGGGATGCTTACGCGTGGTTTCGGTCCCGCGGAGGCCCTCGCTGGCAGCGCTCGAGTACACGGCAAACACCGCGACCTGGTACTCGGTCAAGGACATCAGGTTTTCCAGACGGGCGCTGGAGGAGCTGCCGTCCACCACCACCTGAGCGGGAGACAGTTCCATCGCACGCGAGTAAAGGAGAAGTAACAGACACAGAAATAACCCCCAAAAATAAACCCAGGGGCACGAACCAACGGTCTGAGGCAAACGAAGGGCAGCCACCGAGCCGCTCACGGCCTCGACCCCTCTCTCAGGCACCTAAGGATCAGCAGTTCAGCTCATAAAACCACCTCTGCCTCTGCTGCCAGCGAGGGGTCTGAAGCAGGACCTCACCCCAACGCAGCCGGCTCAGCCCATCGAAGCTGCCATTTAGAGCCAGGCGATGGCTGAGGTGAAGGGCATGGGATGCAGTTTGAGAGGGGTGTCGGGAGGATGGAGCCAGGCTCTGCTCAAGGTCATGGATCGGAAGGGAGCTGGAAAGATCACCCAGTCCAACCCCCTGCCACAGCAGGATCCCCCAGACCCAGTGGCACAGGAACACAGCCAGGCGGGGCTGGAACGTCTGCAGAGAAGGAGACTCCACAGCCCCCCTGGGCAGCCCCTTCCAGTGCTCCGGGACCCTCCCTGGGAAGAAGGTCCTGCTGAGAGTGAGAGGGAACCTCCTCTGCTCCAGCTGGCACCCAGTGCCCCTTGTCCCATGCCCAGACGAAACAGACTGCATCCTTCGTGCTGCTCCATTCCCCCAGTCACCATCCGAAGCCGGACGCCTGTTCCTTCCCTCCCTCCTTCCCCCATCACCCCGAGGGCAGAGTCCTCCCCAAACGAAAGCCCCTCTCTCCAGCCTGACAGACAGCTGTCAGCGCCCCAGAGCAGACCTCGTGTCACCCACCACAGCACAGGGAAGCCACCCGGCTGCTCCCTGGCCGTCACCACCCCTAGTGTGACCCCACCAGCTGCTGCCACTGCCCTCCAGACCCCTCCAGCGGGTGTCTCAGTTCGGGATGACCCCCCCCTCCCCGGATTTCCTGCCTGCTCAGCTCTTGGACACTCGCAGGGAGCTCCCCTCCCTTACCTCCTCCGGTCGCCCTCCTCGCGAGGGGTAGTACACGACCCTGTATTTCTCCACCCGGCCGGGCGCAGGGCTCCAGCTGACGCGGAACCCTCGGGCTGTGACCTCCGAGGTGACCAAATCCGAGGGGGCCCCCAGCGAAGCGGCGATCGTTCCTGGGTGGGAGACAGCGCCAAGGGTTTCCGTGCCCCTTCGCCACCCGGCTCCCGGGTCAGCGGCCCCCGAGAGCTGGCAGCGGGTGCTGCCCCGGGAGCTCCCACTGCCCTGCTCTCACCTGGGCTCTCGGAAACCTCCACGTGAAAGGCAGGCAAATGCAGAACTAACCCTTCCTCCCACCGCTCCCTCCAGCCCTTCCCATTTCCTTTCTTCCAGGTTCTTTCCTCCCAGAGTC
>VZRI01007684.1:46455-69752 GCA_013397515.1 Upupa epops
TGCTACCACCGAGGCGCTGGTCTGGCTGCTCCACTCTGTAACCCTGGAGGAAGCTCTTCCGAGGGAGAGCACCACAGAAGTGCATTTACTGAAGGACCACCTCGCAGCAGGCAACCCCAACCACAGCAGAGGTGGCCTTCACCCGAAGTCGCAGCCTCCTGACCCCCGGGTGCATTTCAAGTGGCTGCGGGAGCCTGGTCCCATCCTCCTTAGGGAATCCCCAGGCGACTTCACCTGGTTAGTCCTTCTCGCCAGCTGGAGGAGAGCTGAACTAAAGGTCAGGGAGCATTCAATAACTGGCAGTTATTCAAGGAGGAGGAAGAACTTCATCATCATCATCATCATCATCTCGGGACAAGCTTTCCCATCGTGATGGGACCCTGCATGGTAGAGCCACGAGTCACCCCAGCGAAGGCTGCTCCCTCGCCTCCTCACCCCCACGTCACATCATCACGACCACTCGCTGCTCCTCATCTCGTCTCTAGGGTCACTCTAAAGGCCTTCTGTCTGTTGCCCCCTCTGTGCTCCAGCAGAAAAAGGGCTGTGGTGGACAAGGAGGAAGGTCCTTCTCGCCCCACAATTCACTCAAGGCCACATCTGGATCGCTGGGTGCATCCTTCTCCTGCACGACACCCCGCTACAGCTGCTGCTTTGCTGACCCTGGCATGGATAGAGCCTCTCTTCCCCAGGCGGACAGGCAGCCCCCATCCATCCATCCCTCCCCCTCTCCCTCCCTGTGCAGCTGCTGGGGCTTCCATGCTCCTGGCTAGCAGCAGGGCAATGGAAAGGCAGAGCCCCAGGCGACTCTGAAGAGCTCCTGCTGCCAGCCGTCAGCTACTGAAGCAGCAGCCTTCTCCCCCCAGGACCAGGCTCTGCGCACGAGCGTGGGGAATGGGCTTTGCAGCTCCTCCCCAGCAGGCAAAGCATTTAACCCCCAGCCCTGAGAGCTCATGAACCTTCTGTTCACGAGACCAGAAGGTCCCCAGTGAACCCCGTGAGCCAGGCGCCTCAAACGAGGCTCCACTGGCGTCGGGCAACGACAGCAGTGACCCCTCCGCCCCCATCCTTCTCACCTGTCAGGGTGTTCCCTCCCTTATAGGGGAGATTCCGGACTGCATCCAAAACAGCATCCTTGGTGCCGTAGGTGTTCAGGTGCCACTCGATGCGGGGGTCACCGCTGTACTGGGCGAGACCTAGGGAGGCAGAACTCGGGGTCACCCTTCAGACACCGGGCTCTGCCAGGGGTCTGCACCAGATGGACCTGGCTACCAACAGCCAAGCTGAAGGCTCCTAGAGGCAGCCCTGGCGCTCACTGCCCGAGTCTCGCTCTGCAGTGCTGAGGGCAGCAGACGAGGAGCAGCCCAGAGCCCCTCCAGAGGGGAGAAAGCGTCAAGGAATCGCTGCTTTGGAGAAAACCAACCACCTTCTCCCAGGAGCTCTGGATCCGACCAGAGCCCGAGCGAGCAGCACTCGAGTGGGGTTCAGCCGCGGGAGAAGCCCCCCGCTGGCACATCCTTCATCCTTCCTCCAGAGATGAGGCCGCCAGGGTCAGATGCGGAGTGACTGGGGTCAGGAAGGCGGCTCCCCCGGGCTGTGTTGTCACCGGCACTGCTTTAGTGCCCTTCATCTGAGCATCACGGTGAACGGGGGGCACTGGTGCTGCAAGCACCCCAGCAGCACCATTCCCGGGGTGGAAGAGCTAGTTCCAGGCCAGGATGGCTCCTGCAGGCAGCGTTAAAGCTTCTAACTGTATCCCGAAAGGATGAGCTCGCCGCATGGCTATGGAAACAGGCGGCCAGGAGCCAGGCACCTCACCTACTCTCGTTTTCTCGGATCCCACGTTGAACGCAGACACCAGATTCTCCAGGAAGAGTCGAACCAGCCTGAAGTTGAACCTGCCGATGCTCCACGAGCCGTCCACCAGGATGACGATATCCGCGATGGCCGGGCTTTTGCAGGTGAAGAGGCCCCCTGGAAAGGACGAGGAGGAAGACACCGCGCTTAGCTCCACACCGACCCCGCACCCACACGGCTCCCTCGGGGCTCCACGCTTCCTTCCACGGGCAAAGCGAGGAAGGAGCAAAGCACTTCGCCTGCTGGCTCCGAGGCCAGTGAGAGAGAAGCCGGGGCATTAGCCGCTTGGCATCGCTGCTGGGAGGGAGACCCAGGGCAAAGACACCCCCCTTCTTGGGGCAGAGCAAACCCCCAGCGACCCAACCGAAGCAGCGGCCGCTTCCGTTTGCGGTCTCGACTCCACAGGCACGGCTCACGACACCTGCTCCGAGGCGCAGGGGGCTGGAACCCGTCCCCAGACCCCTTCAGCAGGCAGCACAGATAAGCAGGTGCCTCTGCGTTCAGCAGCCCCCAGAAACCCCTCAGCTGCCACTGCTAAACCAAGCGGTGAACCCCACGCTGGGAGGCAGCGCTGAAGAGGCTGCGTGAAAGCCAGGCAGGGGGCACTCAGTACTGGAAAGGGAAAGAGAGCCCAGGCTCAGACTCACGATCTCCGTGAGAACTAGGAGCAGGGGACTGAGCCTTGGAGATCTGCGCAGGGCTACACGCAGCCACAGCAGGAGAGCAGGGACGCGTTAGCAGTCTCTAGGGCTCAGCTAACCAGCGTGAGATGAGTAGAGAGAGACAGACAGCGACAGGAGGAGCTCAGGGGTGGAGATCTGTAAGGAATTGAGAGGCCACAGCGTCGTGTTCAGTCTGAGAAACAGTGAGACAGGGAGGAGGAGGAAGGAGGAAGAGGACTCGGTGACCTCAGGCAGAGCCGAGCCAGCAGCAGCGGGAAGGGAAATCCAGTGGCTGCTGTTACAGGGACCCCCTGATGGATACAGCCAGCACCTGCTTTGTTTGCAGTACCTCACCAGCAGAGTAAGGATGGGGGAGGAAAATTCTGCTGATGAGCTGAGGAGGCATCAGAAACCACTCACGGGTGGACACCAGGGCCCTAGGCAGAACAGCCCGGTACCCACATCAGGTAACAACTTGGGTGTTGGCAACCCTTGCCAGCCAACCCATGCGATAGAGAACGTGATCTGAGTGTGATCTGAGTGCTCCTGAGAGGCAGGAGCGAGCACACTGCTCGAAATAAACCCCTCTGAGCAGAGATGCTCGGAGAGCCAACAGAATAACCCCTCCCGAGATCTTATCACGGAGATGCTCGCTTGCCCGAGCCGACCAGCACCCGTCCTGTCGGGGAGGGAACAGACCACAGGGTTAGCGATTCCTAGCATGAACATCGTTTTCTGAGCGAGTTTCCCCCCCGAGTGAAAGCCAGGACAGACAGAACCCATCCCGTGTGCAGCAGGGCTTCCAACCGAGGCCACCTCGCGCTGCCGGCGAGGAACCCCGTCCTCGGCGCCACAGCCAGCGCCTCCAACGTGGACTACGAGCGGGTTCTGAGCAGAGAAGGGAACATCCCCTACGTGCAGCCAGCGGCGCAGGAGGCGTTCCAAACGCCCGACAGAGATTCCAGCTGCACAGATGCCAAAACAAACACTGGATCCCAGGTTTCCCAGGGCGAGGGGAGGTTGTTTGGACTGGCAGCCCGCCGCGAGGAGCAGGGGAGCGGCGAGCGAGCATCCCAGAGCGATCCGGAACGGGAAGAGCGAGCCAAGGGAGGTCCAGATTTCTGAACTGCTGAAGTCAACAGGAAAACTACCCTCGGTTCCAGCGGGACCGGAGTCGGCTTCGTGGGTTAATGGGAACTCACTGGCCACGTTCTGAGTGTCCCGGCCAAGCGAGCCCCCTGATCACCAGAGTGCAGGGGTAGCCTTCCGTCAGCGTGCAGCGCACTGTGCCACTCTCACCCCGGCCGTGATGGTCTTCAGATGCTAAAAGAGCCACTGCCGACACCGAGTGCTACTCGGCACCAGTAGGGGTGACAGAACCGGACCCCTGACTCTCATCCAAGCGGCCGCACTGCAGCCGAGACCGACCCTGCCAGCGCGACCCCAGCAGTGACGCCGTGTAGCTCAGAGACGACAACCGGACAACACAGCTCCGTCTCCCTTCTCTACTTCTACCACCTCACGTTGGCTGTGGCACCCAGTTCGCATCGCAGGTCTCACTCTCCTCACAGCAGCAGATGTTGCCTGAGAGGCTTCCTGGATGCCGTGGCGATGGCTTCGTGAACGACCCCGTTCGCCGGTTATGGGGATCCACGCGGTGCAGCAGACCCCAGGAATGAAGCACACAGCATGGCTCCTCTCAGCCTCTTCCTTCCCCTGCATCGGGCCAGCGCCAGCAGCACCCCCCCACGATTAGCTGTGGCTACCAAAGCACGTGTGGAGTGATCCGAGTGATCCGAGCCTCGAGACAGTCACCCAGGGAACGCCTGGTGCGCTCTTCATGGGGAGGAGACGCTCGGTGACCGCTCTGTGCATCCAACACCCAGGTTCTGTCACTCCTGCACACCCACCATCTGCTTAGCTTTCCTCCTTGCGGAGCTTAAATCAACTGCAGAGAGCTCCCTGGAACGGAACAGACAGCAGCGAGACATCACCAGAACATCGGGCTCGACAGAGCGAGCTCCACGCTGCTAGGAACACAGGCACCAGACCATCCTCGCTCACCGAGACAGCACCTAGCAAACGATTCACGAGCCCGCTGCGACCAGCCAGCTCCCTCCACCAGGACTAGCACGTGTCTCTTCCCATAGCCCCTCCGTACAGCCATCCGTGGTCGAGAACACGCGGAGCTGGAGGATCAGGCTGACCGTTTCAGCTATGCAGAGGTACCTCGAGCCAGCAGTTTTCTCCAGCACATTCTCTAAAGGAGCTGGACAGTGCAGAACCCCACACGACAACCCCCTGGGACCTCTCTGCTGCAGCCCCTTACAGGTCCCAGTGCTGCAGTCGGGTTGTCCCCACCTCCCCATTACTCAGTCACCAAGAACACAGGGAGCGGAGGCAGCCTCAGCATCAGCTCAACATCCCAGTTCCCAAAGCAGGGCTGTGGTGAGGAGACCAGTTAGCTATCTGGTGTGATACTGCAGCCTGGCCACTCAGCCAGGGTACCTGAGGGGGAAGGGGGTGCCGTCTACTCATCGTCACAAACGAAGCCATAACCCAGCACCCCAAGACGCCAGCATGTGACTACAGGCTACCACCGACACAGTGGCACGGGCCGCTCGCAGTAAACCCGCCCCACGACACTCAGTCATGGAATCAGAGTCATGGAAAGCACTGGGCTGAGAGGGGCCCTTGAACTTCACCTACCACCACCTCCCTGCAGCAAGGAGGGGCATCTTCAGCCAGACCAGGCTGCTCCCAGTCCCATCACCCCGACACCATGAGCATCCCCTCCTGGGACGGGACCTCTCCCAGCTCTCTGGGCAACCTGCTCCAGCGTTTCACCGCTCTCACTGTAGAAGGGTCTTCCTCACATTCAGTCCAAACCCCACTCCCGACAGTTAAAGCCACCCCTGTCCCAACGAGCCCTGCTGAGCATCCCCACCTTGCTCACAGTCGCCCTTAAGCAGCAGAAGGCTGCACCAAGGTCTCCCCAGAGCCTTCTCATCCCCTGCCATCAACAATTCCTACTCCTGTATTTCAGAGGACAACCCCCTTGCAGAGAACAGAGCTGAAGGACTTCTGCACTAGCAGGAGACGCTCCCCACTTCATCCCTCAAGCGTGACAGGCAACTCATCTGCTCACAGTCCCATCTGCAAGTCAGCGATTGAGAGCAGAGCCAGACCAGCAACGAAGAGAGAGCCAGCTACAGCTTCCTACGTGGAGGGAGGGTTACTGGAGCCTGTAAAACATGACCCTCGAGAGGTCCTGTTGAAGGGAAGGGAGTGGGAGGAGGTCTGGCAGTAGGGGAGGCTTCTGCAGGCAGCAGCCGCCTCCCCAGGGCTGCCTTTCCAGCCCGCTCAGGGCCAAGGGGTTCTCACGGACAGACGCCTGACCCCGCCAGCCTCGCTGAAGGTTCCCCTAGCTACCTGCCAGTGGTAGACAGCAGTAGTGGCTCCGACTCCTGCAGCTGTCACTACCGCCCTGGGAGCTCTCTGACAGGCAAGGGGAGAAGCAGCAGCACAGGCGGTGCCACCCAGGAGGACTCGGTGCCTCGGAAGAGCCGGGTCCCTGTGGAAGCGGTGACTCTGGCTCCTCTTGGCCCGAGGCTCCGCTCTCCTTCCCCAGAGGCACCGCACACAGGGCTGCTGCACTTTCTCAGAGCCTGCAATGCCTCTCGGCCCAAGTCACAGCAGAAAAGCCAAGTGAGATCTGTAGGAGGAGGAGAGTTCAAGCAGAGGTCTGTAATAACAGAGGGAAGAGTCGTTCGAGGGGTAGAAGGTGCAGAAGGCAGGCAGCTTGGCGACAGGAGCGAGGGAAGACCACCTTCTGAGTGAAGTACGAGTGACAGGGAGAGCCTGTCCTCAGCGCAGCCGAGCAGAAGCATCACTGAGGACAAGGGCACTGCCAAGCTCCATCAGCAGGATGCCAGTTCTCCCTTACAGCTGGGGTGAAAACCCCAGGGCTGTGGGGCAGGGATCAGCCCCAACACTCAGCAGCTCAGGAGTGCACACTTGTGACACCAGCACTATTGCCCTGTGCTGGTGACATCACCTCCTCATCAGACCTCAGCTAACACATCCCACATGTCCGGCCAGGGCCCAGGCAGACGCACACAGCACAGCCCCTCTCTTTGAGCTGCATCCAGCCACGGCTTTAATCCAGAGGGCTCCAACGCTGGAGCATCACTAGGTTGGAAGAGCAGCCCGGGGAGGTCAGAAGTCTGTCCCTGCTCCCTCGGAAACCCTGCAAACTCAGATGAGGCAGCTAGCCCGTTCCCGTGGCCCCTGTTCTGCCCCAGCAGACTCAGAGCCCAGCCAGCCATCCTACACAGCGCTGACTCCGGGGAGCAGGAAGACTCACTCTGCTGTGGCTGAGCAGGGCACAGGCCGCTGCGACGCACGCGGCTCAGTCGCTCTGATCGACTCCTGCGTGCGTTCTGAGGGAGCAGTGCTGCTTAAAGCCTCCCTCTTGAAACTACAGCCCCAAACCCCCACGCAGCAGCTGATAAAACACGCTCACCGCCTGCAGAGAGGGCTGGGAGAAGGAAGCCTACAGCCCAGGACCTCTCCACACACCCTGATGAGGGTTGTGCTCCTGCTCTAGACAGCCACTAGCTTAGAGAAACTTCCAGAACTTCCATCCTACACTCTAGCACCTTCATTCAGTCGAGAGACAGAATGAAGAGGAAGGTACCCATGGGAGAGCTCCGATGCTCTCTGGCAGAGCCTTCCCGATGGAGAGGGCTGAAGCCCCTCGTGAAGGCAGCAGCTTCCCCACCAGCAGCACCGAGCTCTCTCTGTCTGCTCCTAGATGGAAAGACACGTCTAAACATCCACCTGCACGGGGTGCAGCGCATCCACACAGGACAGACCTGACCCGCAAAGCCCTCCCGACACCCAACACAGCCAGACACCGGGTCCAGCAGCCAGGTTTTACACCAGAGATGGTCCACAACCCCCAGAGACCCCTCAGAGACTCCTCCAGGAGCACCACCACACGCCTCCACTCCTCCCTGCTCTCAGTTCACAGCAGAGCACGTGGATGCTTTAACCGGAGCGGCTGCCTCAAGCCCTCGGGAAGGCAGAGAACCCCTCCCTGATGGGGAGGCCCCCAGTTGGACTCGAGGGAGCAGTCCCTGGCCGCCAGTGGCGCCCAGCCGTGCCAGCACGGAGTGGACTGGGTGGGTGCTCGGGAGCTAATGGCTTGAGGAGAGGAAAAGCAGCCTGAGAAGAATGAAGGGGCATTCATTCAGCTCGGCTTCTACGAGGCAGTCACTCAAGAAGGGGAACAGCAGCCCCCACCCCGCCAAGAATAGAGCACACCGACAACACCAGTGCCTTGGGGAGCGCAACCAAGGGACAGAGAGGCCAGGCAGCTGGCAGCGGTCGGGACGAACAGTGATCCTTCTCTGTGCAGGGATACGAGGACGAGCATCCTGCAGCTCAGTGGGCAAGAGCCTGAGGATACGCAGGGGCTATGAGCTCAAGTCGCTGTGACACGAGGAGCTGGATCACTCCATGACGGGCCAAGCCCCGTGCTCGTCACCTCACAACTACGGGGCTTGCACGCTCAGGCTTGCCACCGGTTGGATACGGGAGCACGGAGCTGGGACAAGCCCGCATGCCTCTGCCAGCCAGGAGGCTCAGCAGCCCCCAGGACAAGAGGAAAGACATCAACAGCAGAGACCTAGTGCTTCCCAATCGACTGAGCCTCTACCTTCCGAGAGAGCAACCAGGTGAGCGTGCAAGGGCTGACAGGCAGAGGCAGCTTAGGAAGGCGAGAAGGGCACTGGGGAGAGGTGCCCTCCCACCAGAGACGGGATGCATCGCTCTTGCCCTAGGAGCAAGCTAAGTGCCCTCTGGGAAGCTCTGGGAAGCACCGCTTCCAGTGAGGCCACCGAGAGGCTGCGTGAAGGCAGAGTTAATGAGTTCCACAGCCTGGGGCTCAGGCAGTAAAAACAGAAGAGCAGGATGACTGCAGCGAGCCAGGATGAAGTGAATAAGGCTGTGAAAGGCGGCCAGGAGAGCAGGGGTCGGGAGGCAGTCGCTCCTGGGGCCGTCACACACCGCACCGCACGCACTCCTCCACCGTTACCGGACGGGGTGCAGCACCCGAGGCCAACTGAGCGGGCACGCTCAGAATCAGAGAGCCAGTCTCCTTCTGGAGGGTAAGTGTGTCTGTGCGTGGGCTTCTTCCCACGGGGCTCAAACGGTGCCACCCGACTGCTACCGAGCGCTCACAGAATCCTTCGAGGTCGGAGGGGACCCTGAAACATCGTCCAGTCCATCCCCCTGCCCAGCAGGATCCCCCAGGCTGATTGGGGGGGTCTCTGCCAAACTCCCTGCCCCTCCGATTCCTGTCACTGCCCAAGGACGGAGGCTGCCTCACTGCAGGGGCTCTCGCAACAGACACCTAGGTGTTCGGACGGCTCTGGGGCTCCGTGTGCCTCTCACACTGCCTGACTGGAAGGAAAAGCAGGGCACGGCAGCGTCAGAGCCAAGAGCTGACCTGGGGAGGTCACAGAAGAGATCGATTAGCAGTAACAGAGCGAGCGATGCGAGCGGCCGTTCTCTGGCCCACTCCCACCTGCTCAGACGTCTGTGTGGTAACAGCACTGACAGCCTTAAGGTCACCAGGGGTCTCAGAAGAAGACACCTAGACCATTAAACTACCCGTTGAAATCCACAGGGAGACACAGCAACACGGACTAAGACACAGGACGGCCCGTGCCATGGGTGTAACCGAGGTCACGGTCCCCTACCCGCAGAGGGCTGACAGACCCCGGCCCCTGCACGCTCCTGCCAGACCTAGGGTGGATGAGCGCTGGCATCACTCAGCTCACTGAGACTGCTCCTGCAGGTTTCTTCCCACCTCTGATTTCCACACTGTTCTTCACTCCCCTGGCCCCTAACCCCCCCTTCCCCAAGGGAAAGAGCACATCCCTGCCCAGCTTAGGCAGCAGGGGTGCTGCAGGGCCCCTGAGCAAAGCCCAAAGGGTGCCCTGCGCCTGGGCACAGCTGGTGGAACCCCTGGAAGAGGGCTGAGGATGTCAGCGGGGGAAAGGGAGCAGGAGCTCCATGGCAGAGCAGACGTTCCCTGCAGCCTGTGGAAGGCACAAACCAGAGATGAGAGGCACTAGACGCTGAGAAGAAAGGTGTGAGATGAAAAGAAAGGCAGAAACAAACTCCTACACCCTAACCATCATCTGCTCTAATTAACCCCTCACCAACATCCCTTTGGCATCGCTCCCTGAAGGGATTAGAGCAGAGAGTAACCTGCAGGGCTAACAAGGAAGGAGCCTTGCAGGAGGCTGAGGGTGGGCAAGTGAGGACAGCTGTTACTGCCACCCACCCCTGCTGCCCTGGTTCCCACTACCCCCGTTCACTTCTGAGGACTACTTAATTGCCAATCAACAAGCCCACTGTCTGCCCACCACCGCAACGGGTGCCCATCTCCACCCATGAGCTTCCTCATTCCAGTTCTTCCTCATCCTCTCCCCTCCTGCTGGGGAGGAGGGCGAGCAGGCAGCCGGGTGGGATGCTGGCTGCTAGCCTAGCTGAGCCACCCGAAGTATCAGCCCCCAGCAAGGGAGCAGAGGAGAGCCTCAGTGGTGTCCTCTTCTATGGGAACGGGTGGCTAAGCACCACCTCTGCGAGAGGAACGCAGGCAGAGAAGAGAGGCAGCCACCTCTCAGCTGCAGGCTACAGCCAGCACCCTGACTCCCCGCTCCCCGAAGGGCTGCGACGAGAGAACCGCTGGGAGCGGTTTCGCAGAGCATCCACCGGGCACGGGATGAATCAACCCCCGGGGCTGCGAAGAAAGGAGCTCTGTGCACGAGGGAGCTGGAGGAGGGCCAGTGCCGAGTGTTCACAGGGCAGCGAGCGCGGCCAGAGCCCTGCTCCGCCAGCTTCCTCTCGACAGAGCGGGGACAAAGGCTCCGGCCGTCGTTACCGCGAGCTGTCACCATGAGGCTGGGAACTGACAGCGGCTGCAGAGCCGATTCAAGACTGGAAAGCGGCTGTGAGGTTGACAGAGGAGGGCTCTGGGGGTCTCTGGGGGCCAGATCTGATGGATGAGCGCTAGACGTCGAGCCGCAGTCAAGCTGGCACGGTGTCGCCGCTGGACGCCAGCAGGAGATCTGCCCCAGATAAGAGCGCAGCACCGAGAGCGGCGGAGACCCGAGTCCATCTTCCCCAGCTGCTCCAAGGGGCCGAGCCTCACGGATGGGAAATTCCCATCTGGAGCTGCTGGAAGAGTCACCAGCAAGTCCCATGAGCCAGACAGAGTCCCGCAGAGACAGCACAACCTGCACAGTCTAGCCTCAGGACAGGCAGATTTGGAAGTTAAGGAGAAGCCCCCCACCCCTCCCAGCACTGCCTGAGCCTCAGAGGGCTGCTCATCAGAGAGCAGACAGGCAGAATCAGCCTTCCAAACCCCAGGAGGAAGCGAGAGGCTCTGAGAGCTCAGTAGTAGAGATACCTGTCACCCATTTCTTAGGGAAGAGCTGGCTTCCCGAGTAGCAGGGCTGCAGCGATGCCTGTCCCCCTCAAAGGCTGCTGTGTCCATCAGCTTTGCCCCAAAACCACGGGGAATTGGGATTTTTTACCCTATTAAGGTCAAATCAGTCCTGACAGTCACACCAGGGGACTCTGCCAGGCCATCCTCCACAGTGGAGAGTAACCAGGGGACTCTGCCAGGCCATCCTCCACACATGGAGAGTAATCGACAGGCTTCGCCCAGGTAAGGCTTGCAAGGCCACTCCAGTTCCTCCCTACACGAAGACCCTTCTGTAACAAGCAGGGAAGATGCCCACAGCGTGGAGCCCATCCCATCCGGACTCTATCTCTTGCAGAAGTGGTAGAGCAGGGCTTCTGCGACTCTCTCAGTGAAGGCAAGGACCACCAGCAGTACCCAGTGAGACAGCAGCTCTTTCAACACCCTCCACGGGCAATGGCCCTGGTTGTCAGGGAAGGGATTCGGTGTCACAGCGTCTGCCCTGACAGGGTACCCTGATTTATCCTGCACTCAAGCCCTGAAGCCTCACCGACTGGACCACGGCTGTTAACTCAGCCACAGAGCCTGTCAGGGTCACCACCAAGCCCAGTCTCACTGTCACCATGAGGCTGGGAAAGACCTTCAAGATCATCCAGTCCAACCTAAAGCCAACCCAGTATCCCTAGCACCTGCCGTGTAGCTCATCACCCGTCAGTCAGCCACACGCTGCTCTCACGGACCCCGAGCGGGTGTGCTGATGCCAGGCGGCTTCCCGTGGAGAATCAGCCCATCCCTCACGGTTTTACTGCAAACCCCTGCTCTCCTTCCTCCACTCCACTTCCTTCTTTCAGGCTTTTCAGACCCCGTTTCAATTTGAAACGGAGCTGGAGGCACGGGAACGTCTCGAAGCTGTTACTGCTCGGGGCCAGGTCCGAGCTCGCTCCCAGCCCGGCTCCGCATGCTTTGCCGATGCCGTTACTGCTGCAGAACGGCTTCGCTTGGACTCCCACCATATTCCCACTGAAGTCATGCACTTGGAATCTCCATGGCTTTGAGTAACCCTCCTAACGAGGGGAGGGAGGAAACGTGCGGCAGCTAGGCGCTGCACGAGAGCCTGCTGCAGGGACACCCGGCCGGGCTGGGAACCGGGCTGCCAACAGCCCCCGAACCCATCCCATAGCGGGGGGCTCACGTCGGGCAGGTCTGCGGGTCACTGAGCCTCTCTCACACCCCCAGCTCTCTAGTGAAACCCCCTGCAGCAACCGAAGGGCAACAGCCTTCCACAGGGAGCCCCTGCTCGGACGCGCGCTGCCCCGAGAGAGGAGGGGGCCGTGTGAGTGGGAGGAAAGCGCTGGAGCTGGAGACCTCACAACCACGCGAGAGCCCTGAAGGGGGAAGGGGCGCAGGGCCGGCCTCATCCTGCCAACTCTGCGTTTGCCTCTGTGCACGAGGAGGCTTGAACCCTCTCCCGCAGTCTGGCAGACTGCTCGCTCTGCCTGCGTTTAATCAGCGCTTTCCTCGACAGCTCAGTTCCCCCCCTGCATTTATCACTCGTCCCCCACCCAGAGCACGGATCACACTTTCCCTCTCTCATTCCTTCCGACTCGGTCTCCTCTAGACATGAGAGAGACCTCCTGGCCACCAACCCAGCGGGCACAGCCGCAAGGTACCTGGAGCCAGAGTCAACCCCAGCTGCAGACCACCCGCGGGACGAGCCCAGCGGTGCCCCCACTGCCAGGGGCAGCCCTGGGGAGCACTCGTTTGTGAGCCACGACCCCCATGGGGCTGTCAGAGGAGAGAGACCCACTGAGGCGAGAAACAGGCGCCTCAGCTTCAAGGGTGCCTGTGACACTCACACCAGGAGGAGACCAGAAGGGACAGGGGAAGTGGGAGCCTGGAAACAGCTCAGTCACAGAGGCACTGCCCTGGGTCACACCAAGCTGCTCTCGTCTGGGCTTGCTCCCCACGTCACAAGGAACCCCTGGAGGGAGTCAGTGCTGCTGCGGCCACCTGACAAAGAGGAGCTACTGGGGTTTCACAACAACAGGAGCACGTACAGCTCGGAACAGATCCCCCTGCCCGGACGAGAGGAGCCTCTCGTGATGAGCGACACCACATTGCACCCCGAGACCGGCTCCTAGAGGCCAACAAACCTTCTTCCCCCTGCAGAGAAGGCCTCCACGTAGCGAGAGTTTGTGTTTAGAGGTGGTTCTCAAACTGGGTTCAGGGGCTGCTTCCACCCCACTCACCGTGGTGCTCAGTCCTCACCGCGTGCAGCGCTAACCAAAGCGCAGGAACGAGGGCAGCCCCCCTGTTGCAGCAGCTCTCCGGTGTTACTGGAAGGACTGGTTTTCCCCTCCTGTTAAACTTAACCTTGGGAGCCAGCGTAAAGCACTGACTGAAAGAACAATGCAGAGCAGCCAAGCTCAGCAGGACAGCCGGTTCCTCTCAGAGTCAGCCGGGACACGCGGGGGATGATCTGACCTTCTGGAGCCGGTTTACTCGCGTTTGTTTTCTCTGGATCCTTCACCTTGGGTTTACCGGGCTCTTTTCTCCTCTCGATGTCTTTAACTGGAAAGCAAGGGGGAAAAAATCAGTCAGAGGAGAAAGAGCGCAGTCACAGGCGCGTGGTGCCCTCCTTCCAGATCAGGGAGCCCACTGCAGCTGGTCATACCCTCACCAACACGTGCTACCCTTTGGGTTGACCCCTGCCCCAGCCCATCACCAGGACTGCTCTCCAAAGCGATTCTCCTCTGTCTTGCAGGAGACTCCAAACACAGTGACATCAGCACCTAAGCCCACGCTGACAGGAGCCAGCGCTGGAAATACAGTCCAGAGCATTGGCAGAGCCGGCTGGGGAGAGGCCAGCGCCGCGGAGCCGCGCTCCAAGTCGCTCAACACGAGAGCACGCGAGCCAGCTGCTCACTGCTCTTCCAGAGGGCCAGCTGGATCCCGCGCCCGGGGCGCAAGCTACTCCCCACAAGAGCAAAGATCCCCAAAGCTCAGACTCCGACAGCTCCCTGCCCCACGGGTGGGGGGATCTCTCCTCCTGACGACCCCAAGGCTCTCTCAACCAGCAAGCAGAGCCCTGCTCAGTTAGCGGGTCCTAGCATGGAGAGGTCACCAGAGCGGGTGTTGGTAGTCACTGGGCTACGGAGAGAGCGCAGCACCATCAGGTCACACTCAGCCTGGGTTTGACTGCTGCCTCAGCAGCCGCCAGCCAGAAGAGGTGACACTACACAACAGTACCCGTGACCCAGGCTGCCACGAACCCTGGGCAGCACTCCTGAGAGGAAGGGCTAACGGCCCCCAGAGGCCTCCTCTAGCACCATCCAGCTCCAAGTCTGCCCAGAAGCAGGGCAGGGGGCTGGAAGTGCTCGTAGGAGACACCCTGGCCACATCCTGACAGCCCCTCAGAGAGCCACTTCCAGCTGCCAAAACCCTTCCACAGAGAAGGAGAGAGAAGCCCACACGGGCTTTACTCACAGGTTGCCACAGAGTAGAGGCGAGGGACACCAGAGCCCTCCTGGCTGCTGCACTCTGCAAGGAACAAACTGCTCGGGGACTTTGTTAGCCCTGTGCTAGGGACAGGAGGTTACCGTCAGCACCAGAGCAGCAGTTGCAGGCTGCATGGAGAGGAATACTCTAGCACTGGAGAATCCCCTGCACATCACTTACAGCTCAGCAGCATCAACCCCAGAACCTCCAGCGCACTAACCAGAGGGCATTCTAGAAGCTCTGAGTGGGTTTGAGCTCTTTCCATCTCAAGACTTAGTGAGCATTCGCCACAGGAGACAGAAAAACACCCCCCCAGATGGGACTCAGAGGTCTGAACACAGGCTCTGTCTGCTTTTACTCAGGCAAAGCATCGCAGTGTCAACGGGGACTCCATCCCCCCCTGGGTCCTACGCGCTTCCACCTGCAGAACGCACGGCCTCTAGTTGTGCAGCCCGGTGCCAGCTCTGCCCCTCCTGCAGAACAGAGGCAGCTCCGAGAGCAGCTGCACCCAACGCTGCAGACGGCAGTGCAGTCCCCTGTGGGCTGCTCTGCAGTGCTCAAGTCATCCGTGGGGCTCCTGACCAGCACGGGACCCCAAAGCAGTGACAAACACAGGGCTGTGGGGGTGGACAGCCCGAGAGGCTCTGACACCACAGCAAGGGGCCGGGATGCTTCATCTCATAGTGCTTCTGGAGAAAGGGGGGTCAGCAATGCAGGGAGCAATGCCCGGTGCCCAGGGAGTTCAGCTTTCAGCTCCCAGACCCTTTGGTCCTCGTCAGCCAGATCTCCACCAAGCTTCTTTAACTGAGCTGTCTGAGATGCAGACCCAGGGTCATCACCCATCAGACTCACAGGGCTGGAAGGGCTCTCCAAGGGGCACCCAGTCCAACCCTCCTGCACCCAGCAGGGCCAGCTCTCCCTAGACCAGGTTACCCAGAGCCCCAGCCAGCCTGAGCGGCTTCAGGGATGGGGCCCTCCTCTCTGGTTTCCAGGGATCCCCCAGCCTCAGATTCCAGCCCTTTCTCCTCCTGTCCAGCCTCCCTCTGCCCTTTTCCAGCTCCAAACCAGGACCCCTCATCCTGTCACTCCCTGCCCTTGGGAACAGCCTTCCCAGCCCCCTGACAGCCCCTGTTGGGGACTAAAAGGCCCTCCCTCACATAGACCTCACTGTGGTGGGGACATGAGGAGCTGGAGGAGGCCAGGTGCAGCTGAAGCACAGCCTGGGAGCACTGGGCAGCTGAAGAGCAGGGCGGATTCAGCCCTCCATGGTGTCACTCCCGGGGCCGCCAGCTGGCACAGCCCTAGGAATGATTTAATCAAGAGCTGGATGAAGGAGAGGAATTCTTTAAGATAAAAATAGAGCACTCTCCTCCCTCCTGCTCACTCCAGACTCTTCTCCAAGAGATAGTGGCTGAGCTCCTCGGGGAGAAAGGGATCCCCAACCACCGGACACAGATGCCCAAAGCGAGGATGTCCCGTGCTGGAGTGCCTGGACCCCTCCAGGCCACAGCTGCCCAGACAGCCATGAGAACCCGTGGTGACACCACGGCAGGGATTGCTCCCCCCATCCCTGCTTCAGGCGCTGGACACAGGCCCAGAGACACTCACTCCTGAACTGGCCCTGCGCCGGCTTGCTCTCCTTGTCCTCGCTGAACGCGATGAGCTGCAGGGCGTAGCTCTGCTCGGGGATGAGCCCCTGGACGATGGCTTTGGTTGCCGTGTTCTGCAGAATCAGCTGGTTGGTTTTTCCACCTGGAAGAGAGGAGCAGAGAAGCCCACGGAGTCCTCACTCGGCTGCTCTTCCCGCACCGAGAACGCGAGGACCTGGCCTCGAGCTCTACAAGCACCCCCCTGCAAACAGGGGCCACAGAGCCAGGGCAGAGGGCAGCCAGTCCACCAGCCTGACCAGTCCACCCAGCCAGTGTCCTTAGACAGAGAGGCTCCCAGACCACCGCTCGCTCAGCCTGGGGGGGCCTGAGCCTCGTGGAGCAGCCGGGGTGCCAGCAAAACTGCTCGGGAAGGGAGAGGCAAACTGGCACAGAAAGCTGGGGGGGTTGGCAACGTCACCCCCAGAGGGCTTGGTGCCACCCTGTGCCTGGCTGCCAGGCCTGACTCCATCCCCAAATGCCCTCATTGCCACCTCCTTCGGGCAAGGATGTCCTCACGGGGAAGGGCAGGCATTCAAAAGATGAGTGCACACTGCTGCCTGCGCACTGCCAGAGGCACAGACGGGGACCCTACCAGCGTCTGTGCCTGCTCTGCAGCTCCACCACACACAGGAGCAGGACCTCACCCCGGAGCTGGGGCAGCCTCTCTGTGCCCGGCTCTGCACCTCCCCTTTCACTCAGAGGGGAGGGAATGAAACCCCAGGCACCTCAACTCCAGTGGGACCCAGAATCGCCCTGGTGGTTTGGGGAGCTCTCCTACAGGAGAGGCCCCCGGGGAGATCCCCCTCGAAGCCCTAACTGAAAGAGGGTTCCCATGCTCCCTCCCTGACCGCTTCCCAGAGCTCCCACTGGAACACAGGGACAGAGAGGCACGTGGGGGCAGTTCCCAAGGGCTACGCACATCCACCCACTCCACTCGCTCAAGTGGGTCTATGATCACCCTCTGCACCCTCTCCTGAGCAGCCAGTACCCCCTTGTCCACAGCCCGCTCACAGCTCCCCAGCCCTGAAGGACGACTGCACCCTCTGAAGAGCTGCTCAGCTTTAGGGGAGCTGCCCCCTCGCCCAGAGAGAGAGCAGAGGCCTCAGTTTTACCTGAGCTCGGGGTCACCAGCAGCCTGTAGCCAGCGAACTGCCCTTTGGGGGCCCTCCAGGAGATCTGCAGGCTGTCGGGGCCGACCACGCTGTACCGCAGTCTCGTTGGGGGGGACACTGCAGGCGGGGAGAGAGAGCACCGGTTACACCCAGACGGGAGGCAGCCTCTGACCCGACACCCCCACCGCCCCCCCAGGGGACAACACAGAGCTGGACGGCAGGAGGACGCGAGCGACTCCCAGCGCCACAGACACCGGTTTATTAGTGGGTCAGGGGACACCCCCGGGGCCACTACTCCTCTCAGACAGAGCTTCCACTCGGCTCATCACTACCAGAGGACAGAGACAAGCGGGGTTAGGTGTTAGGAGGGTAGTTCAGCAGGCAAAGCCGGGCGCAGAGTGCTCTTTGTTAAGGCAGGGGAACTCGGGTGGCTCCCCCGGCTCAGGCTGGCTGGCTGCATCACCCGCTCCCCTCCGCTCGTGCTACCCGGGCAGTCTCCCCACGCGCAAGGTCGCTCAGGGCCAGATTGTCAAAGCCTGCTGAAGATGCTGCCACAGAGAGGAAGGGTGGGCACGCACGGGGCACAGCAAGCACAACCAACCCACCCGTTCCTGCTGTGCCATCGCCCGGGCCCACAGAGACAGAGGGAGAAGTGAACGGACACAAGAAGCGCTGGAGAAGGAGGTGAAGCCATGCACGGAACAAACAGAGCTCCCCCTCAGCTGGGGCTGCAGTATCAGCAGCTCTAAGTGCAAGAGCTGGGTCCTCAGACCTCTGCTGCAGGGAGCTGCAGCCCCCCCTCGCAGCCAAGGACCCAGGCAGAGCCGCCCTGGGCTCATGGAACCGCCCGGTCTAGAGGGACTGGGAAGCCATCCACACGGCAGGGTCGGAAAGGCTCAGCCAGCCCCTCAGCCAGCCCCTCAACCAGCCTTACCCCCTCCTCTCCCCATGACCTCCCCAGCTTTCTGAGCTTTCTCCTTCCTCTTCCAGGCCCTGGGTGACTCTGTCACTGCTGCTGCCAGCGAGTCAGGGAGACCCCCTGAAAGGAGAAGGGGCAGTTGCTTCCCCCTGGGCTCAGACAGGCTCCAACAGCTCAAGCCCATGGTTCACTGGTCTGCTAGTTAACGACAGACCAGCGCGCTGCTCTCGGGGTCTCCGAGCTGGAAGGGCTGCAGCAGGTGGAGCCCACAGGCAGGATGTGCTGGCCTCTCCACTTGCCCTGCCAGAGTCCCTGCAGCTCTGGCAGCGGCTGCAGCCAAGGACCTGTCCTGAACCGAGAGCTCGGGGAACAGAGCAGAGACAGGCTGCAGATCTTTGAGACGGGGGTGCAGGGGGTCCTGCTCCTCAGAAACACCCGGGTCTCGGGAATCAAACCCCGGGGGTTGGACACAGGAGGCTGTTCCTGGACCCGAGGGATCTGAGCAGAACAGGGGCAGGTCCTGCAGCCCTGCGAGGAGCCCAGCGTCAGCAGGAGCAGCTCGGCCACCCCTCCGTTCTCAAAGATCCAGAGCAGAGAGAGGAGGGGACAGAGAGAGCAGGCGGCAGCCCAAGGCTCAGGGTGCTGCGAGAGGAGCGTGGCAGAGCTTTGACAACCTGGCCCTTAGACCACGGGAGGTTCTGCCGAGGAGCTTCGGGCAAGAGCACCCAGCAAGCTCCAACGGCAACAGGGCAGAGGCCGGGGGGAAAGCCAAGCGGACTGCAGCTGTGGGTCACAGCTCTGGACCCCTTCTGAGGGCTCTGTCCTTGAACCGCAACGAGCGGGGGGCCAAGTGAACCCAGAGAGCCGAACGGCCCCGAGGGCTTCACGGGGCAGGAGGTTCCCCCCATTCTTGGTGCCACCCAAGGAACAGCAAAGGGGCTCCTGAGCCGCTAGAGGCGGCGAGTGCGGGGACACCGCACGATGCGCCAGGATTCAGACTGACTGGGGACCAAGAGGCAGAGCCGAGCGGTGAAGGAGAGCTGGGGGTGACGGTAACACCAGTATCTCAGAATCCCAGAGCTCGTTTTCTCTGCCAGCTCCCTCCTTCTGTTCCCAGCCACCTGCTCTCAACAGCCTGTGGATTCCTCTCCTAACAAAGCAGCACAGTCCCAGCCCGGGCGCCGTTAGCCACCACCAACCCAGTAACCCCTACGAGACACTCAGACCTCACAAGCAGAGGAGGACACAGTCACCAGCAGCTCTTCTGATTGCTACGGGTTACAACGTGAGTGACTAGGGAGGTTGTGCCAGAGCAGTCTTTCCATAGCCAGGCAGTCCGCACCGGGCGCCGTCGGCACCAGCGAGGGCAGCGCAGGGGGGTCAGGCGCTCCCAACGAGCCGAGCGCCGAGGGAGGGCTGGATTCACCGGGCAGGCGCTGGATGTCTTAGCTGTGCAAAGACGGGTGCTCCGGCACAGGGAGGGACACACAGCTACGGCAGTTAGAGCTCTAACACTGGGACAGACAGCGAGCCCAGGGGGACGACTACGTTCACCAACCTGCGAGGGTACCCGCACCGTCCGCGGAACCAGAGCCCTCCTTGCGGGAAGGGAGGAGCGTTAGTCCGAGCGCAGGCAGGGGACCGGTAGGGACCGGCAGCTCAGAGCCCGTTAAGTGGTTCCACAGGAACGCGAGGAGCGGCGGCCGGCAGCAGAGCAGTCGCCCGAGAGACAGCGACGGGCAAGTTCAAGGCTTCGGTTTGAGCCACCGGATCGCTCGCTCTGCGGGCACGGGGCTCTCGTGACAGCCCGGGGAGGAACATTCCGAGCCCCCAGCAGTCCGTGGCTCTCTAACGCATCCAGAACCTAGGGTCAGGTACGAGTGAAACCACGCGGCTCCCAGCGTCGTCAGAGGAGCCGGGCGCAGCCGCCTTCAGCCCCCACAGAAACCAGGAGCACGGCGTCCCTGCCTGCAGACACAGCAGGCACACGCTTGAACCCCGTCACTTCACGAAGGAGCGGGAGATGCCCAAGTGCCTGAGCACCAGTGGAAGGCAGCTGGGTTCCCTTCCGTGCTGCTCTTCTGCAGTTGCGATGCTCAATCCACTGCAGGGACGCGAGAACGAGGGTCGAGGAGCAGTAACTGGGTGGCCCCGGGGTGTCGGCGAGGCATTCGGGCAAGGAACGAGATGAAACCTCTTCTCTCGGTGCAGGCAGCTCCCCAGCTGAAGGAACGAGCTGTGGCTTCAGGCGTGGTGACTTCAGTCTTCCAGAGCTTTCCGAGGCGGCACAGTGCACCCCTCCACCCGAGACCCTCTGCCCGAGGGAGGATGCACAAGCTACAGCTAATACCAGCTCTTCCTACAGCTCAGAGAGAGGACAGTGCCTGAGAGAGACACAGCTGGTGCTGTTTGGAGTCGTAAACAGCCAGCTGCACGAGGAGTTTATCCACAGGGGGGACAACCTCGAGGAAAGGGGTTCAGAGAGGTCTGGTTACTGCAGGCGGAGCAAGAGCCGTCATTCCGAACGCGGGACAGACTTCCCATCACCTCCCTGAACAGCAGCGCCCTGGGCCAAGGTAACAGCCCACTTCGCTTGGTATCACCCTGCTGACAGCACCCAGCAGCTGACCCCGGCTGGAAGAGCGGAGGAACAAGGGAGGGATTGTTCTTCAGTCATCGACTACACCAGCCCCGGCCTCTGCTGCTCTGATCCTCAGGGAAAACCCTCTCCCTGCCCTCCGCTGGGTGGTACCGACAGTTGGAGAGCTCTCTCCCTGCGTGCCAGCCGTCCCGTCGGCACTGCCTTGGCCACACAGCCACAGCAGCGCAGCTCGCAAAGCCCTCGGGGTCTCCCCAGTGGCTCTGGGGATCAAGCTCGGCGCTCAGAGGGGTTCAGCAAACCCCAACGGTGTGAGGGGCGAAAGGCACGCGGACGGGACCAGCCACGCGCTCTGCTTTACTGAACGGCTAGTCACACGCGCTCCGGACCCCCTCTCGAGCAGAGCCGATGTGCTGAAGGTTGGGCACACGTCCTCCCTTCACCTCGCATCACCCGTGGCTGCTTACGAGCGTCCCTGCGCCCCAGGAAAGGCTCGCAGGTCCCCAGCCCCCAGGGCATGAAGCCACCCCGGGCCCTGGGTGCCACCGCCCAGCACTGCTGCTTGAACTGGCCAGGGCTGGGAAAGCCTCAGGTTGCCACCGCTGAGAGAGACCACACGAGACAGCCAGGTGAGACCCCGCTCCCAGCTCTCCCGGTGCAGCCTCACATCAAGGGGCTACAACCACACACGCTGGAACAAACACCCTTTGGTAAATGGCCTCTACAACCGCAGACCGCGGGCAACGTCTCCAAATCAGCCCCGAGAGTCGTCGGGATTCACCCCCCTTCTTCCCCCAGCAAGGGGAGAATCTCCAGAAGCCAAACCGCCCCGGGTACCACCAAGCCAGCACTGACTCAACACCAGCAGCTGCTCCAACACCCCGGGGATGGGGGGGGTTTGGGGGCAGAGAGGCTGCAGGCGCTGTCTGTGACACCACAGTCCTGCGAGGGAAAGACCTCCTGCCCACAGGCTGAGCATCGCAGCTCGGTCGACTGCAGAGCACAGAGCACTTCCTGAGCAGTGTTTTGTGTGACAGCGAGCAGGCTCCTTCGTGTGGGGACCCTGCGAGGCACCTGCACACGCAGGAAGCTTCCTGCTGCTCAGGACACGACCTTCAAACAGCACCCACACACGTGCTCCTGCTCTCCCAGCAGCCACGCTCCTGCTTCACTGCAGCGGGGCTGGACCCGCATCCTGCTGCGAGAGACCCCCCTCCCAGCTGTGTTCGGAACCACAGGGTCTACACCTGCACAGAGAGCTGCACCCTCCCGATGCTTACCTGGGCTCTGGGCATCACCGAGGAAGGCTGCGGCAGCCACGAGCGTCACGAAGAAACAGCTCTGCATCTCAGACCCACAAAGCATCTTCATCCCCCGGCAGCACACGGTGTCAGCAGCTCTGCAAACACAGCGGGAGGCTCGTGAGGGCACCGGGGCGAAGCCAGATTCCCTGAGGAAAGGGGACTGGCCGTGGGCACCAGCAGAGCCAAGATGCCCGGCAGCAGCAGCTTCGTACCCAACCCTTCCTCAAGCTAGAAGGGCCAAAGAGCCCCACTGAGGCCTCGCAGGAGCTCCGAGAGCTCAGCCCATGTGACTCAAGCACTGGTTCGGCTAAGTGTCCCCGGGCAGGGGAGGCAAACGAGGTCAAACGGGAGCCCTGCGCAACCCGGAGCTGCAAGCACTGCCTACAGACAGTGGAGAGAGCTCCTCTCTTGATGGAAACCGGGAGTGAGAGCAGTGTCTGTACCCAGAAGGTCACGTTAGGGCATGAACTGGAGGGCTCCACGGTTAAAGCAATGGGGATGGCCCCCCAGTGCCACCAGCCAGCAAACACAGTCGACAACAGCCCCACGGAGCAGCCAGGGTCAGTCCACCCGAGCTGTCATGAAGAGCAGAGCTTTGTTCTGAGGAGACACACGCTCTCCTCACCCTCGACAGCCTACTCTGTTTTTCCTTCCCATTTGTCTTAGTCAACTCGCTCAGTGCTCTCTGGCACCCAGCGAGCAGAGCGGACCCAGGTCAGAACACCCAGGGATCACCCCGTCTGCAGGTGATGGTCAGAGCCACCCGGTCAGCTAGGAGCATCAACACTCCAGAGAGCAGCCCCCCCAGACGCCCAAGGTAGCTCTAGGTGAACAAACCGGGTTATGGGAAGCAGTTCTGGTTCCAGGAGGGGGCATCTGTCTGTCTAGAGAAGCCAGGGCAGAGTGGAGCACACTCCTTACCTGAACCCGGTCTTTGACACCTCCCAGGGCAGTCACACAGAGAGAAGCACCTGGCTAGACAGAGCAACAGGCTCCTCACGGTTCCCCTCTCTCTCAGCCTGGCTGCTCCTCTTGGAGTTGACTGGGGAGGGAGGCAGGAGAAATTTTTGCTGCCCCCTCCCGTTGGTGTCTGACGGGAGAAGTCATTAACTTAGAGTAGAGTCCTTGCTGGCAACAGTCAGCACTGGAGGGCTTCCTGCAGCGAGTTTGCACTGCTACCACAGAACCCTTAGGGATGGG
>VZRI01007685.1:0-49738 GCA_013397515.1 Upupa epops
CTAGACTACACCACAGAATGCCACATCCACTTGCTGTTTGAATGCCTCCAGGCATGGTGACTGCCCTCTTCCCTGGACAGCCTGTTCCAATGTTTACTCTCTCACTAAAGATGTTTTTCCTAATTTCCAACCTGAACTTCCCCTGGCACAACTTGTGGCTGTTTCTGCTTGTCCTGTCATCAGTTACTTGGGAAAAGAGGTCAACACTGACTTCCCTACAGCCTCCTTTCACATAGCTGTAAAGGGCAATAAGGTCTCAGCCTTCTCCATGCTAAACAATCACTACTCCCTTGTCCCAACCCAATATCCTTCGGCCAGGAGGAAACTCAAAGCTGGACACAATACTTGAGATTACTTGGGATGACTGTCAATTCAAAAGAGACAGAGAAGAAGGTACTTCTAGATGTTCACATCGACGTGCTCTGTGAAGCGTGGGTAGACCATGGTGTCTGCACAATTCCCAAGGAGACACAAGATGGCAAGCAATGGCCTTTGTGTCCTTGCTAGAGGAATGAAAAGCACTGGAGAATGTGGGCATCGATCCCACTGCCTCTCGCATGCTAAGCGAGCGCTCTACCACTTGAGCTAATTCCCCTGCCCGCAGTCTCTGCCTGAGGTCCTTCCCCACCTAGACACCCAACCCTGACCCTGGTGGTACCCAGCTGTCACAGTTCACTCACTTTCCCTTTGGAGGTCACCCCTGACAACCCCAGTGCTCAGACACCATCATCCCCTGACCAGAGTTCATCCAAAACAGCCATGGTTCCTCATCTCCCCCACCTCAGGCAGGAGCTCCAGGCTGGCCATCCTTCAAAGAAGAACCGGCTAGGCAAGGGCCAAAGGGTGACTGTGCCAAGAGTGCGTTCCAGAGCCAAAAGGACACTCCTTCAAGCCAGAGTTGAACCAGTGACCTAAGGATGGCCATGCAAGAAGCCTACAGTCTTCCACTCTACCAGCTGAGCTATTGAAGGCACCAGGCAGCCCCACCCAGGGCCTTACCCATCGTACACACACCTGGCAATCTCCTCTGACAAACTGTGTGAGCTCTTCGCCCCTCCCCTTCTCCAGCCCTCACATGGCCACTTCTATCCTGAATGTTGGCCATTTCTCTGCTTTTCACTATTTCAGAACTGTTTTCTTTCATATTTGAATGTGTGGGGGTCATTGGGGTTATGGATCGGATAGAAGATATCTTTGTGCCTGTGGGAAAATTAAGAAAAGCTGGAGATGGATAGTTCAGGCCCTGGCAAACACTCGTGTTTGGAAAGTGAAACCTCCCCCATTTTGTTTTTTTTAACTCTAATCACCAGGGTTTGTTTTCAGCTGAGAGGAGTGATAGATTGCATAACGTAGCTAAACTCTTGGATGGCACAGAATGTCAGTAGTCATGCAAGATTGTGCTTGTTTTTCCAGTTCTCATCTTTCATCTTTTATGACGTGTAAGGTGCCACGTGTGAAATATGACTGAAGATGTGCGTTTGAGGTAGCACAGGGAGCGTGCGTTACATTTGACAGAATGTGAGCCGCCTCACAATATTAGGGATGTATTTATGGAGTTGTTTGGGATTTATGAGAGAGTAACTTGAATTCAGCAGACAGAACTGAAGAGGTCGTTGGCAGAGGCTGTTGATGTCAGGCTTGATATTGGCAGAACGTCGCCAAGTTAGGAACTGTCTCCAGGAGCAAAGCAGTTACATTCTACCCAGGGAACACTGTGGTTCAACCCAGCTCAGCACCATCCAGCTGCTCACTCACCCCATCGGTAGGGTTGAGGAGAGAGCTAGAGAAGTGAAAAAACTCATGGATCGAGATAGAACTGATTGAGTAGGTAAAGCAAAAGCCACGCACAAGGAAACACCGACAAGGAGTTCATTCCGCACTTCCCACGGGGAGGCAGGTGTTCAGCCACGCTCAGGAAACCCGGGCACCGTCTCACAGACCAGCGACTTGGGAAGACAAACCCCATAACTCAGAGCTTCCCCTTCTTCATTCTTCTTCCTTCAGCCTTTTGTGCTGAGCATGATGCTGTATAGACTGGAATATCCTTTGGGATGGTCCTCTTGGCTGAGGCGAGGCTTAGGGCTTGAGGCACCACGAAGCGGCTTCTGATGCCACTAGAGGTCAGCACCAGCCGGGGAATGAACGTGCGGGGACAACCGCAGAACCGCAGCCACGGGGACGTTGAGGTTGGAAGGGACTTTTAAGATCCCCAAGTCCGAACGGCAACCCAGCAGTGCCGTATCTCATATTCTTAAATGTGACCATCAGGTTTTTAAACTTTACCAAAATCTTTGTTAAAACCTGCTAAATTATGCAAGTTGGCAATCACAGTGCTGCAGACACCCGGGAGTTCTTCTGGGGCTGCAGCCCGTGCTGTCAGCACACATCCCTCTCTCCTCTGAGATGGGAGCTGACTAGGTGTGGATACACAAAGTTCATGCTCAGCGTAACAGGAACATCTCTTGTACCAGATCTTTAATGTTCAGTCCCTTTGTGTCACTTTTCTTCCACTGAATCCATCAGAGCTGGAAGAAAGGCTGAGCACACTGTTGAGAAGTTCACGGGTTCACAGGTTTCTCCCTATTAAAATATTCATCAGTGTTCTGTAAGTGTCTGTGCACATGCATTTTCATACACGACTCATTTTCCTTCTGTCTGCTCTTGGATGTTTTCGTGTTTAAGAAAACTGGCTCTGAAATACCATCCCGACAAGAATCCGGACAATCCAGAAGCCGCAGAAAAGTTTAAAGAGATCAACAACGCTCATGCCACGCTGACCGATGTGTCCAAGAGGAACATCTATGACAAATACGGGTCCTTGGGGCTCTACGTGGCCGAACAGTTCGGTGAGGAGAACGTCAACACCTACTTCATGCTCTCGAGCTGGTGGGCAAAGGTAAGACGTTATTGTGTGCTGGAAACCAACATGACAATGCACACAGACAAGCACATGCATGAGGAACCCTCTGAAAAACACGGTCTCTCTACAGAGAGAGAACAAACAGCAGGATCTGAATATAAATGCTGCTAAAAGCTTCTTTAAAACCCAGCAGCATGATCTGGGAAATTGACAGTGGCAGAATGTAACACCAACTCAGAATCGTTCTCTTTTCAACTCCATAAACAGTTAAGTAGTGTGAGCATTTTGTAACACTTCCAGACATTAATTAGATTTGAACCTAGTGCTCCAGGTTAATTTTGACTTTCTTTTCCGTAATGACTAAATAAAAATGACTCAGTGTTCAAAAACTAGAGGACCCACTTATGTGACAACCAGTTAATAAGCTATTACATGACGAGTGTAGCTGTGTTCTTCGTTATATATAGCACATGGTGTAAGTAAGCAACAATAATGCCTGATACTGGGATTGCAGCCTTGTGTCGCTGCCCTGGTGAAGGGGTGATGGAGGGCAAGTAGAAAAGGTGAGAAGAGTGGAGAAGAGGAGAAGAGTAGAGAGGGAGAAGAGTGAGCCATCAAACTCTGCCATATTGCTCAAGGAAAATGACCTCCTGGGCTGTGCCAGTCCTGAGGACTTGTGTTTGTGTGCTCTCTTACATCACTGGCTTCCTCCGATGTTTGCATATGTCAAATTCTTGTGTTTCTGCAAATATTGAAATGTTACAGAAACTTAACGAGGCAACAGAATCACAAAGGTGCAAAATCCATCCTATCCCCCCCTATTCCCAGCAGCAGAAGCACGTGAGAGTGAGGACTTTGCTGGGATCCATGGGAAAGGGGTCTGTGCTGTGTGAAGTCAGCACACTGCAGCAGCTCTGTTCTGAGAACCATGGAACTGGGATGCTTGTGGTCAGCACAGGTCAGGCCGATGCTGCTCTGCCCCACAGCCCCTTTCCAGCTATGAAGTCACCTTTGCACTTTGTGGGTCATGAATTATCTGCTGAAGCTGGATGATGTTCTGCTCAGATGCAGAACACTGTGAGAAACTAATGAATTAAACAAAGTGGTTTAGGTGGCACCCCCAGTAGAAGCCTGGAGGCTGAGTCCTATTGGACTCCCCAGCACAGTCCTACGTTTCTCCTGATGCATCCCTCATGTCTTTGCTGTCCACTCCTGCTCCATCACAGCTCAGCTGCCAGGATGTCTTTCAGTTTTCTTCACTCTTTGCTGCTTTTTAGCTATTATTTCCTCTTCTTCTCACTGATCTTTAATGGGGGAGGGGGGGTGTGTTATAAAGTACAAACCCTTCTGTCTTTAAATCAGGGCAGCAATAACCACAGTCACTTTGTCTGATAAGGAGAACAGTGCAGTGCACAGAGAGAAGCTGATGAGTCACTCACAGCTAAAGGAGGGTATGGAGATTGTCCCAGAGGTGAGACATCCAAGTGTCCCAACAGAAGAAACCACTGCTCCTGGTTCTTAATAATTTGTACAAAAAACCTGAAGTATGCAGAGACTCACCTGAGCATTGTCACGGGCAGTCTCCTCACCACTCCCCCAACCCCAAATTGCCACCTCCAAAGCATAAATGGGCCACCAAGTGAGGTCATTTTGCAAACTCACTATTCCTCATCTCATTTTTACTCATACACAAATACTGGCTCAGATTTTTATGTTGACTATCCCAATACTGTTTGAGATTAGAGTGGGCCCAGGACCCCTAATTTCCTTCATTCTGGTAGAAGGCAGTAGAGAACACAGCTTTGGCTGCTTATCACCCTCTTCAACTACCAACCTTCCTGGCAAATTCTTTTCCCCATCAATAAACTGATCCTTGATTTACCAGCTGTGATAGTGCAAGAATGTAAAATCCCCAAACGTGTCAGGTACCATGCATATTGTTCCCCTCGCACACTTCTATCCTGCCTTCTTTCATTCTGTCTACTGTGGTGATTTATTCTCCATTAAGGCATAAACAACAAACAGCCAGACAACCTGTAACACAGGACCATAGCAAGGAGTCTAAGTCAGAAGTTGTCACCTGAGCGCTCCTGCAGGGGTTAATGGGGAAGAAACATCCTCAGGTCTGGGGCTGAATCACCCTCTGGAAGGGCTTTTAGTCTCCCATTAACTAGGGGGGGCAGTCCTAATTTGACTGCCTTGGATCAGTCCCTGAAGTTCTGTGGGATGCATCTGGGTCTTCACTTCTCTCAGCTTAGTTATTGACAAGAATCTACTGGTAAATAAGTGTTTGTGAAAATGCTCTTGGCCAAATGAGTCACTTCTGGAGAAGAAGTGAGTCATTCTGAGGTGGGTGGGGTTTTGCATCCTGCCTGTAAGCCTTTTCTGAAGAAACATTTTCCCAAGTTGAGCATGTGGTGGGGGAGCAGTTGGTTGGTGTCTCCTTTGTGGATGTGGTTCTGGAGGGCAAGTAGGAGCCAGTGGATGAGGAGAACCTTGGAGATCTGGTCCTTGTTTAAGCATTTGACCACTGGCTGGACTCTTCTCTGAATACCAAACACTTGGGAAACTGAGTTCCTTTGAGAATCTGCCTCCAGCGGCCAGAGGCTGCCACAAGCTGGAGGAATGTGGTTGTTCATGGAGTTTTCCTCCCGCTCTGTTTGACCCAGGGCCTCTTTGTGGTCTGTGGTCTGCTGACGGGCTGCTACCTCTGCTGCTGCCTCTGCTGCTGCTTCAACTGCTGCTGCGGGAAGTGTAAACCCAAAGCACCCGAAGGGGAAGAGCAGGAGTTCTGTGTGTCTCCAGAAGATTTGGAAGAGCAAATTAAGAAGGACATGGAAAGAGGTGTGTATTGGAGGGGCTTACTGTGTGCCAAAGCTGTTCAAAACAGTCTCTAATGACCATGAACCAGATGTTCTGCTCACGATGCTGAGTCTGTTTCCAGACAGCAGTGGAGATGTGCCAGCTTACTCTCAGCCAAATCCATAACCTGAGGAACTTCCCAGGTTGGAGTGTCAATGAAAAACTAAGCTTAGGGCATGAACAATTAAGTATCTCCTGGATCTTTTAGGAAACATGTAAACATTACAAGTCTTAGGGCTTGTCTTAACAGACAACGGTCACCCTGTAGCCCCCATGTCCAAATGCTTCATCTCTCAGATCCTGTATTCATACATTAGGTCCGCCTGGGCTGACGCCCACCACAGCTGAGCTGCTCAGTGAGCTCTCGTGATTTTCATTTGTGTAAAATTTATCACTGACTGTGATGCGGCAACCATACCCATTCACCAAAAGCTCTCAAGAAGAGATGCGAAGTTTCCAGGTTGCACAGCAACCAAAGAGAGTTGGCATGGGAGCTGCCCAGGGGAGACCTCACTTTCCACAGCTCCCTCAAAGGATGTTGGAGTGAGATGCATGTCAGTCTCTTCTCCCAAAGAACAAGTAAACGGACAAACAGGAAAGGCATTAAGTTGTGCCAGGAGAGGTTTAGGTTGCTCATGAGGAACAACTTCTTCCCTTAAAGGACTGTCAGGACTTGGCCCAGGCTGTCAAGGGCAGTGGTGGGGTTGAAAAAGCATGAGGAAGAGATTCAGGGGAAGCAGAAACATCTCTGACTGGTTTGATTTGGACACTTGCAGGATAGCCTGAGAGAAGAAACTATCCTCACTCCAGCAATAAGAGACCAAGGAGTCAGGGGAAGACCTGGGCTGTGTAGTGGTGGCAAAGTTATTTAAACTACAATTAGGATTGCACGTGTTTATGTGAAAGAAACTAACCAGTCAGCTCACACTTTTTCTCTCCCATTGTTAAGGGAAGGTCTCATGCCGTAATATTTTTACATTTCATATGCTTAAATTAGCACTGCCAGATTGCCAGTGTCATGTCCCCTTAGCAGGCAGAGGGGTCTTTTTCCCCCCTCCAACTTTTCACAGGAATTTACTCTCCCATACATACGCAAGAAAGCACTTGTAGTAGTTGAGCCAAGTGCTATTTATATAACTGATATGCCAACACATGGTGCTGCTTTTAAACTGGTTTTGCCTGGAGGCTTATTGAAGTAAATATAGTCAGCTTGAAAACTGATTATACCTGATAAAACAATGATTAGTGGAAACTTTATACCCACGATGCATTATCTGAAGCAAATGGGATACACCTCGTGGTGTTTGGCATCTGAAAAGTGCACATCTAGAAGAATCTTGAGATTAATGAGTCCATGACACCAAAGGCAAGTTTCATAGAATGGTTTTGGTTGGAAAGAACTTTAGAATCACCCAGTCCCAACCTCCATATCATGGGCAGGGACAGCTCTCACTAGACCATGTTTCCCAGAGCCCCATCCAACCTGGTCTTGAACACCTCCAGGGATGGAGCATCCACTGTTTATTTGGGCAACCTGTTCCAGTGCCTCACTGCCCTTGTAGTGAGCAATTTCTTCCCAAGAACTAACCCAAAACTGCCCTTTGAAAGATGACGATGGGACCTGGAAGGACAAGTGACACTGGCGCCTCACTTGCCTTAGTGCTTCAGGCTGGAAAGATGCACCCAAGCCTTTTGGCAGGTTTATTCTCCTCCTGTCTTTGTCAGAACAAAGAAAGACATCTCTAGAGTAACTTTGATTTTACAGAAAATGAAATCTGGGAGAGAAAAAAAAAGAAAGAAAGAAAAAGGAAAACAAGAACCTGAATAAAATGCACTTTCCCAAGTCAGAAGCAGTGAGTTTTTTAGCACTTCATTGTCTCCTCCGCACTCCATATGATACCCATGTAGGCGAACAGTGAGCAAGAGCTATCTATAGAAAGCAGTTGAAACTGTGAATTCTGCAGCTCTCCATTAGCAGCCTAGACTGGTGCAGGTTATTATACTATGGGTCGTGTGCTGATGAAAACTATTGTCAACTTCAGAGAGGTGCAGGCAGCGAGATGCCCGTTGGTGGTGTGAGCTCAGGAACATCTGGAAGCAACACGGTGGGTTTGCAGTGGGCTGTGTCCTCTTGTCACACAACAAGAACTGCTGGTCTCTGCCCTCCATCAACCATCATCCAGAAAATGAACAACGTGGAAGCAGCTGAGGGTGGGAGGGAGCACTGCTCCAAAATGTAGGAAAGGCAAAACAACCTAAACATCGATTGGAGCTGCCAAAGGCATCAGAGCCCAAGTGGAGCCCCAAGCGTTAATTGCTCCTGTACTTTTAGAAGTTATGAAATATATCTGTGCTTGACCTTGGGTCTAAAAACGGAATTGCCCATACTGAGAAGCTACTCAGCATGTAATCACTCTTGTCTTTCACCTTGACGGAGTCCAAGTTGTCCTACCCCCACTGCAGGGAAGCCGTATGGCATGTGGTGAGATTCCTGCTCTGGGTTAAGTTACTCCTGTACGTTACATCTTCTACCCATGATTCATCCCATCAACTGCCATGTAAACAGGAGGAAATGTCAGGTGAGGTTTTTTCTGAGCATTCGGTCATTCGGCAAAAAAACAGTCATTGTTTGTATTCAATGACTGCGAAGGCTGTGCTAGAACCAAGACAGAGGGACTCCACACCTCTCTCTATGAAAACACCTCACCGAGATGGCTGAGACTTTAAAAGTCAGTCTCTGAGTTTTTAGTCCCCTCCTCCCCCCAAAAACAACCCCAGTGGGTTGGAAGGAGGCCCAGCAGAAGGGCAGCCAAATCTTGTTCATTATCACAGAGAACACAACAGCCATCAGGGAGCTCAGTGAGGGCTTCACTTTCCTACACTCCTCAACAAACCCAGTTTTTACAGATGTATTGGAAAGTCAAACAGGTAACTGCGTGGAATGAGGAAGTACAAGGCAGTGAGGATTTATGAAGTGGTAACAAGAGGTTTGGGCAGCTCCATACTAGTAATTCTCAAAATCCTATTGTATGAATGTGACACGAGGCTTCAAAATGTGATTTAACATTTGCATTTGGCTGACTGGCTTTCAGGATAGATGTGATTTCTAAATAGTTTTCTTTCCCTTTTAACTTGATGCTCCCTTTACTGCTAACTTTGTCTCCTTCAAGACTCATTTCTGTCCCGTTCTCGCAAACACCATCAAGGTTGGTGCTTGCTGACTCACAACAGCAGTTGATAGAGCCAGACATTTGCAGGAACCCTTCCCCTGCAAACCTCCGCAAAGCACCGGGCACAGCTAACGTCCAGTGTAATAACAGCAGTCACACAGAAATCTGACCCTGCCTGTGGCAAAGAGCATTTGTAGATGCAGTAAGGACACTGCCACCCCTCCAGACCGCACCCAGATGGCAGCGAAGGCAAAGCTATGATGGAAGTTTGTGGTGCTAATAAGAAATCTGACTTGGGTACCAGCTGAGGGATTCACCAAGCATTTCTTTGTCCTCCTCTCCAATTTAGATGGAGAAACTCCTATTGTGCTTCAGCCGACTAATGTGACTGAGAAGACGCAGCTCATAGGGGATGGCCACCGGAGCTACCACACGGACTCCTAGAGCAACCTGCTGGTGCTTCCCATAGAGTGTCACAGTGAGAACAACCAGTGTAAGGCTCTGCAGCCTGTGCTTGTAGTTGTCTTTCAGCTAACCAAGAGTAACCTGAAAATAATTTCCTATGAAGGCAGAATCTTCCACTTCCAATAAACAGCTTGATTCCTGTACTCGGTGAGGAGGTACCTATGGCCAGTCTGGAGCTCTACAGACCACCACACTGATCTCTCATGGCTTCAAACTGCCAGGCTCAGCATGGTCTTTCCCTCTGTCAACAATCCTTTTGGTACAGTTGCTCTCCTCCCTGCCTTCAGCTGTGTTTTCATCTCCCAGTCACAGTCCTGCGTCCTTTCCCGGACACCCCTTGGTTTCTCCCTGCGTCCTTTTCCGGACACCCCTTGGTTTCTCCCTGCGTCAAGGCTGCTATTCATGTGCAGCAGATTTGCTGCATATGAACAGGTCCTGTACAGGAGCCTTGGGAATGCTCTTTAGGAGCAATCAGAGGGGAGGTGGGTGGCCCAGGCAGATGGGGCTGTGCTTCCCTGAAAGGAAATGCTCCTTAGAAAGCAGCTTGGGAATGAGCTACATGATTCAGGACAGGTGCCTGGGGATTGTTCTCCTGGTGCTGACAGGGAGGCTTTCTCCAGATCCAGCAGCCTCATCCAGCACCAGAGAAGCAGTTTTTGCATCATCCCCTAGACAAGCTGCCAACCCAGGAGACAATGGCAAACACCCTGTGGAGGGGGAGGCTGGCCCTGGGCTGCCCCACAGCCTCCCTCCACTCCCCAGAGCCAGTGATAGTCCTTGGAAGGCTCCTCTGAGCCTGCCTGGAAGGGTCTGTCACAGCCCCAGATTCTCTGGCTGCAGCTGCAACATGCTGGATGTTGGTCCCCAGCCAGGAGCTTTCTGCCAGTTTGCTCATCTCCCTGTGCTGCTGGCTGTCAGCCCCATTGCCACTGTGCCCAGCACAGACTTGGCAGGACTGTCCTCCTCCCAGCCTGGCTCAGGGGTGAGCTTGGGTCCTGCTCTCTCCCTGGGCACAGGCATTTTGTGGTGTTAAACCAAGTGATCGATGAGAGGGACATTCAGGTGTCCTGCTGCACAGATCAGTGCAGAGGTGGGTTGGCTAAGAAAGCAGGAAGAAATGAGGCACTTAATACCTGAGCCCTGCGAAGCTCCAGACACAGCCTATGTCCAGTTTAGAACAACTGTTGCCCACAATCTGCTGCTGCCCCTTAGCACCTGACTGGTTTAGCATGGTAGTTTAAGCCTGAATTTTTCCTTATTCATGATGTGATCTCTCAGGACTCCACTCCAGGGGCCACGGAAAAAGTTTGCTGAAATAAAGGAAACGGGCTCCAGGGCCTTGAGGTGTGCCACAGGCATGTGGCTCTCATTTGCTCTTTCTAAATGACAGATTTTTCCTGGGAAAGATTTGTCCTCACAGAGCAGTGCAGCAGTGGACAAGCACGTATGCAAAGCCCTCTGACAGAAGAGAAACCTCAGATTTCCAGAGCCCCAGAACAAAACAGTGACCAAGCCTTTGGGTGGGTTCTCCAGGAATTGCAGCTAGAAAATGTGATTATCTGAACCTGTGGTTTGATTGGAGGAGGAAGCTGAGTTTTCAGAGTACCATCTGCCTCTCCCTGCTGTTTGGAACAGCTATTCTGAGGACACGTGGAGAAAGGATGAATCAGGATTTAGCTCTTCATAGAACAGCATCATAGAACCATTAAGTTAGGGAATACTTTTAAGATCGAGTCCAACCATTAACCCAACTCTAACTCTACAATGGGATTTTACTCATTTGTTTGTTTTCAGCAAAGGTCCTGAGGTGACAAGAACTATGCTTCTGTGACCTGTGTGAAGTTCAGCTGCACACCCGTTGATCTTCTCAAAATGTACAGGCCCTCCGATTTTTGTTCTGTTTTGCTGTATTTATTTACATGTAAAGCACTGCCCGTTCCCATCTCCCTGCGCTGTCAGCCACTAGCACTAATAAAGGTTTTATGTATGAACTGTAGCCCTCCTTCAGTTTTCCACCTCTCACTCTGGTAATGGCCTGATAAGCTATAGAGTTCAAAATTACGGCTTTGCCCCTGACCAGCAGCACATAGCAACTCAGAGTGTCCCTGAAGAGGAGCCAGGTCTTGGACTGCTGCATGTACCTGCCTATATAAAGCAGCCACAGCTAAGGCTGCACATTGCAAAGTCTTTATATGATGTAGAATTCTTGTCTACATAAAAAATATGAACCAGAAGCGTGATGGGGTGATACAACACAGTAGTTTTATTGGCATCTATTCCTAGATGGAATTATATCCCTCAGCAAGAGGCGTGTGCAGAGAGTGCAAATATGAAGGGTATCTTCTCCGAGAGCTGCCCTTTCGCACGTTTAGATTTTGACTCATGTCCATTTCTAAACTCATTTCTTCACTAGAAATGCAGACTGGAAGAGGTGCAGTAGAAGATTAGCTCTATCATCAACACAACTGGTTATGTAGGTAGAGTGGTCAGTTTTCTCCCCACAAGCAGTCTGTGGGAGAAACCACTCTGCTTATTCTAGAAAGACCATCAGACAAAATCGTATGCCATGTAATTGTATTGCTTCCCTCAGAACGAATACCTGGGCTGTGAGCATGATTTCAGTCAGAAAGAATGACACCTCTGCCTCTCTGTAGAATAAAATCATTAAAGGAAAATAATGAAGCATGCAAAACTAAGCATGGATAGGAAAAAACGATTTCTTTTTCTATGCTGTTGTTTCCTATTAAAAACAAACATTCACTGTGCTGTTACAGAGCAGGCGGCAGACCACAGAGGACAGCCATCCTCTTCCTTTCATGAGCCAAAATCAGCTACACCAGCATCCCATTCCTCTTTGAGAGAGGTGAAGTAGCAGAGTGCAGTGGTTGGTACAGGACTCAGTCCTTCGTGTCAGTGTCACCCATCCCAGGGCTGGGAAAGAAATAATACGGGACGCTGGTAAGGACACGTCTTTTCCTAGTAGCAGGGAAAGAAAAGTAATCCCCATCTGGGTTTGGAAGTGTTGTTGGCAGCAGCTTGCAGCATATTATTTTGGGAAGAGGAAAGGCCATTAGGAAAAACAGTCCCTCAGAACATCAGCACCCCCTTTAGCCAGCGTGAGAAGAAGGGTTCTCAAGAGGTAGGCTCTGTGCCGCCTTGCGGTTCAGTGAGCAGGCCAGGCAGCTTATTCTCCCTGGGAAGTGGCGATCTCTCGCCGCCAAACAGCGGACACTGCTGCCTCTGTTCCCGCAGCAGCGGCTGGGAGCACAGCACAGCGAGCACACGGGTGAGGAGCAAAAATATCACCGTCTCCTTCGAGCCGGAATCGAACCAGCGACCTAAGGATTCCTATGGAAGCAAAGCCTCTACAGTCCTCCGCTCTACCAGCTGAGCTATCGAAGGGACTTGCCGAGTTGTTGGCGCCAGGCACTAAGAGCCCAACGCAGCCTCTGCGCAGGCGCAGTGCGGGAAGCTACTTTGGGCGGGGACAGGAGGCTATGGAGGAAAACGGTCGTTGTGGGGGGCCAGTGGCGCAATGGATAACGCGCCTGACTACGGATCAGGAGACTGTAGGTTCGACTCCTGCCTGGCTCGCTCCGCTTACATTTTGGTTTTCACGCGGCGCACACCAGGGGCTATAAACTCCCACCTTGCAGGGCCACCACCGCCCTGAGATGAAGAGACCTTCAGGGGTCACCCAGTGCCTGCCTTCTCAGTGAGCGGAGGCACCCTCAACCAGCGCAGGCGGGTCCCAAGATCCAACATGACGTGTGAATGGTTGTACAGCCTGGGGAGTCTGACAGCAATGTGGGCTACAGGGGCTGGGACCTCATTAAGCATCAAAAATGTAGCCTTTATATCCAGTCTCAGTTTCTCCTCTTTCAGTTTAAGCCATCACCCCTTGTCCTGTCACAGCAGCTCCTGCTATTAGGTCTGTCTACAGGTCTGTTACCAGCCGCTTCGGGCACTGAAAGGCCATGCTGAGGTCTCCCTCCCGTCTACACAAACTCATGGTTCTTGTCTAAACTGTCACTGGTAAACAGGAAAAGGCTTTACTGGTTCTGATAGCTTCTGATGTTCTTGTTTAGCACCACTCGCATGCCCAGCATGTTATTGGGTTAATGTGTCTCCCAAAGCAAAACTGAAACCCCGCCAGCTAGCCCTAACCCTTTCGAATTCTCCAATTCCACATCAAGCCACTCAGCGCACCCGCAGAGCACAACTCATTACAACCCAGTAGCCTGCAGCAGGCAGATGGTTTCTGGGAGGACATGGTGAACTGCCATGGGGTCTCAGCAGGCCACCAGCAGCTCTGTGGTGATGGAGACTGTGGTCTTTATGGTGCATGGCCACCAGGCTTGCGGAAAGGTGATTACCCATCTCTGTATCCTCGCTCTGTGGCTGGATGAGAAGTGTTTGATTCTGCAGATTCCCCATTTTGATGGTACAGCAGCTGCCCAAAGCAGCTCTGCGGCTGAGGACACACCGCAGCCACAGAGCAGCCTCAGTGTGTGGATTCAGAGGCAGTTTAACACTAAAACCGTCGAATTTGATGAATAATTAACCGTGGTGGCTCCTCCACGCTGCTGACTGGACACACCAACAACTTTCCCTGTGGCTGTGACTGGCCCTAGTGAGGGTGACCATACTGCGCTGGGGGGAAAAGGGGGACTTCAACACACCACATCATGTCCTCACCACCCTCATGTCACAGCTGGTTGCCCACACACAGTTAATAGCCGTTTCCAGAGACGATAATCCAGGAGGTGTCTATGGGAAAACGGACACCCAGGCGCGGGTACGGGCTCCGCACCTTCCCAGGGCAGCTGGAGTGGGCTGCCGGCACCCACTACCAGGCGACCAAGGTCCGGGTTTTGCTCTCCTCGGTCAACTGAAAACACTGCTGCAGCCGAGCAAAAGATATGCGAGCCAGGCAGGAGTCGAACCTACAATCTTCTGATCCGTAGTCAGACGCGTTATCCATTGCGCCACTGGCCCTGCGTTAGTCAGCCCTTCGCGCCGCCTTCTGCTCCGAGCTCCGCAACGAGCCGGGCGTTCCGCGCCGCGCATGCGCAGAGCCCGACCGGGCTGGGGCGGCACCTTGGCCCGCCGCTGGGCGGCACTGTGCGGGTCCCTTCGATAGCTCAGCTGGTAGAGCGGAGGACTGTAGGGGCAGCGCTTCCATAGGAATCCTTAGGTCGCTGGTTCGATTCCGGCTCGAAGGAGGCGCTACGTTTTGTGTTTTCTTTTTACACTTTTCTTTGGCCCCTCGGAAGGATCGATGGAGCAGGATGGATGGAGACGCTTTGACTATTCCAAAATACAAACCATAAAGGAAAGACAGTCCGGAAAGAAGTGGAGACACTGCAGTAAAGACTGAAATCTACTTCACAACAATGCCTTTTTCAAAGTCCTTCATAATTTTCTGTCATGATATCATTTTTAATGATATTTACTAAGCAATAATGTGATTAGATCATACGCAATTAATAAAATGCTCTAATGTTATATTATATCCTTTTATATTATCTTAAAGGTCTTTCCCAACCAATGAGACTCTGATTCCGTGATTTGATCTTGTCTATTGACAAGGAGCTGAGGGGCATGGTTTAGCAGTGAGTTTGGGACAGTCAGATTAACAGTTGGGCTTGATGATCTGAAAGTCTTTTCCAACCTAAATGATTCTATGAATTTTAAATATTATTCTCTGTGAAGTTAAAAAATGGGCTTTGCTAGCTAGGTCTTGGCTAGTTCCGTCTAGTTCAGCTCCAGGTAGTCCCTCCTCATTCTGCATGTTAGCGTATGTGATGCTAAACAAGCCTTATGGATGGTGCTTTACATGAGGTCAGATAGCCTGTATAAATGAGAGCCTCAATGACTGGCGGGGTGGGTGAAAGATCTTTACAGTGTCTTGAGGTGAGGGATGTGACGTTTGCTTCAGGCCTTTGATTATGCCATAAAGGGGTACATGAAGTGATCTAGAAGAAGAAATAGGCATAGAGGTCCTTTATACAGAAGGGCTTAATGGACATGGGCTCACTTAGGGTGTAGTAGATGGCAAGGCCAGCATTCCTGCTCTGCTGGTTTTCCTGGTTTCCTCTCCTTTTTCCTTCAATTCTTCTTTTCCATTACAGATGCTATGTGATCTGCAGAAAAACATATCTGGCAATGACTGCTGTCTGGAAGAGAGTAAATGTGTCTGAAGGTGTCCACATCTATCTGCAAAGTGAAAGGAGAAGTTTTTGCCTTCAAAAGAACCCAGAATGAGTCTTCTCTGTGTGAGCAGACTTGGCCTAGAGGGACCCTTGAGGTGGGCAATCCCAACACCAGCAAAACATGGAGATCCTTGCCGTAAAGTCCTGCACAAGCTGGTCCCCGAGTGCTGGGTCCCCAATGCTGCTCCCATCTCTCATCTCAGCCGTGCTGTTGTTCTTGGAAGGAGGAACCCTGAAATCCTCCAGGAGCGGGTGGAGGCTGTGTTGTGGAAATCCCATTTTCCCACCCGCACCTCTATCTGATGTTGCTCCACTATGATGAAGAGCTTTGCAACTACAAGCTGGGAACAAGCCACATCGTGTCACCTGCTGCAATATCTATGCTGAAAGGAAAAAAGAAAAACATCCAAATATCATCCAGTTCCCAAATGCCAGGAGATGTGTCATGCCCCTTGCTGTGTTTATTTTCTGCAGGTGCCATGAAGGTGGGTGGTGGCAGAGTGGCCAAATTCCTCCCAAGTCCCCCAGGCCAGGGCAGAGGGGTAAGCATGGAGGGGAGCAGCTCCTTCATAAGCAGAGACTTGCAAATAGTTCCTCTTTTGCAGATGGGGTTTGAGTATTTTTCCTCTGAATTAATCTTGACAAAAATCTACTAAGCTGATGAAAGGAGATGAGTGTGTTCAAACGGCTGGTGGGCAGGTCACAATAGGAACAAAGTCATTGCAAACGGGTGTTTGCAGGCATGGAGGTGGTGCCTTTGAGTTGGGCAGCTTGGACTTGCACCCATTCCTGCAGCTGGGCAGCCAGAGAGATGATCCATCACATGCTTGGGCCAGGCAAGACTTAGGGCTCTCATGTTTTCAGTTAGGAATTCCAGGGATGTTACCTGCTACAACAATGGGACAAAGGGTCAGGTCAGACGAGGGGTTTGCCTGACAAGGATCATCCACAACTCCAGAAAGCAGGCCCCACTGAGATAGATGGGTCCTACTCAAACCCAAGAGAGGGATGCAGCCAACCACAGGGATTCAAGGCAAAACCTTGGTCAAGCAGGGAACATCATGATGCCTGGAGGAAGCTGGACTACAGTTGGGAAATCAGGCTTGTGGCCCCAGGGAAAAGCTGGACATGAGGGGGGGTTATACAGCTATAGAAGACACTTTCCCCCTCCTGTCCCTTGCCTGTTTGGCGGGGCTGCAGCAGAAGGAAGTAGAGCTTCAAATATTAAGCAGAAGAAGCTGGCAACGCAGAGTGCTTGTAGGGTGCCTCAAGCCCTACGTGGATATTTACCACATCCTTTGGCAAGCAGCGAGTCATTAGTATCCAATTACACTGAAATCATCCTTAATTCGAGACAGGTTAAGACAAAATGCAAATAAAAACACTTGCTCAGGGCTGCCAAGATAGATAAACTTTTAAAAGAGGTGGGTGGGGAAATGAGGGAAAACCTGGCTTAGGTTGTGGCTTTTGAAGATGAAACAAGCTGGGCCATTCCCTTGTGCCCAGGATTTCTGCCGCAGGCACTCCCGACGCAGTGAGAAGCAGACAGCCCATCGTCCTCCACGCCTTACACCTCCAGCTGGGCTGACCAAGAAGTATTTCCTTGTGGGGGAACAAAGCACCTCTCATGTCTAATTTACCCCTAAAATTCGATAAACCCTTCCCTTCCACTTCGGTCTGTATCTCCTCCTATTTCTCCCCTACTCAGGAGACATGCTGCCCTTTCCTCCTGGCAGGAATAAGAATGATCTCATTCCTTCAGCATCACCTGGCCAGCTTACAATACCTGGGCTCAAGTACCAAGCCAGGGAGCTGTCAGGGGAAAGACAATGGCTCGATGCCCAAGTGCCACCATTTTATTTTACTTTCCATTAAGACTTTTTTCTGTAACAGTGAGGAGCTGCCCATGTCACTGCGGATGACATCCCGGATTGTTGCTTACAATGCATTCATGCAACAAAGACTATTTACAGGGCAAAGGAACCAGTGAGAGCAGATCAGGGGAGTTTGAAGAAGAGCTAAAGGACAAGGGTGCCAGCTCTGTCACCAGTCTCACACTAAGCAAGAACCCCAGTGCTTCAGGTAATGCCTTGCTCTGAGAAAACCTTCCTGCCCTCCCACCTAGTGTTTAGCTCTACTACCTTAACGTTCAATCTTTTATCTTCCAGGACAGAACAGAGAAGGTATGACCCTCAAGATAGAAATGAATGAAAACATCCCCTGGTGCAGCCTGGGGAGCTCGGACAGTCTCAGCAGGTCTCTGATGTAATGTGTGCTCAGTAAAACCTTCAAACCAGCCTCCCCCTTGAAGCACTGAGCTCAGCATTGTGTTGGAAGAACTCTGCTCCACTAGCTCAGCTGTGCAGGGACGTTCTGAAATAGCAGCAGGAGTGGCTTATGTTGAGCAGACCAAGGCTGGGAAGAAACCTGACCATGGGACAGGCTGTGGCTCTGCCAAGTCATGAACTGACACTAGCTGGGCAGCCCGAGCTGGGTGCTGAGACCATGGCTGTCCTCTCCTAATGACAGAGCAGCAGGCTTTGAGAGGAACTGCTACAGTCTGCTTGGGAATCAAAACTGTCACCAGTCAAAATTCCCACTGTTAGAGCTCTGCAGTGATCTTTTCCTTAAGTTCTGGTGGGGAATGATTTGGGGCTGCGTCTGGAGAGCGGGGACTGGGCTGCAGGAGTAAAGCCCTTGGTCACTTGTTCTCCATGGGGTCATGCCACTTGCCTGGCTGCTGTGTTCTCCCATTTTTCCAACTGCTTTTGTTTTATTTATATCCTTCCTTCCTTTCTCATCCTCGGTATGGGGCATTTTTGGAGGTGTGGAAAAGCAAGCCCATGCATGTTATCTGTGAAACTTGTTCCCAGCCCTAGAAAGGACCTATTTTTAGGAGGGCAGCAATGCAGCCTGATTTTGTCCCCACGTGCAGTGCTTCCTACATGCAGGGCTTTGGACACCCTTTCCTGCCTTGGCTGGGGCTCATCCATCTCATGTATGGAGGGCTGGAAAACTCCAGGCTGATGAAGTTGTGTGTGAAGATGCTGAAACCGTTAGTTTATCATTCCACAGCACCGCAGCCTGTCATTTCAGATTCATTCTTTGAGACCTCTGAGAATACAGAAAATTGCAGGGCAGCTGACAAAATCTTGTAATAAGCAACCACCAGGGTTACCCCACCTCCCTGAAGGGTATGGCCCCAGCACCATTTCCCATCCTGATCTCTGTGTAGAAACCAGGACTCTCTTTTGGGAATGCTATGACCCTGCAGCCCCTAACTCTGTGAGGTAAATTTCATGGGAGTACTCCTCCGACCAAAACACACTTTTTGTTTCCCAGTCTCAAGAGGGCCCCAGAAAAGATCTGTGAGTGACACACTCAAGAGCTGCACAGCACTGGTGCCAGGTAAGAGGTTGCAGAGGGGAATTCTGTGAATGCAAACCCAGGCATGTCATAATGGCATTGAAACCTGAACCTGAACATTGCTGAACCAATCCTTCCTCCTCCAAATCCCTTTTCTAACCCCAGTGCTTTGCAGAGAGACTTCCAGGCTCTCCTGGATGTCAGTCCACCACCCATAAGCTGCTGTTCAGCTGTAAAACCAGAGGAGTTAGAGCAGTGTCTGTAGAAGCAAGAGCACCTTTAGGAACCAGGTGTTCAGCACAGCCAGGAAATGTTCCCTACTACTGAACCTTGGACTGAAAAAGCATCATTAAAAAGTGATCGTTTCTTCCTGCTGCTGGCTGGCAGAAACCCAGAATTTCTGTCCAGGACTGGGATTAACACAGCTCCTCCTGCCCTCTGCTAGTCCCTTGAGAGAAACTTGGCTTAATTTTCTTTAAACCTCACTAAAGTAGGTCTAAGGGGCAGCTGACTCAGAGTTAGGGGGGCAGGAATGAGCTATCCAAATTCCTCCAGACACAGAAGACCCCTCTGACCCAGCCACCACAGGGAGGGGAGGAAGCGAAATGCCTTCTCTCTGCCAGCCCTGCTGAAGCCCAGTTGTCGGTGGCTCAGCTGCTGCAGCAGCTTCTCCTGCTCAGCTCCAGACTGTGACCCAGAGCAGGCAGTGGAAGCAAAGGTGTGATGGCAGATGGGTCTAGGTCAGCTTTCACAAGCTTTCCAGAAAAATCTGATTGGTTTTATGTGACTGCTGGCAAATGTTGTGGTTATGCAGGACAATTTCCAGCTCAGTCAGCTGCAAATGGGTACAGGGTTTCACCCCAATACTTGAAAAGTAAGCGAGGCAATGAGATAAACCAGCCACTAACACATTTAATGTGATCCATTGCCCCACCGTGAGCAGGGGACTTGCTCTGATGCTCTGTTGTAGCTACTGATTAAAAGAGAGGACAATACTCTGGTTAGAAGCACAGTACAGTGGTGATTTTATACAGTACCTACAGAGGCTCTGGCTCAAATCTGAGGATGAGGTATTTGTTGCCTGTACAGTTGTGTGATAAATTATTGGCAAGCAGGAGCACAGATGGCTTTCCCTTCAGATCAGGCGTCACATGCCACAAATTATCTGGGAAATTGTCATTTTAAAAATAACTCCGAAACAAGTGCCAAGCTGAGAGGGATATCAGCGTCTAATAAACAGACACAAACACAGCAGTGCTCCAAACTAAAATATATTGGAGTTAAACTATGCAAAGAGGGAGCATATACAATCAGCCCCGCTCCTCCAGCAGTGCCGGTGAAAGTGTCTCATACGTATTTCCATGTCTCTGTCTTATCAGGAAATTCAAATACCATTTTTGTTGCTTATTTAAGCTGCTGTGGGGCTAATGGACTGAGTATTCATGTTAGGTTCTTATGTTACAGCTCCTAAAGAAAAATCCTGGATTAAAATACTGGATTAAATTAATTGTGCTACTAAATTAAGCACAATTATAGGCAAGCAATTTCATGTAACTGGTTTGCAAGGTGGTAACACGTTCGCACCCTGAAGTGACTGAGCTCCAGCACAACCATCACTCCTCTTGTCTTCTCCAGAAACCACATGTGCTTCACACTGGAAAGACAGGATCCTGGACCCTGCCGACACTACATCCTGCACCCCATGATTGCGGCTGCTGGCTCAAATCAGATGCTTTCTCAGCTTGTAGTGTGTAACTGGACAGACTGGGACAGCCCTGTGCTCTCCATTGCTGTGCAGAGATAAGTGGGGAGTGGATTGTGTTTGCGTATTGCTCATCCTCCTCGAGGGGAGAAGGCCACCATGTGTGAGTGAGGAGAGCCAGGGCTCTGATGGCCACCCCCCTCCCCATTCCCCCGCCAGCTGTCACCTGTCCCAGCTTGTCCTCCTCTCACGCGCTTATATGGACACGGCAGGATGGCATCTTGTGACGCTGTGCTGCTAAAAACAGCCCCAGCTCCATTCGGGCCCTCGCTTAGACAATGTCCCTCAGCCAGAGCCGCCCAGAGAGCCCCTGACTGCAGCATAGCCTTCGACTTATCTCAAAGAAAATTAACCTGGAACCCGCCTGGTGAGACCACGATCCTGAGCGTATGCCCCTGGAAAAGATAGGCATGAGCACCTCCCTGAACTACAAGACCTTCTCCAAAGAGCAGCAAACCATGGATAACCTGGAGAAACAGCTGATTTGCCCCATCTGCTTGGAGATGTTCACCAAGCCTGTGGTCATCCTGCCTTGCCAGCACAACCTCTGTCGGAAATGCGCCAGCGACATTTTCCAGGTGAGTTTCTCCCTGCAGCACACTCTGCTTCTCGAGCAGCCCTGGCTCAATGAATGGAAGAGCAGCTCTGGGGGCATGTCTGGGGGACTGCTTTTAGCAGCTGATAGCATGGGCTGGGGGAGCAATTTAAAGCCAAAGTCGGGCATCTCCAGGGGCCAGGGCTGAGCTCACAGCAGATTAGAACAAAATCATAGAATCATTGAGGTTGGAAAAAACCTTGAAGACCATTGAGTCCAACTGTGAAAGTGTCCCCTGGTAGCTGCAGGGACAGGGCCATGTGCGCAGTCTGAGGAACCAGAACGCACTCTGTGGCTAAGCTCCTTGGAGCTCCCCTCTCCTCAGTCGTACTGATTAATGGTTTCCTACAGGTGTGCTTTTGCCCTGATGCTTTTGATAGAAGTTTCCTTGGTTTTCTGCTTGGTCCTATTCACTTCTTCTTGTGGTGTTTGGCAAGAGCAGGCCTCCAATCCCTACCTGCCAACCAGGGGAGGCACCACCATGGCATCTGGAGGTCGCTTCCGCTGTCCCTCCTGCAGACATGAGGTGGTCCTTGACCGGCACGGGGTCTATGGGCTGCAGAGGAACCTGCTGGTGGAGAACATAATCGACATCTACAAGCAGGAGTCCACAAGGTAATGAGTGAACACGGACCCTTTGAAGGAGGTTTGTGACAAATGCAGATGTAGTTTAGTAGACCACCTCTGCTTTGGTGTACATGCAGTTTATCTAGTCGATTTCAGTCTTGGAAACTTGGGGAGGGATCATGCTGCTGTGTGTGCCAGCCTGATTTCTTTGGAATTGGATTGGATATCTAATGTCAGCAGCAGAAAATATTCTGTTCTCTCCTCTCCTTCCCTGCAATGGGCTGGATGCATGGTACCACCATGGGCAACACAGCAGGGAAGCTAAGCTTGGCCCCAAGCCACCCAACTCACACAGAGAAGCTGCCTTTCATCTCTAGGATGGATCTGTAGGGCCAGTTCTGTTTGGCAAGTGGTTCCATACACCTGAAGGAAGGTACAATCCTGTCTGTGCTCCCTGTCTTCCCATCCCACACCAACAAGGCTGGGATAATGAGGCAGTATCACTGGAGCAGTGGACTCAACCATCAGAGCCTTGGCTTAGGGTTCTTCTAGACTCCTCCAGCAGAGGATGACAGTCACAAGGAGAGTGAAGGTTTCAGAGCCTGACAGTGGCTTTGACTGTTGAATCTCTTTGAAGACAGTTGGAGCTGGGCATAGGCTGGAGAGCATAGAGTTGGCTTAAAATTGACCTTTCTGCTGCCCTTTGTGCTTAGTGCCAAGGGAAGGTCATGGACACCCAAATATTATTCAGTCAGGGAAATCTTGGGGGAAATGAATCATCAAGGATAAGGCTCTGGACTTTGCTTTTGACCAAGTAAGCTGGGCATGCATGGTCTCATACCTTTCTTGATTTTTTTTTCCATCTCAGAGTTGCATTTAACTTAAAAATGAAGGAAATGCAGCTCCTTATCCCATGTAGTTCGTGGGCAGTTGTAACAAACATCAGTTAGACAGACACGTAAAAGATTTGGTAGAATCTTGTACAATTCAAAAAAGTAAAATGTGATGAATAAATTCCAAAAATGAACATATATTTACTTAAATGTTTGTCCACAGGTACATTTAGTCTGTTAAGACGCTTGCTTAACGTTCATGTATGTCCTGAGAACGAAGGTTGTCATCAGGGTTGGGTAGCAGTGGCCACGCATAGCAGCATTATCTCAGCTATTTGACACTTTGTAGGTTTCAGTGCTTTATCTCTCTCCAACCAACATTCTTCAGGCTCCCCCGAGAGCCTGAGCAAGATCTGCCATGGCTTTGCTGTCCCACCAAACCCAAAAAGTCAAGGGAAATCCAGTCTTCTCCACTCCTTCCCCCCAGTCTTTTCCTAACTAAGACCTGGGGTCTGCCAGAGGTATGTAAAAGGATGGGTGGGATGTCATCTCCTTATTTCTTCCCTAGACGGCTCTTCAAGTTGGCAGCACCTTCCAGACGGCAGCCTTTTGGCCTCCAGTCTTTTTGCGGCTGTAAGTCACTGTAGCTACATGTGCCACAAGGTTGCCAGCTCCCAGCTACGTTTCAAGGGGCTGAATAGAGGGCAGGGAATCCAGCTTTAAAGTAACCTTTGGGTCCTGCTTAGGCAACAGTAATTCACACACAGGGACCTCCAGGATGAGCCCCACACACTGTGTGGCAGAAGAGATGACAAGAGAGAACACCTGGATCTTCTCCAACTGTTGTAAATGTAGAGGTTGTGTTTTGGCTTTTGCTACCCTGACACGGACCTGGAGAATCCCTTCATAAGTCAAAAAATCTCTCCTTTTACCCAGCCTGTAGCTCTCTTTAATTAGGGCAGTGTTGCTGTCTTCTGGGCTTCACGAGCTCAGGGAGTTCTGCCAGGTTTCTTCCAGCCCTTTGAAGGTTGGCTGCTTCTGGCTGAACTTTCCTGACACTGTTGCCTTCCTGCCCTGTGCCATGTGTCTTTCATGCTGGTGGCATCATTCCAGTGCCAAACTTCATTCTAGTAGTTTCTGATTCTCTTACATGTTTGCAGGACAAGCAACTATTTCAGGCTCAATTAATCTCTCTGAGATTCATTGTGTGTTGTTGCCCTTGCATGGGGAACATCCCACTGGTGCACTGTGACACGAATATTTTAGGGGCTGTTTGCAGTCATCTGCAAACAACATGAAGCCTTTATTGATGTGCAGACACCTCTGTAGATGAGCATTACAGATTGCCCTTATAGACCCTTGAAATTCCAGTGCCCTCTTCAAATTCTTCAAAAAGTATGAATGTATGAGACATTTCTTTGATGCCTGATTTTCTTCTAAATGCTACCAATCGATCGCATTCCAATCCCTCTGGGAGAGAAAACCTCTTCTTTGTCACTAAAAATCAAATGCCATGCCCACCCTACCAAACTGGGTGGGGAAACTACTGTAATGCAAAGATTGCTTCATTCAGTTCTGAACTTGGATGGCAAGACTGGTTGTACCTTTGCTAGAGCACTCTGTAAAATATCTGTAAAGGAATATTTACAGGTAATTCCATTAAATTCTATACTTCTGGAAATTGTTTTCTATCTAATGATGACAACACATATTTCTATGATGTCGTTGCTCCACTTGCTGTAGATAAGTCATAGATCTCCTTATAAATGGTAGCAGAAGGGGATAACAGCTTGAGTTGAAAATATTTAACCTTGCCACAGTAAGAGTGGCAACTTGTGAGGCCTGAACCCCCAAGCACCCTTCTGCTATCAATCTCCCAACCCTGTCCTCTGTCCCACATCCTCACACTCACATACTCACCACAGATGTGTCTGGGGTGATGAGCCTCAGAAAAGCATCAGCCTGCCCACGCCAACTGGACCACAGCTCTCAATTACTCTGGGAACATCAGTTAAGTGGCTCATTTAAGGGAAGCTACGAGTAATTTAGTTCCTAAAATAGCAGCGATTGACTTGTGTGTGTATGGCTGAATCACTCTGATGAAGATGAGGACTGAGGTGCAGCATGTTGATGGTTCTTGGCTTAGCATGGGAAAGGAACACTTCTTCCTCAGTCACAGGTATAATCAAGTTACCTACTGTTAGAAAGTCTGACACTGTACAAGCCAGTAACATGTCACCCAGCTTTGGTTGCTGGCCTGACGTAAGGCTGTAAGGATCCACTAACAGCCCTGACCTCATCAGCAGAGATACAGTTAGGGGCATTAAAGGTTCATCAGTACGTACAACTCTTGCTCCAAATTAGTCCCAGCAGAGAAGCTTCGCTGCACTGAGGCCAAGTGCCTAACATTTTGAATGGTGGGTCCAAAAGCAATGACATGTGTTTCACATTTCAGCCAGATGTCTGATGCTGCTGACTAAAATCCACGAGCCATCTAAGATCAGCCTTAGTGAGGTTATTCATGTTTTTAAACATGAGCAAAGGTTCTGTCACACTCTCGGAACCCCCGGAACCCCCATATGAAGTCATGTTGCTGTATCACAAATAGAATCATGGAATCATATGGTCACCACATCCTGCTGTGTCAGGACATGAAGTGGTACTGCCATTTAGTCATCCTGGGGGGCAGGCTTAAGTCAGCACTGCATATCCATCCTTGGACACTGCTATACAAGTATGTTTCATGCTGATACCCCAAGCATTGTCTTGGAGTAACTCAGTACCATGTTTGGTTTAAACTTCTCTTCTGCAGACCTGAGAGGAAGTGTGACCAGCCCATGTGCGAAGAGCATGAAGATGAGAGAATTAACATCTACTGTCTGAACTGTGAAATGCCCACCTGCTCCTTGTGCAAAATCTTTGGTACCCACAAGGATTGCCAGGTTGCTCCTCTCACCAACGTTTACCAGCGACAGAAGGTAACCATCTTTGTGTACCTCATAGTCCTCCCAGCAACTGATGGGACCATTGATGGGAAAGGGCTTCCAAGTGAATGTCCCTATCAAGGTTCTTAATGTCTTTTTCTCAGTGCTTTCTCTGAGTGCTTTAGCTTTCTCGGTACTAATATTTTTTCTCAGTGCAAAGACAATAGACTACTACAAATCACATAGTTACCCATCAAGCACCTTTAAGCATCCCATTTTTAAGGAAAGTTTAAGTGAAAAACCTCTTCCTGCAAGGGAGTGCAGGAATATTCAATAATTGGCAGCACAGGATGTACCTCACATCCTCTGCCCTTGCTGTCACCAGTAGAAGACTTGTTTATTTTTAATACAGTATTAATTTAAAGCCTGACTCACTGGGTTATCCTCCTGAGATAAACAGCTCATTTTTCTGGAGGGCCCCAGTGGGGCCAACGATCAGACAGGCCAAGTATGCAATCCCAGCCTTAAACTTTGTCATACAGATGCCTGTGTGTGGGAACTACAAATGAGAAGGTGCTTTAGGAAAGTAGTTACAAACATCCTTTTCAATGATAAAAGGAGGGAGAAGTTTCCATCTCTCCTTCCAGTGGCTCAGCCTCCCCCTACTACCCACTGTTTTCTCCCTTCCCCTCTCCCCACAGCCTCAGCCCCACTGCACTCATGCCAGAGGGTCTATAGCACCCTGATCCCCCCAGGTCCATAGGCCACCTCTTCAGGACAAATTGCTGCAGTCCTCAGAGAAATTCCACCCTGCTCTTGATAGACCCAGACACTAAAAAACCCCCAACACCTCAAGAGACACTCTTTCACAAACTCAAAGGGAATATTTTGGGAGTGTTGAAACATAGTGCTTCAGACAAAAGCATCTCAAAGAGCCTCCTTGAATAAAGTGCTTCCTCCTTTCCAATCCACAGTTTTGTCTCCATAAAAAGTTCAGAATGCCAATGTTTTCAGTGTTTTGGGAGAGAAAGCAAATGTCAAAGTACCCGAGGTGACTCATGGGCAGGTAATGCTCCAATTTTCCTTGATTCTGGTGAAAAGAAGAGTGAATACTCCAGCATGGCTCATTCTGCTGCTGCTGCCCACTGAGAGATGTGCAACCCCAAAGTGGGCCACTGTCTAACACACTCTTGCTTGCTCTCCCCTTACTGCCCAGTCTGAGCTGAGTGACGGCATCGCAGTGCTGGTGGGAAGCAATGACAGAGTGCAGGGGATAGTCACACAGCTGGAGGAGACCTGCAAGACTGTGGAGGTAAGTGCCACCTGTTTAAATGCAGATACTTTGGTGTGAAGTCATGTCTTTTTAACTACTGGTAATGAACATTTTTTTAACAGATCACACTATACACAAATGCACTCCCACAGAGCTTTAGGCTCAGCCACAGAGCAGACACCACACAGCTCCCAGGTAGTGCACTCCACCTCGGTTGCTTTGCCTTCTGCACAGATGCAGTTTTTGAAAATATTCATGTCATCCTTTAAGGAGCATTGCTTGGTTGGATTTGGGAAGGCAGAGGTTGGGTTCTTACTAGAATTTCTGGTAAAAGTCTTACTCCAACTGAACTGGAATAACGTTTGTTCCATTCACTAGCAGCAGAGGTTTTCATTTCATCCAGCAAAGCAAATATCAGCATCAGACCAATTTGAGCATCACAGAGCAGTAGGCTGAGAGCACCTCATATGAATTGATTTTATGATCAGACCTTGACGAAGCATCTAGTAAAGGAGTTGCATCCCTCTCAGCCCAATTAGAATTACACTGACCCTTCAGAGCTGGAGCAGAGCACAGAAATGACAGAGAAGAAGAAGTTAACTTAAAATATACAGTTACAATTTTTAAGAAAATTTGATTCCACAATTTTTGTACACAAGTGCCCAAGTTCCCTTTTTCCTCCTCAGAGTAGGGAAGAACAATGTTCAAGTTTGGTTCAAAGAACAGAAAACCATCAGCCCAAATAAACAGGAGGGCGCATTAGTCAGAACTTTGTAGTCAGGAAGCCTTCATGTCCAAGGACAGAATCAGTTGCTATCAGGACTCTGCAGGCAGAAACAAGCCTTTCAAGTGGGCTAGCTGAGGAAATTTGAATGGCACAAAAGCTTACACTGATTTATGTTGAACCAGAAACAAAACTTCAAACACCTCATCTGAAGTATGGAGCAAACACTGTGCTAAAAATACCTTAATACATCCAACAGTGTCTGAAACCAGCTTCCCCAGGGCCAGCCACTCCGAGTAAGGTCCAGTGTTTCAACTCAAAGCCCGAAGAAAGTGCAGCAGTTTTAGATGGTTTATCTGGCTTTTAACCTCTAAAGTCAAAGATTGCAGGGAGCAGATCTTAGAGCTCGCCTTGGCACTTCCGTGTTACATCTCCAGCAAACTGCATTTCCTACTATATAAAAGCTTGGTCTGACTTGACATCAGTTTGTCCTTGGAGAAGAAAAGCTACAGCTGGAGCTGAGAAGTGTGTATGTGGAAATAAAACCTGTAGTTCAGAACTGTCTCTTCTCTCTGCTTAACACTTTTCTGAGAATAAAAACCTGTTTTAGCAGAAAATGCATGATTTTCTGTTTAGCTGGAGTAAACGATAGCCCCCAGCCCTACATTTAGCTACTGCTCCTGTCCAACTCTAAAAAAACCAGAAAAAACAAAGAAACCAGTCATACTTGTATAGCTTTAAATTGATCAAAAGGCAGATCAGATTCTTGAATTGTATAGAAAATAAAAAACTTTGAAAGGAATATAAAGTGTTAAATACTGGAGCGCACCAGTAACTAAGTGCTAAACAATTTGAGTGAAATAATGGAGAATGACAGTTCCTTCCAAGTGCTGATACCATAGGTCAATCCATCCAGACATCAGTGCTCAGCACACGGTCTCTTTTTGCTGTAGCCTTGTTTTCAGAAAACCAAAACAGGCTCAGAACTTTTTGGAATGGAAAGTCATGTATTTCTTAACCTTTTTCATTACTCGGAATCTGATCAGGGTATTTGCATCAGGCAGAGGCTGCGTACGAGAGCATTTTATGTGAAAGAGTATTTCAGCATTTGTAGTTGATTAATCCTATTAAATCTGCAGTTTATTAATCCTATTAAAAGGATTAAGGGAACCAGTTTTTCACTCTTACTCTGTAGTATCTGCTGGAGATGCTGTGTGTTGGAAGCAGAGAGGGATGTTTCAGGACACAAGTCTCTGCTATCACTGTTGCTCAACTGCACCTAATGCTTGTCCTGTGTCAGTCGGCAAAAAAACCACAGAGCTACCACAAAATGTAGGTTGTTTTACAGTTACCTGAATGGCATTTGAGAGGAGCTCACTGACTAAATCAAAGAGGAGTCTGGAGCAAGCAGAAGACATTGGGAGAGGAGTGAAAGAGATGAAGATTATCCAAAAGACCCTGACTCACTGGAATCAAAGGTTTCACATCCCTACCATACAATCAGGAATGTATGGGAAGTGGCAAGGACCTCCTGAAGGATAGGACAATCCTCCCCATCAAGGATTTTTACATTATGAGTGCCAGTTCAGCTTAGTTGTCCTTGGTGGGAAACTGAGGTGGATACTTGGGTCAGTGCAACCTGATCCATAGGATTTTTTTACCACACATCCACCTTTGGACAGCTTTCTTCTGTGAACCTTTCAGGTAGGGAAGACTTCTGTCTGAAAGTCAACACAAAAACTTGATTCTCTCTGGCCAAGTACTATGAATAATAAAACATCACTTCCAAAAGTCCCCACTATGTGACTGTTAATAGCCCTGCATTGCCAGGACCTCAGCATCATGCCTCAAGGGGCAAAGATGAGGAACTGATTCAGCTTCAGTTCCTAGGAAAGAGATTTAAATAATCCACAGCCAGATACAACCACAAGATTATGCCCTGGGGCACACAGATGACTCAAGTACTTGTGTTTGGTAGTCCTCAGACCCTACAGGCAACCTGTCTCTGATTTCCACTCCATCAATCCTCCTAGTGCTGTGTGTTCTTGGTTAGAGAGCATTCAATGAAGCACTCAGCAAGCCCACCCTTACTCAGGGAATATGCTGTGCTGTCAGGCTGAAGGCACAATAAAGGGGTCTCGTAAAATCATGTGAGAATCAATGCCTGAAGGTTGGGTTGGAAACTGAGTTCCCATTCTGGTCTTTGTGCTTTTGTCAGACATCTCTGCTGCAGTGCACAGTAACTGTAACATAATGGACACCTGTAGTCAAAATAGAGTCTAAGAGGATGTATGTGGAATCGAGCCCAGCCAGGGCAGTTCCAGGGTCTCTGCTAGAAAAAGAAAATCCTCTGAATCTGCTCTGAGACAATTGCTCTGCTGGAAACCACTCTGTCCCAGCCATTAATATAGTGGGGGCTTCATTTTTCTGCAGACTTTGATCCACCACTACAGACATCACAAATACCTGTCACAGGATTTAGCAGACTGACAAATTACACACTCACCTCTCTGGGGTTTTTCAGCAGAGTGAAATGCAGAGTTCGAGGAGAGTTTTAAAACTTTTGGTTCTAATAGCTTGGACTTTGAAAAGTGTCTGGGGTCACTCAGGACCCTTTGCACTGCTCAAAAAAAAAGAACACCTTTGATGAAAACACTTCCAAGCTATTGAAAATGCTAAAATAGAAACTCTCTTAAGAACATAACGTGTTTAACATAACCCAAATGATCCACAGGAATGCTGCAGACGACAGAAAGAGCAGCTGTGTGAAAAATTTGATTATCTGTATTCTGTACTGGAAGAAAGGAAAAACGAGATGACACAAATAATCACTAGAACCCAAGAGGAGAAACTGGAACATGTCCGCTCCCTGATGAAGAAGTATGCGGATCACCTGGAAGCTGTCTCAAAGCTGGTTGAATCAGGAATCCAGTTCATGGAAGAGCCAGAAATGGCGGTGTTTTTGCAGGTATGACTAGAGACAAAAAGATGAGTTTACCAAATTACTATTCCAGCATTTCTCGATTGTAGGCACATTCAGAGTCTGGTCATCTTCGAGTGAAGGTTTATACAAACTCACTTTTTCAGCTTAATGATGTCTTCTTGTGAGTAGAATGCAAACCAAGAACATGAGTCCTTGCTATTTGCACCAAGATTCCCCATCCTCTACACAGATTTGTGGTTCCTGGGGACTGAACAGGAATTGTTCAAAACCCGCCTGGTCATGTTCCTGTGCGACTTAGTCTAGGGGATCCTGCTGTGGCAGGGGGATTGGACTGGATGATCTTTTGAGGTCTCTTCTAATCCCTAATGATTCTATGAAACATTTTCCATCACATCACATCTTTATTCTCCCACCACTATAATATAGGTGTACATGAACTTCTGTGAGTTACAGGATTCGTTTGCACATTGACAGTGTGATTGATTTGGCAGGAGTTAAGTATTATGTTCTAATCACATTCTTATGCCCAGATTTCTTCCTCCCCCTGCCCCCCTTCTGTGTTCTTACTACAAAATGTAGGGGAGATGATTAGGAAACTGGTAGCACCCTATCAACTGAACTCACTGGAGTAGAATTTCTGATCTACAAGGTTACAATTCCTCTATATTTAAAGCTGAAACACCCAAACAAACCGATCCCAAAATGAAATCCCACTATATTTTCCCCAAATAATTGCCTTTGAGGAGTACAATGGAAGCTAGACACATAAAACATGGTGAATGCAGAAGAATGTCCTTATAGATAATCAAAATATAGCTACCATGAGTAAAAACGGTAATGGAACAACTGCTTTTCACCACAAACATGCCAACAACAAGCAAGAACAGAGCAAAAGTATTGGCATTTCATTTTTGTGGATTTTTTTTAATTGAAAAGTCTTCAAGAACTAAAAGGTTTACTCAGCCACACACTCATTACCATCCCAATGTGATGTCCTTCCTAGATCTCATAGTTGTCACTGATGGATCCACAATAGAGCATTTAGAAGCAGCCAGTGCAAGAATTAGAGCTCAGTGCATAAAAACTCTGAAAAAGGAACCATTTACCAAGTCCGTTATTTCCTTTTTGTTTCCACAGAATGCCAAAACGCTGCTACAAAAGTAAGTAAACTTGAGATGCCTGGTCTTTATAATGAATTACAGCTTATCTGCAAATCCACATGCCAATAACCAGTTTCTCTGCTTTAGAATTACTGAAGCATCCAAAGGATTTCAAATGGAAAAAATAGAGGATGGGTACGAAATTATGAACCAATTCACAGTGAACCTCAGTAGAGAAGAAAAGATAATACGAGAAATTGATTTTGACAGAGGTATGGCGCTTATTTCATCTAAACTTATTTCATCTAAACTCATTAACTTGCAGCACTGTGTGGTTTGTCTGATCATAGGAAAACTTGAGCCAGATTGTCCTTTCAGCTATTGCCACTCCATGGCAGTGCCTGGTGCAGGCTGGTGGGACCAGGCTCCTCACCAGTACCCTCTCCCAGCACACATCCTCTGTCAGGAGCTTTATCAGGAGCTTTACCACATGATGGTAAATGACCTTTTCATTATAAAAAGACTGCAGACATCTTCAAGTGGTGCTCAGCCTCATCCTTTCCCACTGTCTTACCAGAGGAGGAGGGAGAAGGGGAAGAGGAGGAAGCAGTGGACAGTGAAGATTTGGATGAAGTCCACACAGAGCCATCAGGAGAGGAGGAGGAGGAAGAGTTGGAGGAGGAACAGACTGAGACAGCATCGCAGCCACCTCAGCAGGACGCTGAACCACAGAGTGTGGTGGGAGAGCCCCCAGCTGAATCAGCCCCTGTGCTACTGCCCAGCACCCTGGTGGGTCAGGTAAGAGACCCCTGGGCTCAGATGCCCTGCGGAGGAGCATGTGGCTAAGAGAGCCAATGCTTCAGAGAGCACAATTGTTTATTGCTCTTGGGCACATAGATGCAGCTGTACCCTGCCCTCTCGGCCTGACAGGCACAGTTGTGCACTGCTGGATAATTTGAGATATACACAGGGTGCATGGGATATAAATAAAAGAGATCTAGTGTGGGAGTTCAGCACATTACAGTGGATGTTCTGCTTGCTGTGATTTAACTCAGGCTAACGCTTATAAATTAAATGGTTCCTTAAATTATTTATACTAAGAATTTGGCATCCCCCGTGAATTCAGGGAGCTTTCTAGTGCCAGTTTGTAGATCTTACTTCTAACCTGTTCTCTGCTCTGGTCCTTATGTGGATACTGTCACCAAACAGGAGAGGAAACTGCCTCATACAGGCTAAGATCCAGGGAGTCTTAGGACAGCACTTTCTCTTAAGGAATAAGATAAATGAGACTACAATTGGAATGACACTACAATTGCTGCATATTCCAAAAAATACACTTCCTACTGCAGGAAGTTTTCCTTCCTCCTTCAGGAAAACTACTCTACCTTAGAAAATCCTCCTCTTATGCAATTTACCCATGAAGCCACTGAGCAGGTCTGCTGTGAAGGTATCTGAGGAGGCAGAATGAAAACAAGAGCACTGAAAGAATATTTAACCATAGCAAGGTCCCCTCATAAACCAAAGGGAAAATAAGTACTAGAGATTCCTTCTTCCTTTGATTTGAAAGCACAAGCGAGTTTGCAGCTGTTGTGGGAAGATACTCTTACACCAGGTTTTGCCAACTTAACCGAAGTTTGTTGTTGAGGTTTTGCACTGACTTAACTAAACTGAGTACCTCTCTGAAGTGGGGTTTTGCACAGACAGGAACTAGGCATAATTCTGCCCACTAATGTGAAGTCCCTTGTTTCTAAAGGTGAAGTGGGATGGTCAGAGGTGGATTCAGACATGGCATGGGGTGCTGTGGTGTGTGGGGTATCTGTGCTGCTGCTTTTGCTTCTGGGGTAAAAAAGATAAAGCAGAACTGCTGTGATGAGAGCATGTGGGTGAGTTTCAAGAGCTGGATGCAGGCAGAGAGGTGCAGCTTGACCAGCCATTCCAACTCCTGGCACAGTAGCTGTGCTTGACTTGTAGCATTAATTGTAAGTGGCCAAATGCTTTTCTCCAGCATCTTCATATTCTCTTTGTTCTAACAATTGGCAAACATGTTGTTCTTAATCCAAAGCCCATCAAGCCATTCAAAGGTACCATTCTTTCATGGCTGGTGTCAGTTCATGAGGGTCTTACGAAGATTTTCTTAGATTTTTAAGATTTAACTGGGTGTTTACCCGAATTAGATAACTACTTGCTCACTCCTTTCTCAGCCAGCATCCCTTTCCCAGATAACTTTTTGAGTGACTTACTCCCCATTCCATCCCAATGTTACCCAGATGATAGTTGCTTCGTGCTTTGATCATAACCCTTCTGCGCCATATATTAGCCCAAACCTACTCCTTGTGGTGAGATATAACAAATACAGCACATGGATCAATATGGCCATGGCAGGAAGGTAACGTGGTGCACTCTGCTTGTTCTTCTCTTTATCTCTCCTGATTAAGGATGAGGTTGTGACACCGAGTGGTTCTCAACAGACCCCGGAGTCTGACATTCAAGTGCAGTCCACAGCAGAAGCCACCGACCCCTTGTTTTACCCTAGCTGGTACAAGGCTCAATCGCGGCAATCAAGCAATCCAAGCTCAACCCCAGCAAGTGGGCTGGGGACAGTAGGGCTTCCCGTTTCTCTGGAAGCAAGTGCAAAGAAGGCAGAAGCCCCAGCATTGGCAGCGATCAAGGAGAGCACACCGGGCAGTGGTAAGGAAGGGAATGCCACCACAACAACATCCAAGGTCAGTGCCACTGAGGTCACCCCAGAGGGCTGCGACGCGCAGCCATGTGGGAACAGCAATTGTTAAGGAAAACATGACTTTTCCTCTGCATGCTAACGGATAATATTAGAAATATGGAAACAGCCGAAACTGTGGTTTCAGCAAATCCTCTGGATTTACAGATGGTTTCAGTATGTGACAGAACGACTCCTCAGCTTCAGAGCAGCATGCTGGTGGCTGCCAGTGAACCTTGCTTGTGCAAACATTATCCAGGCTGCTCACACACCTGCTCCGGAGCTGTCAGAGACGATGGCTCTGTCACTGCCCACTGGGTATTTGCATGCATGGTAGCAGATGGACCGGGTGCATGAGACCATTGTCATCGCCCATGGAAGGCCTGTACCAATCACATGCCATCCCACTGGCTGAGCAGCTATGGCTTGACTTTGCCTTCTGCACCTCAGTGCCTGCACCTGGAGCATGTGGCTTCCCCCACAAATGTGAAGCCAGGCAAATATGCGGAGCCATCTTTTGTGTTTGGTTGCCTCTCAGCGTGAAGTGTGATCCCTCAGGTTCAGATCTGGAGTTTCCTCCAAGTACTCGTGGGACTCGATGAAAGGAGAGCATGGAGATAATCTGTTCCAGATTGAACCACGAGTGACACAGGGGCTTAAGAGATATGGATATGTTGGATGTGGGTGGGTGTTTTCCTTGAAATTACACTGTTAGAGTTTGTACAGCCTGAATTTGAATATTCCCTCTGCATATTTGCACAAACTCCACATGGGTCAAAGATCTAAGGGACGAAGCTGAGGGGCACACCACACCAGGTTTGATTTGAGAACAGTTGAGAGGAATAACATGTTTTTGGAAGCATTCAGAACTACCCAATTGGCTATGTCCTTGTCTTCTGAAGTATGTTCCCAACGGGCTGGCACAGGCTGCTAAATTCACAGTGAAACCAATCGCTGCTCTTTCTTCTGTCAGTTCCACTAAAGACTGGGCAGCCAAACCTCATCATAGGCAGGTAAAATCCTGCTCTGGAGACCAGGAAAAGATAGGAAAGCTCAGGAAGAAGAAAGGTTAGAGTGTGCTGAAGGACAAAGAAAAGCGGCATGACCAAGCTAGGAAGAGTGATGATGCGGTCACATTTACAGGTGTGAGCTCAAATGTGTCGCTGTCACAAGCGAAACAGCCTCTGTTGTGTGGCATTGGTCATTTTCAAGTATGTAAACTTCAACTCTGGGCTTTTCCTGCATGTGATTTTTACACAATACACTCCAAAATGCCCTATGTAGTTATTTTTCTAACCCTCTGGCTGATGTTCCCCACACCATCGTTTTTCCTCCCTGTGGGAACAGCTTTTTTCTGGAATGCAGCGATGATGATTGGTTCTTGTCATGACAACACTGGTGAAGCACTCTTCTCATTTTCTCACAGGAGTTAACACTCTGCATATCAGTTTTGGCATTTCTTATCATACTGCATCATCTTTGGAGTCTCATTCAATACATGATTTGTTCTTTCATGGGTAGGAAATATTTCGTTTTTCCATTAACTAACAGTTCAAACAGTCTCCAGTGATGTTCCTACATAGTTTTAAAGGACTTTTCCCCTCTCTTCCCATCCAAACCCATCACGCTACTTCACAGCATAGGCGGCCTAAACTATTTCCTCCTCATCCCTTCAAAACGCCACCCCTCAGCTTACTCCTGCATGGTCAAACATTGCATTTCCCTGGTTCAGAAGGAAAAGGAGCATTTTCACCCTCAGAGAACATCTGGGCTTGTATTTCAGTTGTTGTTCAAATGACCAGCAGGGTTGACAAGAGGTGTGGAGAGCCCTGAGCTTGTTTAGTCCAGAAAATGGGGGAGTAAAATCTGGAGAGCAATGGTTGTTATTAGTAGGGTAAAACCTCGGGAAAATCTATTGAACATTCCTGCTGCCAGGATGCCCACTGCCAGCAAACCACTGCTACTTTCCTAGGGGATGGCTTGAGTTGGCCCACACAGCCTACCCCAGATGTTGGGGGGCTCCTCTTAGGTCCTTTGACTGTCCAAAAGGCAGCCAACAGCATCTTACCCACATTCATAGAGTCACAGAATCTCTTTAGTTGAAAGATAATTTCAAGACAGAGTCCAACCATGAACCCAGCACTGTCAGGTCACCACTACACTGTGTCTTTGAGCAATAGACCTGCCTGTCCTTTAAAGACCTCCAGGGATAGTGACTCCACAGCCCTGGGCAGCCTGCAAAAGGATTCACTGTCTGATGGTAATTTGAAAAGCACTGAACACTGTGAATCTCAATTAAATGTAGGGGTCAGAGTTTAATTTTTAAGATTCATTGTATTACTACAGGAGGACACAGAGCTTGTTTATACTCTTGGGAAATGAGGCATGTGAAGAGCATTATGTCCTTTCCTCCTCTTTTTTAATTCAAAGTATATTTTGAAATTAAAAAGAACTGCAGAAAGCTCTCATTCCTAATGTGTAAGATCTCTGTCTGTGTGGTCTTTAGCTTTATGATTTATTTAATCACAAAATAGCAAGGAGGTGAGGGAGAAAGGTGTTTTAATCTCAGACACTATTTGCATAAAAATTAGTTTCTTTCACGTGTGTAGCTGTTTAGACAGTTTCTGTATCTTTATATTTCACGTGAGACACCAGGTCACTGCCCCTGTTTCCTTTTTGTCAGACAAGCCCCAGAAAGCCAAAGAACAAAATTACCTGAAATAACTGGAAGAATAATTTATACTGATGTAAACTGGCATGACTGTCACCATAAAAGCACCATGAATGGAATGCACTCCTGGTTTGTACTAGAAGAACCCAAAAACCAAGCAGTGACAGGTATACTATAACAAAACTCGTGTTGTCACTGCAACAGGCAGATCCCAAAATACCTGGGATCTGCTCATATTGTTTCAGTCTGGCTAAAACACAGAAGGCAATGAATATGTAAGGAAAAGTTTGTTCAGCTTTTTCCTCTACTCAGATTTATTTAACCTGAGATGGAGCACCAGAGCCTATGTTCTGTTTCTGAAATACCCCATCAGACAAGTGTCTGCTGTGGTTCCAGAGGACCCGAGTGCACACATTTAGTGTGAAAGCAAACGCCAGTTAATCATCCACAAACACTATTCTGATCTCATTTCCCTTTACTGCCAGTAAGTACAGTGCTCTAATTCCACAAGGATATCAAATATAATCAGGACCAAGCTGTTTGGGAGAAGAAACACTAATGGAGTGGCCCATGTTAATCTTGTTTCATTAGTTTTAAAATTTTCTATTACTTGCTTGCAACCTTGTGCCACCTGCCAGAATTACCATAGGGACCGTCCTCTCTGTATGCATCCACTGTATTTCTCTCTGCCCTGAATTTGCTGCTGAATGCTTCAATTTCAGCTGGTGATCCTTCATATATTTTTCCATGAGACAGCTTCAAACCATGTATCATCAAGGTCAGCACCTGGCTAACCTTTAGTTGGTTGGTTGTCATGTCAATATTCAGTCAACACGGACAAAATAACACCATCTGAAAGCACAATAAGGCTGGGAGAGCTCATGCTGTGCTCATTGCCCACATCCCTCTGCTTTTTCACGGCACTATAATAGGTGCAATCCCACACTTTAGCCCAGCACTGCTCCAGGATGCCTGCACGAGCACACACAGTAATAACTTCCCTTCTCTTCTCTGAACTGGAAACTCTGTGTCCTACCAGACACAGCCTTCCCACAGTTCGGCCCAGAGAAGAATAATTTGAGTAGCATCAGCACAGGCAGATGCTTCTCCAAAAGCTCTCTTCTCCCTGCAGGAGCTGTGGTTAGTGCTAACAGAGGGTCTTGAATGCAGAGAGCAAAAGACAACCTGATATTTGCCATCTGGGTTTTGATATACTTGTGCTCTTTCTTCTCTTAAGTACAAAACTGGTTGGGCTTACTGCTGTACCAGTAAGAAATCTGCAAGGTCTAACTGAACAAGCAAAGGCTATAGTCTGTCTTCTGTGAAGCTGAGCCTGTTGTAGGATCATAGAATCAGAGAATGGCCACAGTTGGAAGGGACCGCCAGTGATCATCTAGTCCAACCCTACTGCAGTGAGCAGGGACATCCTCAACTAGATCACATTGTCCAGAGCCTTGTTGAGTCTCACCGTGGGTATCTCCAGGGATGAGGTCTCAACTGCCCCCCTGTGCAACCTCTCCCAGTGTTACACCACCCTCCTACTAAAGAACTTCTTCCTAACATCCCATTTAAATGGGACATGAAACCATTGTCCCTCATCCTATCACTGCAGGCCTTTGTAAATAGTCCCTCTCCAGCCTTCCTGTAGCCCCCTTCAAGGGCTGGAAGATTGCTATCAGGGCCCTCCAGAGCCTTCTCTTCTTCAGGCTGAACAACCCAAGGTCCTCAGCCTGTCCTCGTGCTTCAGCACCCTGATCATTTTTGTGGCCTCCTCTGGACCCACTTGATCAGGTCCATGTCCTTCCTGTATTGAGGGCTCCAGAGCTGGACACAGGACTCCATGTGAGGTCTCACCAGGACAGAGCAGAGAGACACAATCAACTCTCTCACTCTGCTGGCCACACTTCTTTTGATGCAGCCCAGGATGCAGCTCAGTCTGTTCATGTCCTGCTTCTTATCCACCAGCACCCCCAAGTTCTCTTCCTCAGGGCTGTTTTCTATCACCTCCTCCTCCCACAGCCTGTATTGATAGTTAGGATCACTCCAACCCAGGTGCAGAACCTTGCACTTGGGAGACCAAACAAATCATAACAGTTCCAAAAAATTCTGCCTTTGTTTCTACAGTTTGATTCAGTGACTTGAGACTTGGTTACAGTAGCCAGGTCTGAGGCCACTCGAGCTGACGGCCAGTAGATGGCTAATTCTGCCTGTAAATTTCCATTTTGCCTCTTCAGGTGAGATTTCTATTTTTGTGCCTCCTCAGTTTGGCAAATTCACTAAGAGAAAATCAGGAAAGCCTTGATTGTTCCTCTTTTAACACCTTGCTCTCCCTTGCTCCTGAGAATGATCCGGGAGATTCAGAGGCAGCAGTAATGAATCACGAGGGCAATGCATTAGCACCAGTGTTCAGACAACGCTTTCTCATAATTAATATGGGTGGCAAATACTTCACCTGAAGTTTTTTTCAGTGATTTGTCCACTGAGTCATAGACACCGTCTCATTTATGCATATTTCATCTTCTCTCAGTCCATTGCTAGCAATAGGACCTCCACAATGACAGCTCGGACAGAATTGTTTCTCACCTCATCATTGCCAGGCTGTGGCAATGAGCTCATTTAAATACCGAATTCTACCTCCTTCTAACCTCCTCCCCCAAGCACCACGAGTTCTGCTCTTTGTTAAGGCATCTGGAGAGGAAAATAGGGTGTAAACAAAACGGTTTTTTAAATCATGGATGGACTGTCGCTGTTTTACATCACATTGTGGTAGCATTATGTCTGAAAAACACTTCTGTGTGTCTGCACCACAAGAAGTGGGGGTTTTTTTATGAGGAAATCCTCGCTGCGTGACTTGCTGTATGACAAAATGCCTCCCTGAGGGTAGCTCTGGGCTCCTTAATATCCTGGTCGGCAACTGTGGTACAAACTGAGGCTTCAAGAGCAGCATCTAGCACATGGACCTCACTTGGGCACAGGCCGAGATGGGCAGAAGGAAGCTTGATTTAATGTCTTGCAGGTCAGATGGTTGAGTGCTGGGCAAGCAAACCGGTGCCACTGATGGGTAAGCAGAGGCTGCAAGGTGAGAGGTGGTATAACAGACAGTCTGTCCAGTCTGTCCAGGGAGCCAGAGTGCTGCTCACTGAGCAATGGAGTAGAGTCATTGCTGTGGTTGCAGTACAGAGGAGATTCAGGCAACTGAAGGCTTGGGAAAACGAGCACACAAAGGAAAAGGGACGGCAGCCACAAGTGATGAAGGAAAATACATTTTGACTGCGTCCAAGACTCTATGTTATGGGATGGCAACAGGTTGGTTTAGCTGATGTTCCATCTGATCTTTCTGCATCTCCATTAATGTGATTTTGTCTCTCAGAGAAGGTGTGTTGGGTCCACAGCTCACATCTGCCACCCCTCAAATGCTTACCACAGCCCCAGTTAGCCCATCTGTCTATCAGTCAGTTACTCAGGGTGTGAGCAGTACTCCAACCTCTGAGGCACAGTGTGTGTCTGCACACCTCACAGCATCTGATCCCGTGACAGGAGCTCTGGGGTGAGTCACTTGCCCAAGCTGGTGCTTTGTCTCATTCATTGGGTTTACAAAAATGCCATTTGCAGAGGAAGGAAAAGATTTCATTTACATCTGTCGGTGTTGCTCAGAGGAGAGACTGCCTGACAGAAGCAGACGTGACATTAAACCATTACCAGGTTTGCTCCTTCTCCCTGAAAGCTAATAGCAAAGACTCTCTGACATGGGTTACACAGGTTGCTGTGGCAGAGAAGTTAGTGGAAGGTCCTTGCTTCACATTTATCTTGTTGATCTGAAGTCACAGAAAGAGCAGAAAGAGGAGGAATAGTGGAGAGCTGGTAACTATGACCAGATTTTGGCAGTGGTGGTCACCACATTCCATTTACTCCTGTTGAGATGATCCTTCTTTGGCTAGACAGCATTCCTGTAGGGAGCAGAAAGGACAGATTGATGGGGAAGTTGTCAAAAACTGCTCTGAGAGGCACAAAGAATGCTACGTGTTAGATCCAGGAAAGAGTGTTCTGATTGCACAGCCTTAACACTCGTGTTTGTAGGACTCTCCTTCATTTTCCTGGACAGTGGCAGGAGTAGGTCTTACACAAATCTGTAGATAATCACTCCAATGAAAAGTCATGCCAGTGGGGTGCAGCAATGGCTGGTATGTAATTTCTGGCTGGTTTTGGGCCCACATATTCTACAGGACACATACATCCTATACCAAAATGAGCTAGCTGGGCTGTTTGGCTCTGCATTCTATTTGACCTCTCTGAGGTTGTTATGCATTAGACATTACCCCCATTGCGCTAATTGTAATATAAGGAAAATCTATCAAGGAAAGGCTTTTCCTCCCAACAGGCTTCCAAAATGCATTACTGTTAAGAGAGTGACACGGCTGGTTCTGCAATGATGGAGTTTGTCTGTGCGTATCGCTCACTACTGGTACTTTGTCAGGAGTATATTTATTTTAAAGTATAATTGTTTTAGAGAATAATTTGTGGCCTCTGCTAATAAAAAGGTTCCATACAGAATAAGCAGCGTCTCAGCATGAAACAACACCGCTGTGATAGATGTGACAGCTGCTGGGTGCAATGCTGAAGAAGCCAGACTGCATAACAATATGAAAACAAAATGTTTGAACTAAAGTTTGAGCTATTTAAAAATAACTGTTGTGCTCCCCTTGTTTCCGCTACCTGGAAGTGCTGAGTGCCAGGCATGTAACACTTGACATTTGAGGCAGACAGACATTGCCTACAGATGTGGTGATGGCTTTGCGACCAGCTAGCATTTCTTAATCATGCCTGCCCTTGTCAGCACCAGGGGTTGTTTCTAAACAAGCCAGCTAAAGTATGGGAATTCACTTTAGTTTCTCACTCTTTTCTGAAGCTACAGAAACCACAAAAGCAAGAAGCTTGTATTTTCAACACTGCTCTCTCCAGGACTGCATTTGCTAAGAACTTCTCGCTCTTGCTCTCCTGCTAGATCAGGAGGAAGCAGCAAAGGCACCACTCACCTGCCTCTAAGGGGGTTGATCCATTTTCTTCTTTGGCAGCAAAGGTGATTTAGGAGTTTCTTGGCTTTGCTTCTTACTCCTGCCCAGATGCAACTGCTCATATGGTATTTGTGCTGAGCCAGCTGCTTGTTGGGCCATGTTGGAACCAGACCATTTGAGCGGTCCAGATTTAAAAATACCTTCCTTCACCTCCAAAAAACCAACCAAAAGCGGATGTCATTCCAGTGACATTCCCATTCTTAGCACAGCCCTGCAAAGAGCTGCGGCGGTGCCAATGGATAGTGAACCACAGAGGCACAAAAGCAGCAGACAGCTTTGTTTCCTGATAAATTACAAAAAATTGTGACCATTTATTCTCAATCCAGATAAATTATACTACTGGATTATCTACAGCCCCAGAGGAAATAACTGTTTCAGCCCTCATTTCTCCTATTTCTCACTTCTCACAAGCTGGTGCTATACAACCTCTGAGAGGGAAATTACAGCAGTTTCTACAGAATCTACCTTATCTCAAGTCATCAAAAATAAGCAAAAAATTGCCAGAACAGAAATGAAACTAAAGGCAGCTGTCAGGACCCTTCACATTTCCTCTCCAAATTCTAAATTTAGGAGTTAGTTATCTTGTAAAAAGTAATCGTGCAGTCAAAGTTCTCAATCCCAATCAAGCAGTTTACTGATATTCTCAAGTACTTAGCTAGAATCTTTCTTGGTTTATAAGCTTGCTGTAGTCTAACCTGGCCACCACGAGTATCTGTTGAGTCAGTAGAAAGAAACAGATAGATGCAGAGGACAACCTTCCCTAGGGACACTTCTTTTAGGAAGGGACAAATCACTCTCTGGATGGGCCTTCAAAGGGGGTGCCGACGGTTGATTGAGTGGGTATCTCATTTCTGGATCACTCAAGTTTGGTATTATGGATCCCAGTCTTTGCTGTGGAGATTAGGGGTGGGAAAGCAGAAAAGTGTGTACAATTCAATGACTTCATTGTGTTTCCATATCTAGAAGGTTGCCTGATTTTCCCCACCATAATAGGATAATTGCTGCTCCCTAATAAATGAAAACATGATGTCAAAGCCATCCCACGCATCCCTTTCCTCCACACCCTTCACAAGAAGCTAATATGGGTTTAAGTCATGCTCTGCTTAAGGAAGTAAGATGCTGAATACCTGCAACCTTGCTCCTGGTCATCAGGGTACACTCTGAGATCCTTATATGGATCATTCATGCCCTGTCTAGTGTGCCAGATGCTGAGGAGTGCTGGATGGCTCCTCAGTGGGAGTCGCGGCTGTTCTGCACATCCAAAGAATTGATATGTAAAACCCAGCCTGGAGTTTACTTATAGGAAAACCCAATCCAGCCATCAGTCATGCAGGGTGTGCTCCCCTCCTCACTGCTGAAAATTCCTGGTGCTTACTGTAAGCATCATCAGATGTCACTCAATACCAAGGGGAGAAATATAAATCAAAGCCTAAGTATTCAGCACTCTCTCAGCATTGGCCTAATGTGATTAACGCAATCTGAGGTAAGTGACTTAGTTATTCCTTATTACTGTGAGGGACCCAAATCAAGGGCTGGGACTTGTTATTCCAGGTAATGTGAAAAACAAGCCCTACCCATGAGATCTCCAAGACTAAGATAAACCACATGTAGAAGATTGACAGCAGTTACCTAACAGCAGTGGACAGACACAATGAAGTGTTGAATCTGCACATCTGAAAGGTGCTGTGCTCAGCAAAACACACTTTGCTGGCACCAGTATAGGGCTGTGCTAACAGGGAGGGCAAGGTGATCTGGGATGAGGCTGTAAGAACCTACAGGGAGGTTGGATGCCCAGTGGGACTATTTTGACTCTGCTTTCAACCTTTCAGAATCACCTCCTCGTTCAAAGAAAACCTGTTTGCTGTATAAGTCTTCAGCAGAAATCTTTGTCTCAGATAATCCCAGTTCACTGCTAAATGCTAAGTCGTGTGTCCTGCTGTTGGAAGTGAGGAATTGACTTAATAATGAGAACAGAGCTTCTCCTGGCACCTTCTGATGGTCTCTTGCCCTGCACAAGAAGAGTCTATTGTAGTCACTGTGTGACTCAGAGCACAAACATTGTGGTGTCACAGGTGTGAAAACACAAGTCTAAGAGCTGCAGACTGGCTCTCTTCTCAGCCTTGTGCTTGCTTCACTCCTGGCTGGGCGTGATAGCAAACGGTGGCTCTTGGAAAGGCACCTCGAGGTACTGCAGTCTGGCAGCCTGCACAGTCCAATGAGGTGCAGCACGTAGATGTACTTAATCCATCCAAACCCAGTGGGAATATGTTGGAACTCCAGCCTTGTTTTGCTGACACAGGGAGGTGTCATCACAGCAGAGCAGGAAGGAGTTAACACATTATGATATACAGCTCTGGCAGCAGTGCAGACAAGGGCTGTTTTGTTTAAAACACAGTACCTGCAGTGCTGGTTAACGAGGAAACACTGTGCCAGCCAAGCCTTCTCATTGGTTTTCTGTCTTCTGCCACATCAGGTTCAAAGCTGCTTAACTTGGATACTTAGTTAATGACAGGATGACAGAATGTCTTTGGTTGGAAGAGACCTTTAAGATCACAAAGTCCAACTGTTGGCCCAATGCTGCCAGGTCATCATTAAATCATCTCCCACTGCACCACGACTATGTGTCACTTAAATACCTCCAAGGATGCCAGTGGCTGGTTGGAATAGCACATGAAAGCATTAAAGGAAGCCCATGTTGAACAGAGAGAGAAATGACAAGGCACCAGTGTGGTTTCAAGTTTAAAAAAAAAGGAACAATAATGCAGGAAATTATTTTTTTTAACTCTTGCATTACCTTTGCAGGGTGAGTGGTGAGGACAGCTGCCCACTTACACACACACACAACCAAGAGTTTGGCACATGAGACTGCACAACCAATTTCCAAATTAGTGTTAACTAGTCCAGGCACTCCATCTATCCTTGTAAAGTAAAAGGCCAAATTTTCTACAGCATAGAGGAGCAATAAACCACCTGCTGCACCTAGTGAGATCGAGAGAGTGCAGAACGCATTTTGGTTCCCAGAGTCATTGCTGCAACCTGATTTCTATCATCAGGTGGGAAGGGTTGTGTTCATCACTTTGCAAGGCTGGGAGACATATCTCCCATAATCAGGAATCAATTAGGAAGTTACCTGCCTTTTCAGCTGAATACCCTGTCGATAACGAGCTTTTCTGAACCCTGTATTCTGCAGTGAGTAGCAGTGACTCCCCTGCCTTGAAAACAGGAATCTAAGTCAAAAAGTAGTTCACAGCAATTCATTGGGACAAGCAGGGCTACTCTAGTGTAGGGCAGCCAAGGATCTGGATCTAAAAAAAGGAGGTATGAATTCTAATTAGACATAAAGAAAAAGGGAACTACTTTTCTCATACCTCCATGCTGTCTTGCTTGTTGATGCCACAATACTTGAACAGGTAGCAATTGGAAATAAGTCCAGCAATTGATTCACACTTAACACGCCATCAGTCCTTACTGATTCCTGTGGTACCCTTTATCACTAAGCACTCATGAAAATGCTTGAGAAAATCATCCATCCCATTTTTCAGTTCCTCACAAGCATCTCCGCTTCACTGTTTGCCCCTGGATATGTTTCTGGCAGCATCACTGCTTGGGCAACTTCCCATATCAGGGCAATATTATAAATGACTGAGATTTATAATCCAGAGGATGCTACTCTATTCTTCAAGTAGTAACATGGCATCAAATAGTTCTCCTGAAATCCCACAGTACGGTGAAACCCAGCACAGACAAGGCTGTTGTTCTGGCCCTTTTAATTCTAACCATAATTAATATTCATTGTGCAGAACTAGGAATATATATAGGGGAAAAAAGCCTGTATACCATGAGTTAAATTGTGGATTTAGTGACGAAGACACAAGGCACCCCTCAGCTACCAAATCACCCATTTTTACATATTCTATCTTTAATAAAATTTCTGGTTTTGAAAACACTGGGATTAGTAACTATTTCTGCACATGGCTGTTAAGTATTCAGCTAGTTCAAAACACAGTGATAATTCCTGTGATTAGCAGCTACATCATACCACACCACACAGCCCAGGTTCCTGTCTTTACCATGAGCAGAGAGTACCTGTGCAAATAAAAGCACAATTTGGCCCTGAACACGAGCAGAAGCATCTATCTCTGTATTAGTTATTTCCTGTTCTTGGGCTGAGTGAAACTGAGGTGAAATAAATATTAAAAAGCTTTAAAGAAAAAACCCTACACAACAAACACATCCAAGGCAGATTTCTTGACAGCAGAACAAGTATCACTTAGAGTGGCAACACATTGACAATAACTTCTGGCTCTGCTCCACACCAATCTGGAGGCCTAGCAACAGAAGCCAAGCTGGCTCAGGATCACTCTACCCAGGCAGTTACTACCTTCGGGGCAGGAACCCCAGAGGTCCAAACCCAGACTAAACCCTCTGTGCAGGTGCAATGTGCTCAGCTGGCATAATCTTTCCCCTGCCATTGTCTGTGGCAAAAGTCCCTCCGACTTCTCTGGCATTAGCAGTCTGACCTCCCCAAACTTTCCTGCTCCCTGCCTTTCTCCTCTTTCCCACTTCATTCTGTCTTACTGCTTGTTGTGAAACCTTAAGGATTTAAATGCAATTTAGCTTTTTCTCTTCCACTTGTCAACTTTTCCTTCCCTTACAGACTGGTTCTGAGCCTTCCCCTCAAGGACAAGTGGAGGAACCTCCAGTGAGCAGTGAGAGAGGAGACGAGCCGGCTCGTCATGTCTTCTCCTTCTCATGGTTGAACTCTCTGACTGACTGATGACTCAACCTGGCTGGCTTCTGGTGTGCTTCTCCTCAGGGGGACCGTGAGTACAGGCAGCAGTGACAGACAAACTGGCCTGGAAAGGGACATCTGAGCAAGTTTCATTCCCAGGAACTCAGCTGACCTCCGTGCCATACCTGGCCCATGAGATGCCAATCCTGACAGGGATGAGATCATGGGGACAAACGATACCGTATTGTAGTCACTGTTTTCCAATAACTTCTTGTTTCCAAGGGAAAATCACAGTGCTAGAGCTGTAGGCTGAGCACTGATAGTGGTTTGTTACTCACTTTTTGGCACATCCCTGTGTAGGTGTAAATGCTTCACGAGCACCATTAGCTAAAACGCTGACACCATGTTCACCAGCAGCAACCTTTCCCATACCCACATTTCTCCTCAGTGCCCTCCTGCATCCCTGCTCATTGGTGCTGGTGACCTCAATGACATTATTACAGCCTTGGCATGCCCAAGCCAGGGTCAGGTCCCAACATCACCCTACAATCATTGGCAGACCCCGCATTGCCAGAGCCTCACTGTCTGTGAGGCTGAACATGGGACAGGAGAGGGAAGCTGCTGCTTCTTTCTTTGCATTTACTCTTCCTGTTAAGCCATGACAGGTGATGCTCACTTAAACAGATTATTGTAGGGAAGATGCCCAGCAGCAGGGATGAGGAAGATGCACCCACCCAAGCCTCCATGCATTGATGCAGGACCCAGCTCTAAGTTTGTGAGGCAGAGGTTGGACTGCTCACATCTGTCCAGCCATAATCTATGTCTGTGACTTCTCAGTCGCAGCTGTGTGTGTGTGCATGTAGGAAAAGGGACACCTTCTTGCATGAAACCAGAACACAGTGTGTTCATCCAAGGTTTAAGCTGGAGGACCCTTGGGGAGCTGCTGAGAGACAGGGCATGGTGAATGTTGAGCCACCTAATGATATCAGATTCATGTGTGAAAAGAAGCTCTACAAGTTGTGATGAAGGTGATACCCTGCAGGTTTTGTCCTTGGGGACAGGATGTCAGCAGTCAGTCATGTTTAGGAGACTTGTCAGGATGCCAAGGGTGCTTGGTACTGTAGGGGATCAGGTGTCAACCTCTGCACTAGGGAGCCCCATACAGGCCCTAAATACAGTCAAGGCACTGTGTCTGGCCATAGGGACGTGCTGGCTCCCAGCAGGACTGGAGAGCTGGCACTGGAGACACAGCAAAGTAACTGATTAGCAGCTATGAGGGGTCCACTCCAGTCCCAGCCACCCTTCACCACTGTCCTGAGTCACATCAATCCCCTTTGTATCCAATTTCCTCTGGAAAATGTTGCTGTAAGTTCCATGAAAAGCTTTGAGACTTGCATAGCATGGAGCAACACTGACACCACACTGCCTGGACTGCTGGAGCAGCTTTCCCCTGGGATTTGGCTTGAGGTGAGGGATTTCCTATGTTCTCCCAGGAGGATCCCCCCTCTGTTGCTCCAGGGAAGTTTCTCCACACATCACCTTGGGAGGGACCTGCCTGGTCATAGCTGCCAGGACAGGACAAGAAGGAAGTAACCTGCACTTTCGGGGTGCAGGGAGGATGGACTGAGATAGAAAAAAAACATACAAGAGATGTGGGAGCACCTCACCAGTTTTACCTCTGGGAGAGCCCACAGGGATGAAGATAACCAGGAAGAGCAAAAAAACATCCCCGGAGGTGATTTAGGGCTCCCTGCAACTCTGGGTCTCTGCAGTGGTGCCCCCATTGTCCTGGTAATCCCTGAGGCATCTAAGCAAGAAAGTCTATCAAGCCATCATTACTTTGCAGCTTTTATTAAAAATATAAATATTAAACATTCTCTTACACAACCAAATCAACCGAGCGCTGAGAAGATGTTTTATTGTGAAAATGTTTACAGGGGGGAAAAAAAGTTTTCAAAGTAGCTCACAGAGATTCCCCCTCCCACCTCCTGCCCCAGCAGCAAAGTTATCTGTCACCTGGGCACCTATGCTCACGCATTCCTACGCAGTGATGGCACTAGAATAACTGGGAAATTGAGAAATAAATAAAGGCAGGGGAGGTTTTACAAACGACACTCGTGTGTTTCTGCACTTGGAACACAGTTGTGCATGCGAGTTGGGGGGCAGAGGCTGTTCGGAGGACACCCTTCTAGGTTTAAAGCTATATAAAAATAAAGAGATGACACCAGAGCAGCACTATGGCACATCGGACGGTGGAATTATTCTTGTGCTAACTGCGGAATCTCTTTGGCAAGGCGGGGAGGGGTCGGTTCATTTCCCGATTATCTCCATGAGTTTTCTGTTGCTGTGGGCTTGCTGTGCCAACTGCTCGGCTCGGGCCATCTCTAACACTTCTCGCAGGAGGTGGAAAGTCAGATCCAGGGAAATAGGGGGCTCCTCGGATCGCTTCTCCCTCTCCACGGCCTCGCCCTGCTCTTCACCATCCTCGGGGCTCCCCAGCTCTGGCACCGGTGCCCGGAAAAAGTTGCTGGAGGAGGCTTCAGGTTGTAGGTGGCTGGTGCTGATGGAAGAGGCGGAGAAAGAGCCCACGGGCCTCTTGTTGAGGTTGCCCAGGCGCAGGAAATACTCTTCTCCCATGCGGAGCAGGACGGGCAGAGTCCGCTGATGCTGCTGCTGCGGGAGGAAATCGGGCTGGTGCGGAGTCCCGCGGGCGGCTGCGGGGCCCTTGCTGAGGGCTCTGCACTCCTGGTAGGGCAGGAGGACGACCAGCAGCATCCCCGTGGAGACCAGCAGCGGGATCTTCATGGTGGAGCCCGGACCTGCGGAGCACAGGAGGGTCCGGGGGTTACAGAGCCGGGCGGGGCGCGGGACGAGCGAGGACACGCGG
>VZRI01007685.1:50429-173528 GCA_013397515.1 Upupa epops
TCTCTGTCTCTCTCTCTCTCAGTCTCTCTCTCGCTCTCCCTCCCGGCGAACTTGGGACGCGGTGCGGTGCTGCGGCGAACCGGGGCGCGGGCTTCTTATAGCCGCGACCCCCGTCCGGAGTCACGCACAACTCGCCTAATGAGCTGACGCTGTCCCGCACCGCGCCGCATCCAGCCCGGCCCGGCGGAGCAGTGAGGGGCCGAGTCTCGCTACCGCAACCCCGCACCGCACGGCCAATGGTATCAGCGGCCGTTTATCGCCTCGGCACTGACGTCAGNAGGCTCCCGTTGCCGGGAGCACTCCGAACGTTTCTCGGGGCAGGGACTGCTCCCTCCTCCTGCCCCTGCTTCTATCCACTCTTCATGTGGAGGTTAAAAACTGCTCCTTTTCCCGTTTCTTTATCTTCTTCCCCCCTCCTGTCCACTGCCAGCGATGCCTCTCACCCCTATGCCCGGGTAGTTCCTGCCTGCCCTGTACAACAGGCTTTCCCAATTCCATGTGGAATCCCTTAGAAGGGCTCTACCTTCACTGACATCTCTGCAGACTCTGTCCCACCAGCTTGCTGCTTCCCCACACATCTCTAACTCTACAAGAGTTTGTGAACTTCTGCTGAGCACCCATTCCACACTGTCTTCACTTTCCCCATCCCATTGATCTCCCCACTGCATCTCAGCCCTGATCCTCTACTGCCTCAGCTACATTTATCACTTCCCTTTAAACTGGGAAATTGTATGGTAAACCTACTGGTTTTACTCTGCCTAGACTGGAAATGCTCAGGGTCATGCACCTGCATGTCTCTAGCCACATGCTGGAGGAGTTTACCAGCCCACGGAAGGTGCTCATATGCTACCGACACTAAATCAGGGGTGACTCTGAAATCCACTTCCTTCGTGAAATAGCAACATTCAGAAAACTTTAACAGATGAGGCTGGCCACAGCCCAGACACAAGCACCTCGGCAGGGACTCCATTCACTGTCACACCTACCTCCAGCCTCAGGTACTGCTGGTGGAGTGCCAAAGAACCGGAGCCTATGCATCGCAGAGAAACAAAGGGAACAAACAAGTGGTGAGAACAGAGACCGGTGTGTGTCACCTCTGCCAGCTCAGGCAGTCAGGGACTGAAATGCATATTACAACGAAAGCCAAGTGGGGTCTATTGTGCAGATATTCGCAGATGCAGCAGCTATTTGTAGGCTTTTAAAGCATGTCAGCATGGAAGCGAGAACAAGAGGCTCAAAGAAACAGGAGCTGGGTTCAACCAATTGATGAGGAGGTGCTTATTAAGCTCACACCCTCTGGGTGTACTCTGGGTGGCACTGAGTCCAGTGCCTCTGGCTTTAGGTCTAATATCTCCTTTTAATAACCCCCATGAAACCTCTTAAAATGATGTGATGGTAGATGTAAAGAAGGAGGATGTGTCCTAATCCATGCATGTTATCTGGGAGATAGTGTTGCTGGGAGATCTTGATTGAAACATGGAGCTGCATCTCTCCAGAAAGTCAATGTTGGTGAGAATTGTTTTTCATCATTCACAAAATTATTTATGTGTCTTTAGGCTGACAGTCTCATCCCTTGAAGAACCACAGGGACAGCAAACAGAGCACAAAAGTGGGCTAGGAGAGCTGCTGCAATTTTCACAAGAGCTGTACAACCTGCCTTCTCCTTTCCTGGTTCTGCATGGGGTCTGCAGCGAGTCACACACAAGCTGGTTTCTAACCCAGCATGGTTGTACACAATCACCTCACGAATCCTGAATTACATGTGAGAGGGCCATTCTCACTGGAGAGGGGAAAGAGACAAGGCAGGTGTCAGGAATAGCTGGATTAGGATGTTCAGCAACGCAGTGTGAGATCAACATATCCATCACAGGAACAAATTCCTATTTGACTCATTCTGCAAACATCAGGGGCAAACAAAATTTTTGTGGTGAATCACAAAATAACATTGTCTTGACATAAAAAGCATTAGTGAGGCCCATCTCCTCAACACTGACTTGGGTTGGCTGGGTGTACCCACACTTCAGCCTCAGTGATCTCAAATTCAGGCACCTACTGAAAGGCAATTAGAGCTGCTCTGCTTTGTCTAGGGGAAGGTAAAAGCATGACCAAAGTAAGATGTAACCCACTGCAAAACACTTCTAGAGAAGCTCCCATTCTTTCCTTGTCTACAAAAGGAGTGCAGAGATCTAGCATGCCTAGCAACTGGTTTGTTTAATAGCTTATGTGAGACAAGAAGAATCCCCTCCTCGATGACTGACCACAGCAGAGAGATCACAGTGAACTAAAACCATCATTACAGGAGGGGTAACATTCAACTAAGGGAATGGCTCTTACCCATTTTTGATGGTGTCCAACCAGAAACATGGAAGAACACACACTAGATGCGTATCAGCCTTCTACCATGGGGCCATATTTCATTACTATTCCAGCTTGTGTCAAGAGACAGTGACAATTTCTCGTGCTGGTGCATTCAGCAAACATTCCTGTGTCACCTCGCATACCCACTTGGTATGGTCACCTCACATAGAATCATAGAATCATTAAGGACTGGAAGGGACCTTGAAAGATCATTTAGTCCAATCCCCCTGCCACAGCAGGATCACCTAGACCAAGTCACACAGGAACATGTCCAGGAGTGTTTTGACTGTCTCCACAGAAGGAGACTCCACAACCCTCTGGGCAGCCTGTTCCAATGCTAGAGTACCCTCACTGGGAAGAAGTTCCTTCTGATATTTATATGGAACCTTGTCTGTTCCAGCTTGCACACACTGCCCCTTGTCCTATCACTAGGTGACCTTGAGAAGAGCCTGGCTCCATCCTCCTGACACCCACTCCTCACATATTTATAGACATTAATGAGGTCAACCCTCAGCCTCCTCTCCTCCAAGCTAAAGAGACCCAGCTCCCTCAGCCTTTCCTCATAAGGGAGGTGTTCTACTTCCTTCATCATCCTGGTGTGGTCACCATCACTGCTGAGGCTCCGTAGTCAGCAGCCTAACATGCACCCTTACACTCTGACTATTTTGCCCACTCTGAGGTGCCAGCAATCACACACACTTCCATGTCACCTTGGGTACTCATGGCATTAAGAAAGCTAAATCTGGTGGTTGTAAGTGTTATGGATTCTGGGGTGATCTAGAGAAAAAGAGAAAAATATTCAACATGTCCTACAATAGCCAAAGGGGGTCAGTCATAGTCACACTAAGAACCAAATGCATTCTGCTATTATTCCTCAGCAGACTGAATTTGCCAGACCAAGAGCACCTTGATTAAAGTGAATTACAAAGATCAATAAAAATAAATCAATTAAATACAAAAGAGTATGTTCTAAGTCAGGACAAAGAACAAAATTGATAAGGAACTCAACTATCTGCCCTTTCTTCTGACCTCAGAAATCTTTAAAGTTGGCTCATTCAGTTTTAATTTCTTTTCAATTTTTCAATGCCCTCACTGCAGGATGGGACCCACGTGCTCCGGTCACAGGGATTTCTGTGGTATGTCACCATCCTATCAGAGCTCCACCTATAACTTACAACAGGTTTGCCTACAGTCTTGTGAAAGAGAGGAAAGCACCTCAGTGTCACAAACTCTCCAGTGAGGAGAAACAACATGAGAGAGGATGAAGATTTGCACACAGTGACTCTCGGGGATTTGTGCATGAGGCAGGAGTGAATCTTGTATTCCCCATAAGCTCAACCAGCAAACTCTGTTCATTCATGTCATAATGTCTATATCCTCAATCTCAGAGGGCTGCCACAAGACACCCTTTTATATAGTCAGGGTCCCAAAAGAAGGATGAATTCTTTGAGTATATCCACTCAGTTCCTCTGCTTCAGGAACTCATCTCACAAGTGTTGCTAGCACCAAGGAAATCCATCAGTCAAGCACTCATTGAGGGCACCAAGCAACCAGTGTGCCTGGTTGCCTTGGTGTCTGTGTACATTTGGCTACGAGGGAAGCAAAATGCTGGTTAGCTGAGCATCCAAATTGTCTGTGTTTGGCATATCCAGGGCAAGGGCAAGGGATTTGGTTTGCATCTCACACACACTGAGAACAACCCACTGAAATCACCAGGTTCACAGTTTGCAGCAGCAGAGACATGGACATGCATGACTTGTATGGCTGTAGTGATGGGCAAAGGCACTGGTCAAGTGGAGGTAGAAGAGAGATGAGTGGGCCCACGGGGATGGGCAGGTGGGACTAGCCATGTTGCCTCTGCCCAGGCACATCCCTTTGGTCAGCACTGGGAGAGTAGAGCAACACGCTGTCTATGATGCTGATGGCTCCAGGGAGTCTGTGAGGAGCCATCCACTGAAGGCCAAGAACAGATCAGAGCATGTCTGAATGTCCAGCTAGGACATCCTGATGGAAAGGGCCACGGAGCCTGTGGAGGCTTCACCCAACAAACACTGCTGACACCAGCCTTGTGCTCATCCCGTGCAGCTCCTGGCCTGCAATTAGCCATCAGTATCAGCAGCAAGATTTAGTTCATCCAGGTTAATGTTGTGGCTGCAGTACAAGTGAGGGGAAGCCTGCTGGAGTGATGGGTCTGGGTGTCACTATGAAGACAAAGGGAACCATTCAAGCACTGCTGTGCTAGTGGCATTTTCCAGCTCCCAGGCAGAAGGAATTTCAGCAAATTGCTGAGGCAGCATCTTTTTAAACGGAGGAGAAGATAACAGGACAAATTCTAGAGTTTGTGCAGGAAGCAAAACCCTCACTTAGTTGCACGACAACAACTACCATGTGTGTTTGTTACAAATCTGGATTTCCTTCACAGCGTAGGATATGTGGTACACTCACATGTAAGAGTGCATCTGACATGAGAATGAGACCGAGGGGTGACAAACTGAGGAGAGAGGTAAAATGATTGGTGCAACCTACAAAAGGCTTGTGGTACTCTCAGTATCAAGGGGAGAAGGAGATGGGTGTTGAACAGTTCTGGAATACTTGAGGCTAGAGATGTTGCAATTGCCTTCTCACTCCTTTCAAGTGAGGAAGTATGGGAAAAATACAAACACACTGTTTTTTGAATGGCTGGGCAATGGGCTATATATAGAAATTGCTCTGTCCTACTTAAGTTATGACTAATGCTAAACAATTAGAAATTCAGATGCTTGCATATTTGAAGGAGCAAACATCTCTAATGCACCACTTGTTCACTAAAAAGATGGATCAAAGTCTCTCTGAGCTCCGACTACGCTGCGCTTACCAACAGGTGCATGTTGATGGAAGTGGAGCCGCGTGGGATTAATGGCAAGGGATAATGAACAAGATTAAGTGTTTCTTGAAAAAAAGATTATCTTCACAATGAACATGCTCGTGCCAAAGACTGCAAATTCCTCATGGAAGGAACCTTTTCTTATGTGCCTGGTGTCTAGCACAGCATCACCCTAATCTGCCTGGGAATCCTAAGTGCTGCTGCAGTTCTGGCAGCATGTTATAGCAAACAGTCCTATTAAATTATCTGGGAACACGAAGGTGGTTTTCATCTGCATCTCTGATGTACAGGACCAACAAGTGTTTCTCTAAGCCAGAGGACGATGGAGCTTTATATGGATACATTTAATTTTTATGAGAAGAAGACAACGCTAATATGAAATTACTATTTACTCTCAGGAATTTGGCAGGACTTTTTGTCTGGTTCCTCTAATTCAGGGCTGCACTGTCTGGAAGCACTGGAGAAGGTTTTGATATAGCCAAGACAAAAGACTGGGCGAAGAAATCTAACTACAGAATAAAAACCCAGGCAGCCTTTAAGTAGAAGGAATTGTCAGTCTCTACCAGACAAAACCTCCAGATTTCTCAACCATTCCCTTTCCCACCATGGGTTACTGTTGCTACAAAGCATATACTTAATGAATTTATTCTGGATGGTTTCCTTCATCTCTCTTCTGCATTGTCATCATTACAGATGCAATGGCAGGGGCTACAGAAGGTGCTGACACACAGACACATCATCGTACATTGCTCTTTTAGCAAGAGAGGCAGATTTTATTCTGGAAGACAATACTGGCTTTATTCTAAACTCCTGATGCCAGGAGAGCCCCAGTCACACAGGAGGTATTGCAGCTGCCTCTCTATAACTAGGACTTCCCAGTAAACTTAGAAGCAGGTTTATCTTCAGCTTGAGGAAGATATTAAAAACTTCTCTATTCCAGGACAGGGCATATGAAAACAAAGTAAGGCAGACTATGAATATTCCTAGGCAATAGGTTTTTTATTTTTCCTTCACCAGATGCCAGATGACATCGGGTCATTTGATAAGAAGCAGATTTCAAACTGCTTTGCAAATCTTACCACTGAAGTTAACAAAGCTAATGAATACCCATATAGAACTGATTTTGTTTAGCACTGATGAAGTTTTTACTAAATGATAGAGTAAAAATGAGATTTCAGGAGTGAGTAATGAAAGCAGAAAGCCATAAAGTAGCCTGAAAGACACTAGGGGCAACAAGTTCTCAGCTCCTCCTAGGATGCTTCCAAATGGGAGAAGACAGCTGTTACCAGAGGGGCCAAAGCTTTTTATAAACTTAAAAAATAACACCAGAACTGCAATCAGTAAATAAATTCTAATTTTAAGTAACCCTTGAGTTGATAGTGTCTCTTTGGAGGCAGTCACATATATAGGCATACAAAGGTTGGGAATGTCCCTATAAGGCTTTTTCAGTTCCCTTAGTGAAGGCTGTGTGAAAAGTAATTTTAGAGCAGCCAAATTTAAGGTGTTAACAGTGAGTGCCATTGACCTTTAGGTGTTCCTGTAAGACAGCAGTGTGAATAATAATAAACTCCCTGAGGTTGTCTCTTTTCAGTTTTCTATGAGTATTTTGTGGTTGGGGAAGATTTTAAAAATCCCTGTCTTACCCAGACAGCTCCTGAGAACCTCTAAGCAGTGCCATGCCAGGAAGTCCGCTCAGCATGAGAAACAGATTCAGAGGAACCTGAAAACACATCTAGGAAAAGGGTTGATTTACATCTTAGAACTGCTTGTAGTCTTGAGTGTAAGAAAGATCTCTCCCTCTGCTAGCAGAAGGAAGAGCGTCCCTGGGTATAGTGTGGGGAGTACATCCCAGTCCCTTCCTTGCCCTATTAATGATCCCAGGGGTAGAAGGTGCTGGTTTGGACTCCAAGCAGATGAAATTGCACATCCTGAAATCTAGGGGTTTGACACTGACTGTAATTAAACTTGTTTTGGCCCCAAACTAAAAAGCACACACTTCCCTTCTATTTGTCTTGGCAGAGCTCTTGGCAGATCTGTGTGATGGAGGTTGGCTGGCTGCTGCAGAGCAGGAATGGAGAGGACATGCCAATAACAGGAAACTGGTGAACTGGAAAACAAGGGCAGCAGCAAATGAACTGGCTTCTACATGGCTAAAGGTAATTGATCTGCACCATCATATCTTTATTGTGCCAACAACAATGACAGTAGGTACATACATGTGACGCACTTCACTGCTTCAGTGACTGTGCTTAAGAAGTGGTATTTCTCTCTGGATCATTTTGCTATTTCTATTAACAAACAAACCTCAAATTAAAGAAATCAGCAAAAGCAAATACCGTGCCTTTCACAACCAAGATTTCCAGCACAGCTCTATCTAAACCCAGGAAATGCTCTGAAAATTAAGGAATTCTGGTGCATTGGGGATTTTGTTGTAGCTGGGAACTATGTCTTGTCACAGACACAGGACTACCCACCCTGCTTCAGTTGCTTAATGACATGTGAGGACAAATCTACTAAACAGCATGTCCTAGACACCCGTCTAAGGGGTGAGTATCTCAGTTTTGGCCCTCACAACAGGTCTACATTTCAAAAAATGAGATAATGCCTTACAAAATCCATTAGAGTCAACATCAAGCAGAATCAAAACTTGCTGATAGAAAACAAGGTGTTATTTGACTCTGCTTTGTGTGGAATAGAAACAAAGTCCTGGTTGGGACTGATGCCAGATTTCAAGCCTTGAACACTATCCTGAAGCACAGCCTTGTCTCTCTGCATGATTCTGCTTGAGTTACTACATGGAACTTGAGGTAGAGCCACCCCATGCCCCAGAGAACAAATGCCACAGCTCAAATATCTTTCCATGCTTTCTGTCAATATGACCAGAACCACAAGGAATACATTTTCCATCTGCTTGTGTTTCCACCACAACTTCACAGGCGTCCTGTTCAGCTTGACTTCTATCTTCTGAGTACTGCACACCAATGGCTTCAAGTTCAGAGGAGGGGCAGACAGCACCCTGGTACATCTCTCCACATTCATTGTCACCTCCTGATAACCTGTCTCTGTTCACCACTAAACCCAGATAATCTACTTACTCTCCAGTGCTGGCTGGGATGCAGCTTAAGACAGACTACAATGTTTTCAAGAATCTAAACTGAAGTATATCTTTCAGTTACTGCTGTCTTCCAACAGCAAGTGAGCTGAGTTGCTGCGAACTCACAGCATGTACAACTCCTGATGGTTTCAAGGAAAAGAAGTAATATTTTGGTATATTGATGGCATAGTTTCAGGGTTTTAAGCTTTAAATAAGCTGGTTGATCACGCAGCTCTGTGTGCAGGGGCTGTGGTTGGCAGCTCAGGGACTTTGTTATCCAGTGACAGGCTTTGTCTTGAGTAGAATTTTAATAGAAAAATATAGAATTTTCTTTCCTGAATCTGATTGATTGAGAAGTGCTCTGTGAGTGACACCTGCATTTAAAATAAACAAGCCCCACAACAGATCCTAACATATAACTGCGAAGGGGAAAAGACAAGTTCAGTTACTCAACCAATCCACAAAAGCAGCAAGATCCTCCTTTTCCTAGGAAAGGTATCTTTGCATCTGACATTGGTGTCCTTGCCCTAGGAAAGGAAGGAACTGATAGTAGCAGTCCTGATTCATCCACAACATAAAAATGCAGGTGATCAGATTTCCAGTGGAAATACCAGAAATTCCAGCAGCACATTGTAAGACTGGTGGATTGATTTCTTTGTGCCTCTAGCTGAGGCAACAAAACCTCTCTGAGAAGAAGAATGGAATTATCTTTGCGCAAAAAGGCCAAACTTACTGATTTCCCTTTACTCACTCATCTAGCTTGAATCGTCTCATACCTACAGGTGGGAGCCAAGAGGTGGTGCTAGAACTCAGCACCTTGTACCCAGCAAAGTGCTCCACCTGGTTTTCAGGTGAAAAGATGTAAACTGTGGCTGCACTTCCCATCCTTTGGAATATTCTTCATTCCAGTACCTTTACTTCCAGTATCTGCTGTTTAGTCTCTTTCAGCTGTCTGTGCTATCAAGAGGAGCATAACCTGTTTAGTAGTTTCTGGGGTTGGTTGTTCTGGAAAGTAATCATCTCCAATTCTTCCTGTGCACTTCCTAGAGTTCTTGAAACTGTTTCCTCCTTGGCTATGTCCAGGAGCACTCAGTATAATGAGAACAACCACCCCAATTCAAATATTCATGAGTTAATCTCATCTCATTGTCCCTACATTGAGCACTAGAGCAATACACAACCAGTATGCATGAGTCAAATCATGCTTAAACTAATACCAGGCCTTTCATCAGTGACAAATGTCCTGCTTTGGGGATGAATGATGAGGAACTCTTTCAGTGAAAGCAAATCACACTAGACTGTTGGTTAAGGGCCTTTAGTAAGACAGGAAGAATAATACTGGAGGTACTTACAGGCCTATCTGCCAAAGCTGAAGCTTTACTTGCCCTGAAGGGAGAAATACTCTGCAAATTGTTTCATCTAGCCAGCCATCCTCAGAGGGAAATTCTGATCTTGCCAGTGAAAATTTGAGCAATGCTATGAAGAGCAGGTACACTCCGCCGAGAGAACCAGCAAGATTTCAGTGGCAGTTTGACAGCACAGAACTTTCCAAACTATGCAGTAAATAACTGTTTTTATTATCACCTAACAGTACTTAGAACTTGTTCCTGTGCCACCCTTTAGCAACTGATCGTAAAAGATCCCTCCCCTTACAGCTTTCACTTTGCTTTCTAGATTTATCTCCATTAAAATCTGGGCAATTAAGCATCCTCATTTATTCTCTGAAAACAGACCACTAAAGACTGTCTCTTCAGAATCAACAAGGGCTGCTAATAAATTGGAGTCTCACAATCAATGGTTAGGGAATTTCTTTAAGAGCTCCTAAACAATTACCCATAGGGTGCTTGAAGTGAAATTTTCATAAGCTGCTCATAATTAACTCAGGTTTATTTCATCATAAAAAACCAAATTCAAATGCTAGGATATTACCCAATTTGTCATGGTTATATTCTTACACAGTTTGTGTAACATTGCACTGTTAGGCACCAGACCAGTTTTCTTACAAACTGGAATGGCACAACCACGTTCCATTTTGGGATCCATGTAAGTATCAATTGTAGTGCTCTGGGGAATCAGACAATAAGTGATGCTATTCTCTGTCCCCAAAAAGTGTACACGTCACCAGTAAAGCCACACATCAGCATGACTAGCAGGAGAAGTTCACTGGATGCTGTTTTTGGAGGCTGAAAAGAGTAAATAATGCCACTGCGAAAGCAAAGCAGCAAAGCTCAATACATGCTCAAAGCAAGCTCAGGGCTTCCAGCTCCAAGTACTCAGCTCAACAAATCTGACCTGGTGCCTACTGATATTGGATTATAAGTGCTGCAGCCACCTGGTACAAAGTGCTGCTGGATCAAAATTCTTCAAAAGCAAGTTAATTTTGTACCAGCAGGGTTTGGGCTGCTCTGGGTATCATCTGTTCCCCCTAAAGCTGGCACAGAAGGTGGAGGCAGCATAAATACCACAGCACGTGATGTGAGTAATTTGACAGAAATGGGAGCAGATATTCATTCCCAGCTGGATCGGTGGGTGATCTGCTGGTGAGCAGTTCCACCAGCAATGAATGTGGCATCACCACCAAAATAAGCAAGGGGGATGTTCAAGCAAAGAACTGGCTGAAAAAGGAGTCCGAACTACCAACAATTATCCTTTGTCGCCTGATTCTTTCACCAAGGTTTAGACAAAGAAACACCATTTTGTCAGCTTTTATGTTTCAGTGGGTATGGACTCATGTCCAAATGAGGAACAATAGGACATTTACGCTATAACAGAATATTTTGCTTAAAATAGCCCATTTGGCAATGTATACCCAAGTTTCATAACAAAACAGCAATAGCACAGTTATTTAGTATTTTTAATGAACCAAGAAGATCGATGCTTTTCAAATAAGACACAAGCCAGCAGATAGTTCTGAGATGTCATGGTCCCTCTCTCTGCCAAAGAACATACAAATAAAGTGAAGGCAAAAGATTAGAGATGATTTCTTCCTGTTACCTAAATCAAAGGAAACTGAGCCATGTCTTAAAGGACTTACATATATATTACTTAAATGGAATGCCCTTCACCATTTAGGGTTTGTCCATGAGTCTGTGTAGACAAGTGGTGGATGTGTTTATCCTATCGGAAATACTTGGTGCCAGCACTTCCCAGTGGGCTCTTTCATTAGCAATTGATGAAGATTTGCAAATGTACTATCACAAGAATTAGCAGCACCAGAAAGAGCACTCAGGATGACCTGTGGACAGCTTTGTCTTTCTATGATTGCATGTTCACCATTGGTTTAAGAAGTTTTCTTTCCCACTTCTTCTTCTAATTGTTCAAATTATTTGCCATCTTACTTTGTGGACTGACACTTCCACCCGTGTGTAAGAAATGGGCAGTAGAGTTAGGCTAAGACTCCCACATACACTTGCTTTCTCTCAGTGACTTTGAGCAGGCCATGTACTGTTTCAGTGCTTGACTTTGTCACCCCTGAAATAGTCTTTCTGAAGACGCCTTTGGTACAGAACACCAGGTACACAGATGTTACTGCTTGGGAAGCACTGTAGTCCTACCTACATGGCCCAGCAGCTTCCTAGGCCATCTCAACCATGTCAGTCCCCCAGTGCTGAGATCTCCCCTCCCTTCCCACCAGGTTTATTTCAGAACTTGCAGATGGATGTCTCAGTAGAATGCCTCTAATCAGGCACATCATTTTGCATGTAGTTAATCAGTCATATGGGACTCTACATTTCAAACAGTTTAGATTTTCCTAATTACTGTTTTGCATGATGATCGTATTTACAGTAATTGGGACTGATATCTGAAGTACAGTAAAAGCTGTCATCTCATTCTCTCCTAAAGAACCTAATTACCTTCATTTGTTAGCAAATTTAGACAAACATTTGGGTTTATTATACTTGAAAACACAAAGGCAGCTCGTGCCATGACCCAGTCCAGCAGAGTACCATCAGTCTGGGCACAAAGGATCTGCAGACCCAGTCTTGGAGGCTACAGTTTGGACTGCCTTCCTGATCTATATCCAGACAGCTAAATCAATCCAAGTGAGTCTCCAGCAGAAGGATTTCCTCTGTGTCCATGCTAGACTTCAGACAGGGACGGTTTCTGCAATGACCCATTTCTCTGACGCTCACATGCTACAGAAGACTGCTTGTGTCTAGGTTTGCTCAGCCCAACTTCCACCTAATTCACCTAATTTGTCATGCCTGGTGTTTTCATTTAGCACCTCCAAAGGCCTACAGTCAGCCAAGAGGAAATATTAGCCACAAAAATTGGGGCAAAAGTCAGAGCACAAGGCATTAGTCTTGTCTGGGGTTTTCACATCCTAAACAACATCTGCGAGCAGTACATACTCCTCCTGTCACTGAAAGCCAGGGCTGTCAATGCCCTCAAAAGCTGATTTCATGGCCAAATGTTAAGATGCCCCTGCAACAAAGCCATAGAGGCCTCAGAGACATGTTTACAACACGCTTCAAAGTGAGTTGGCTGCCCCACGGCTGGGAAGGAGGATGGAAGAGTGCCATACTTGTTTCTCCTTCTGGGAAGTCCTACCTCAGCTACTGATTATTACCTAATAGCCTAATCAGCAGTAACAGCAATATTTGGCACTTTAAAACACTTTATATTGAATGAACTACACAAGCAAATTAGGTAGCAAATTAATCCCCAATTAATTAGCAAAGGAAGCAAGCAAACCCAAAGCTTTAGGATCAGAAAACAGATTTACAGAAGCAATGTCAGGTCGTTAGCGCAGAGTCATGTATTTGCTGTGGCTTTCTGTAGGGACACGTGTGGTTTTCAACAGGGAAATAAGGTAAATGATGATTTTAACAGATGTTAGTGGGCCAGGGTCAGGCCTAGAGGGATGCTTTACATTGCCTAATTAATAGCCATTTAAACATTAAGAAGAAAATGTTTAGATCACATTCTGCCCAACTACAGCAGAGATTTGTTCCAGTGTGCAGTGGGCAACAAAGACACTTCCCTGGCTGGGGCAGGCAGTATGTGAATGAGAAACAGAGATCAGGAGGTCCCACTCTTCCCACCTACCTGCTGAGAAAACCAAATTTGTCTCCACATGAAATTTCAGCACCAAGTTTTGCAACTGAAATCACTTCCATGATTCAACAGTTCAATAATCAGAAACCTCTCTCTCTTCTTGGTAATTCTCCCAAGAGTTTCCTAAAGCTGTTTCAGCTCTTAATTTATCTTCTCTCACTTCTTTTCTTTTCTTTTCTTTTCTTTTCTTTTCTTTTCTTTTCTTTTCTTTTCTTTTCTTTTCTTTTCTTTTCTTTTCTTTTTTCTTTTCTTTTCTTTTCTTTTCTTTTCTTTTCTTTTCTTTTCTTTTCTTTTCTTTTCTTTTCTTTTCTTTTCTTTTCTTTTCTTTTCTTTTCTTTCCTTTTCTTTCCTTTTCTTTCCTTTTTCCTTTCCTTTCCTTTCCTTTTTTCTCTTTTGTTTTTTTTTTGCTACAAGCAACTTCTTCCCCAAGCACCTATCTACAATTGAATCCTATTCTAAATTCATGTCAAGATCAGCTTATGTATTCATTGCTGAATGAATTTCAAATATGTGCTCCTTGTGTTCCTTTCCCAACAGGATAGAGAGGCCTCTTGAGTTGCTTTAAATGTCTCATTACAAATGCTTCATTAGAAACTACGTCACAGATTGTGTCAATCTGGTCCACACTTCCATGCCAAAAAGTAAAGACTTTCAAGCTGTGCCTTTCTTATCATTAAGTTTCCAATCTGTTTTTAGAATCTCAATCAGTTCTTTAAGGAATGCAAATGTGACTTCTCCCCTCAGTGCTGAAAGCAGCCATTGGGAAATGCACATGCATAATGCTTCCCTGTTCCTGCATGTGGGGAAATAATCATTGATGCTGCAAGGCTGGGCCACTCTATATATTTTCTGAAGGGCACACAGACCTTCTCTGTTTACAGAGACCGGCTACCTCCTTCTCGTGGTGTGAACAGGAATCATCGTGCTGCAATCAATACTACAAGGGACAAGAGTTTCATCAAAACCACAGTGACAAGCTGAAGTCTAGTGGGGCTGAACCTGCCCTTCCGATAATGTAGCATGAGTCAAGTTTCTTTGAGCTTGTTTTTCCCTTCAGCCAGACTGGGTTTACACCACCATCAACGTGCCTACCACAGGGGATTGCTCTTAACTGCTACTTTGTGCTTGGTGCAGCTTGGCTCCATCACTGTTTCCCAGGTACTCAGGAGCCTTTCCTGCTGTACAGATGTTCTGAACCTCAGAACTGTCACAAACTCTTACTAAGCTCTCCAATATCTGAGTGGTGGAAGCCTGCTTCTGTGGCTTCTGAACCATGAGTTGAAATATAGGGGGATTAATTTTTGGTTTTTGGTTGGGTTTTTTTACTAATAATCCAGCCTCAGAAACTGAGTTAAAAGCTACTATGGGGTCTTCATTGGAACCAGTACCAGAAAGTGTTCTCAGACAGCAGTAAAAAAAGAGGTGGTCAGTGAAATTCTAAGATTGAAGGTCTAGCACCTTGGATATGAGAAGCTCAACCCAAGTGAAAATAGAAGGTAGAATACACAAAATCCACCACAAGTTACTCCTTGTTGATGTTGGTGGAGCAGAAGGAGGAGAGGCCACCTACACTGCTGGCAGACATGCATCCAGACTGCTTCACCTGTCTGATGGTCCAGGCTGAGATACTCCAGACCATTGTGTTGCCTCCAGGTAGGATGACATAGACTCCACATCCTCTCATGTCAGTCTTCCCTTCCCATTGCCAAGGTTTCCTAAGACCTAACCGCAATACTAATATAGCAAATGAGTTTTCATCCCATCAAAATATTGAGACTGAATTGGAGACTGAAACTGGGTTTCACTGTCATCTTCTTCATAGTAACCCTTCTTGGTTACTTATATCTCTCCAAATACACTTCTGTTTCCTGGGACTGTTTCACTCACACTCCTCTTCAGTACAGCTAGCTTACATGATGGTGGACACAGGACTAATGTGAAGCCTTTTCAGTAGTGAACATCATCCACATCCACCACATCTTGGTGCAGCATCTGCTTTTTTGTCCAAGTCATATGACATAGCTGATACAAGTGCCGCTGCAATTCCTAGACTCCTTTAGGTAAATATGTCTACTGAGGACTCTCTTTTTAGGTTTGTGCATCCTTCTTCCAAATAAGAGAGTTTTGGCTATCAGGTTGCAGCTTTCTAGCCCAGTGAGGTTTTCTTCAGCTTGTGAAGAACACTTGTCCTTTGCTCTTCATTCTGCCCCTCCCAGACGGGTGTCTTATGCTGGTTTAACAGGTATATTCTTTATTCTACCATCAAAACTGTTAACGAAATACTATCAAGCCCAGGTTATATTTCCCTGGATACATCTCCTTCATTGGAAAGGGAATCATAACTGCTGTGAACAAGGTTTCTGAGACCAGATTTTCACTGGCTTTGTTGTATTTTCATCTAGAGCACTATTCTTCGGTCTTGCTGAACAAGAACCACTGGACCCTTTGGAAAAAACAGGTACAATAAAAATCCATGGACCATCTTGTGCAATGACACCACATGAGATCGGGTGTGGTGAAAACCAAATGAAAGCATATTTCTCCTCCCTCCTCGCTTTGCATTCCCAGCATGAGTAGGATTGTGCACACACTTCTAACTGCTGTTAATAACCATTTTGCAACTCACCTCTGATACCTTACAAAAGATTTACAGGTCAGGTCACAGGCTGCTAGGACAAACTAGAACTAGACCAGGTTCATCTTTACTGCTTAAGACAAATATCCCTGAGACAATGTCAAAAGTCCATTAAAGTCAAGTCTTTTCTGTCGCTCTGCGATTAACCACCACCACCACCAAGTTCCACAGAAAAGGAAGGGGAGTGTTCAAATATCATATGTTGTGTCCCACAGCACTTTGGCTAAGAGGCAATAGGATCCTGATAACCAGACGCATTCTTAAGTTCATCTGATTTCAGGGACTGTTAGGACAAAACACAGAAGCTCAAGAAGCAGTGTTAGAGACTGCTAAGTGCTGGAAACTGCTGTAAGAAGGTGCTGCTCCCAAAGGTGGATCCGACATTGCTTTCAAGGGCAATCTTGTACAACATTCAAAGCTGAAGCATGCTTCACAGTTACTATGGCAATAGTTGTGCATATCCATCTCCAGAGGTTAAATTTATCATAGACATTCAGAGCCTGAAGCCTTTAGCAGACATATCACCTTCTTTGTCTGCAAGAGTTAACCCTGACCACAGATTGCACATTAAGTTATGCACTGTGCTGCCACAGATGTTTTAACACTTTTGTGTGCCTGACATGAGTAGGAGGATCCTCAAGGGAAGCTGTAACCGCAAATATATTACATTTAATCTTGGAGGAGAAGCCATGCAATGTCTAATTAGATTTTCCTCATTTCTCCCCATATTTGGCCACTTGGGATGTTAGAAAGTTTCATAACATCTTAACTGAAAGCAAGGACTGCTTTCTGTCGGTCCTGTTTTCTTCCTAGCTGACTCAATTAGGTAGTGGAAGAAACTTAATTGAGTTGTGCTGAGTTCTCCAATGACTAACAAGTCTGCTCCTGAGCTTGAGAAGAAAACATTCTATCACCTGGGAAGTGTGTCATCCCAAAGATGAGGCAGGGGAGCTGATGCAGCACTGGAACATGCACAGCTGGATTTCTTCTTTTCCAGATGAGGCCTCGGCAGTAGACACCACATATTAAAGAGGACGGGCTAGTAAAGGACTCCAGATCACAGACCAAAAACATTTACAAGGTCAAAAGCTTAAGGACAAGGCTTGAAACACCCAGATTCAATTGCTTTGCGGGTGGTATGTATACCCTTGGGATGATGCATGTTGAGCTCCTTTGGGAACCAGCCAGCCTCATCTCTGGATCACCCATATGCAGTGCCACTGTAATTAAGACACTGAAAAACGGTGTCTACTGCTCTGATCCACTGAGATCCTAATCCAGTAGGGAAAGGCATAAGATGTGGGTGTTAGAAGCAGGCAGGGGCAACACAGCTCCCTGTTGGAGCAGCGACACATCATTTTTATCCTGAAAGAGGGTAAATGCTTTCACAGACTGCCTAGTCAAGAGCCAGGCTCTCCAGTTCTCAAGTGCTTTTGAAACAGGACTAGGTGCCTTTCTGGCAGGTCTTTCATCAGACATGTTATTAAATTCAGCTCAGAGGTGACAATGACCTGCATGCATGTGACGCATGGAAGGTTTCAGGCTAGATGACCTAAAGATGCTTTCTGCCCTTAAATAACATCCGTCTTAATACCTATTTTTTCATGGGTGGTGCAGAACCAGGAGCAAGGACCAGCCTTAAGCCTCTCTTCTGATGTTGGATTTTCTAGAAGAAGTTTTATTGTTTTATCCTCTTCACCTTAAAAGTTTTCTACCAAAGATTCATAAGCAAGTATGTGCCCATTCACATAATTTCCAAACCCACTGCCAATATCAATTCATATTTTGTTTGTGTTAAAAAAAATAATGTATTGATGCACTGAATTTTTCAATGACTCATCTAATTCCCTGAGTAGGTGGCTTGTATGCCTTCACACAGGAAAAGTATACTTTAATCTCAGCCATTCAGTTCTTTAAATCTTCAAATGCAGAAAATTTGCAATCCAGCAGAGCAATTTGAATTTCTGAGGAAGATCTCTGGTTCCACACCTATATGATAACCCCGACCATTGGTGACCCTAGAGCTTACCAGCATGGATCCATGCTACTTCAGTTCTTCTCTGTCTCCAAGGAACCGATTTAGACCATGGCACTTTGTAGACCAGTCTTACAGCTGTTCTGAATTCTGCTGTGTCCCATGTCCCTCCAAGGCTGCAGGAGGCAGTGAGGCCAGTGGCTCCAGTGTCATCTACCCATGTTCTGCTTTTCCCTGTCTCAGACACCAGGCTTTCTAACATTGATGGGTTGGATCCAACACCACTTAAGGGCACCAACACAGAACGAGAGTTTGAGGTGTACATGCAAATGTAGCTGCTACTGCCTTGGATAATCAAGTTGGAGGCTAACATGTGGGAAACGTCTATGGGCAGTCAAGTGATCTAGAAGAAACCAAAGGCAAGGCTTCCCATATCCTAGGTATGCAAAGCAGCCAGTACAGACATACAGGTAAAGAACTCCTAAATTAGGTCTCACCTGCCTTTTTTAAAACGACAAAATATGGAGATGGATATTCCTACATTCCCCAATCCCACCTACTTCTTACAGTTATCTAGCAGTTATCTACTAAACAGTTCTTAGATTTATCTACTTCTTGGAGTTTTTTACTACATTTGAATAAAATCCATCCTCAGAAGGGAGACATGAAACTCAGCCTCTACATTTCAGTTCCATTTGAGCTGCCTTGCCCAGCTAACCCAGCAGCTGCTAGATGTGCCAATGTACATGCCCGGTTGAAAAAAAAACAGCCTGCCATTACATTTGCAGACAAAGCAGAATAGAAGGAATTGTTCCCCTTTCCCAGCCTATGTACCACTAAGGTCCCTTGGCTGAGTGTTAGCACATTTTTCAAAGCAAGAGTGAAGATGTTGTCTGCATCAGATTTGCTGGGGAGAGTCTTCAGTAACTGTCCTTAATCTGGGATAAATGACATAGAACCAGCCACCCCAGCCTCAGAAAATAAATCAGGAGTAAGAAACTGGTACTAAATCATCTTCATCGACTCAGTGCAGGTAAGCACGAGTCCTAATACAGGTTTTGACTGATTTAACATTACTTAATTCCCTGAAATTAAAGAAAAATTAACTGCCTGATTGATCTCATAATCCAGGGCCATGAACTGCCTTTGTTAATAGAAGACCTGCTGGTGTGGATAATAAAAAGAATTGCTAATTTACTTGCTGTCACATGTTGTAATATTTCCTCTGAACTGAATTGTTAAAAAAAAACAATTTCTTTTCCTGACCAAATAGAAAAAGAAGAGAGAATTTATTACCAAGAATGTTTTGTGTCTTTGGGGGGAAAGTTAAAATTAGAACTCAGAGTAGTTGCACAAAACACTTAATAAATATTGTAAGGAGCTACCTGCCGCTTTCCTCTGAATATAGACAGAGCAGGGAACAAACTGAAACAAGAGTTGGAGATGGAGTGTTATTCAGAGCCTGACGTACCTCTGAAGATGAGTGAATGCATTCTGCTCAAGAATTAACCTTTCCTGACTCTGCACCCTGTCTGTATAAAATTGCGAAGTCCATGGCAGCCAGACTGGTCAGACAGGAACCTGTTGATGACTCAGCCTGCAGCACAAGAACTCTCTGCCTCCTGCCCAGATGTGCCTGCGCTGGTCCTTCCTCACCCTCACTGGGGTACAGCTCTAGTGGCTGCTCCCTGGGCACAGGCCCAAGTGCTGCCTCACTAGGACTGTGGTGTACAAACATGTCTATTTGTTTTAATTTAGCATGCCATGTTTGCTTTGCAACACCCAGCAAGCAGAGAAGACTGGTCCCCACTGCCAGCTCTCCCCCCAACTGTGCCACCATCAGCAGGGTCTGGCTTTTCCTTTCTGCACCTTTTCTGATTTAGCCAGGCCAGAGCTGGGTGTCGCTACTGTGAAATGAAGTCAGACACCTCCTCCTCAGCTCAGCAAGCAGGAGGAACTGAGAGCTATATCAAGCCAGTCAGCTCCTATAGGAAACATGTGCCTGCCTCAGTTCACCCTGGCTGAGGTATCTCACGGGAAGACAGGCTGTCCCAGGAGCTGCTTCTTCAAGCAGCTCTGTTTAAGGGGGTATTAAGGATGCTGAGACTTGTTGCTACAACGTTTTTGCACCCAGATCTCTCCAGACTGATGCTCCAGAATAGAAGCAGAGACATGTGCATGGATTGTATGCAGTAAAAAACAGCAATTTGGCCAGACCAGAGGTTTGGATCTGAGCCTGGATCTGGGGTCTGGCACACTTTGCAGTGTATATACAGTATATGTCAAGAGCAATGTTTTAGAAGAGCTTAAGAGAAGAAGTGATGACTTGCATCTCCCTGAACCTAAGTCCAAGCACAGTCCTAGAAAAGAGCAATCAGCCCTTTTTAACCACTCTTGTTCTAACAGAAGAGTCAGGAAATTAAAGATTTGTTTTTAGGCAAAGAGATCAAATGAATTTTGGTCCCCCACTTCAAAAACCTGGCACTTCTACCGAACGATGAAGAATTTCAATAGGAAATGACAATTAATTCCTCCAAAGAAGCTGCTAAATGTTAATAAGCATAGAATTTAGATGTAATAATTTTCATCTGACAACTATTTCCATTACAGGTTGCTGTGTTAAGGCATATTTAGAAATCCTGACTGAAGGTTGTAAATATAAATACAGTAATGCAGTAGAGATCAATTGTTTAGTAGCTCACAGCATGGACACAGCACATCATTGTCTTTGCTCTGGTGTCTGTAGAAAAGGAAGAAAATTATTGCACTAGTGCAACAGAACTGACAGAAAAATGAGCTGCAATGGTTTAGAGATGAGTAATTAGAAACAGTTAATTACCACATACAGATACCAGACTGTGTCATGCATGAAGGCAAGCCTCAGCTCAAGCAAAGACTAATGTTGCCCAGACTTGACAGCAGAGAAGGGACCTCTGAAAGGCATCTGCTCCAAGATCCTGCTCAAGCAAGGCCACCAGTTGACCAGGACCATGCCCAGACAACTTCTAAACATCTTCAAGGAGGGAGATTCTTAGGTGGTGCCTTTCTTTTCATGTTATTACTGAAGCTAACCTCTAAGCATGACAGTGCCACATCAAGTGAAACAAAAACCATAAACCGAAGGGTCTCAGTAGTTTTCAAGATTTAATTTTTTTCCCTAACTAAAAGAGATATATTCAATTCCAGTCATTATTTCTTAAGGAAAACAATAATAATAGGAACAAAAATAATAATAATAGATCCTGTTCCAGAGTTTTAATTCTGTTTTCAGAATTAAAGGGCCTACAGCAAGCTCAGGAGTTAATACTATTAACACAGTGAGGCAGCTTTATCTAAGCACTTTGCTGCTTGTCCACAGATTTTAAGGGAATTTGAGACCGGTTTCTGTCACATTTCAGACATGACCTCTCACGTGCTCTGACATGTTGTACTGGAATGCATATATGACATCATGTTTTCCTTAAAGAAAGAAGTCTGATGTGACCTATACAGCTCTGCGTACTGAGTCACAGCATCATGTACTGGGCAGAACATTTAAGAAGACACTTGTGCAAAACTGCGAACTTTTCATCCTGGGAAACAAAAAGCATATAAAAAATAAGAAAACATGCTTCTAATAATGCCAGACTTTGCTTAGGTCTGGATTGGTCATTTAATATATTACTCTCTTTTAAGGACAGATGAATGGATACATAGGTAGATAGATAGATAGATAGATAGATAGATAGATAGATAGATAGATAGATAGATAGATAGATAGATAGATAGATAAAATATATAGATGTATGTTCAAGTTGTTTTTCTTCTTGCTAGAAGATATCCATGGTACATTTTTATTCTTTAGATAAGATAAATGTGCAGTGAGCAAACTGTAACATGCAATGAGACAATGCCTCTCCTTATCCTGAAATTGCAGAGAGCACAGCTCTGTGTTGGCTCTTTTGAGCTGTATTGTTAACGTATTCATGATGATAGCTGGTTGAATTTCAAAGTCACACATTTATTGAGCCGTTACCGTCATAGTAGCATCTAATCTGTCTGAACTCTGTTGAGAATGTGTTCAGGTTAACAAGTATCAGCAGCAACAAAATTTGTGATGGTCGCTAAGCAAATAGCCTCACTCAGTAATTTTGGTTTGCTATTTTTGCTTAGGCAGCATCCTCAGTCAACTTCCCATGAAGTTTTTTGATTTAATAGTGAGCCAGAACCATGAAAATAATACATTCACTTAAGCACATTCAAATTCCAGTTATAAAAGGGTAACAGCTGCCAGGCAGGCAGCTGGACTTAAGGCATGCATGCCTAAATCAGTTTGGGTTTATGTACGTATTTGTACTGCTTCATTTACCAACTTTGCAAACTTTGCACCTTATTTGTATACTGGCAGTGACTTTAGCAAAGAACTACAATAAATCTATCCAGTAATTAAACTTCAGCGTAGGAAACCCTGTTCAACCACCTCCTCCTGTCCCTTGAATGCCTTAGTCACACCACACCATAAATTGTACCTCTCCACAAAGAAGAGACTAATAGATTGGCATCCCTATCCACATTTACCTACTCCAAGTCTGCATGAAGCCAGTGCTTCCTTGGACATTGATGTAAAATTCAGGTGGATGTTAAGTTTGTAAATTTCATAGCACAGTTATACTGACTGGAGTCATCAGCTTGTGCATAACATGAATGTAGAATTTATTCAGAATCTTCTCCTTGAGGGGAAGACGAAATGCAGTTTGTTTACAGCAATAATGATAGAAGTTATTCTCCAAATGATCATCAGGAGTGTTTATAATTAGAAGAAGGGAAATTGAGTTGCCCCAAAGCAAAAATTCAGCCCCCAAATTGTTGTTTTTTTCTGAGGACCCACCTTCCACGCCTCTGATTTCAGGTCTGTGTCCTCTGTAATGACAACAAGGTAAGAACAACTTAGTGACTTATACCTGGTGGACTTTGGAAAGACTGAGCCAAACTTTGAAGACAAATGCAGTAACTCTCAGGTTTGCAGTGTTGTAACTTAAAGCAGAATCTGCCTGTGAAATAGAAGGCTCCTAAATATGGCACAGAAGTTCTTTGTAAGGCAGACTTGATGTGACTTTTTTCAATGGGTATAATGTAAGTACTTGGCAGTGTCGTTCTGTCTCTGGCCCCTTGACATTTAAACAGGAATCTATTAGTCAACTGATGTCATTAACTAAAGTACATTCTTTCTAAGGATGACACTGATGATCTAATCGATCATCATTATTAAGCTAACATCAATCAACTGCAGGTAGACTACAGCAGCTGCCTGATAGATAAAGTTCCTCCACTAAAGTTGGAGACAATGGACTTGTTTTCCACTCCTGGCTGATTTGAAAACTCCTAAAATGTTGATGGGCCAAATTCTGCCACTGATTTCAACGGCGGTGTTACTTTAGATTCACGTAGTGTATGAAAATGAAGAAACTGCATTTTGTTGTTTCAGTGATGGGTAGACCATGAAAGTCTGTTAGGTACCAAAGGTAAATTATATTAACAAGTCTCAGCTTTAGACAGCACCAGTCTAATACAGTGAATTAAACTTTTCAGAGAAAATGAAGGGACATCCTAGAAACAAGGCAAATTCTTCTACTGCTGACTGTATTCATGGTGGTCTCTTGGGTCTTTTGAAGGTATACTATAAATATGTTGAGCTAAGTTAGGAACTTTTATAATAGTATTGTGCTTATACCACCAGTTTCTGAGCTGATTCTTTTTCACATTTGCTGATGGGGAGTGAATCACCACAGGGTGGGTGTAGATGGACAATGACCTCTACTAAAGTTATTACTTCCAGCAGTAAATAAGTGTGAGGAAAGAGCTGAGCTTTGCCAGGGGAAAGGTAGGCAGACATCATACCCTTCAAGGAACAAACAAGAAAAGGTATTACCAAGACTGTATTCAGGAAGGATCTATCAACGCTGAGTTTTTAATGAGCACCCAGTCAGAGAAATCCCTGACCATGAGGTAATGCCCTGTCTGAAATGGGCTTCTGCTCTCAGATAAATCACTTGTTCCTTTCAAAGACCCATGCCCTGATGGCTGCCATCAGGACAGCAACAGCGTGGTGAAGCCACAAAGACACGTTTCCCTCCAGCGGCAGTGAGACTGAAACAGGCAGAGTGCTGCCATAGGGAGATGTCATAGAGGCCACTGAAAGATAGGAAGGAAAGAGAGGGGAGCAGCAAGCCAAGCTGGGGGTGCCTGTCAGGTTTGCCTTCCCTGTCAGATGTCAGCTGCCTCCACTGCTTCTAACTACAAATGTGACAGATAGGTGCCTCATGCCAACAAGTGCTTATAATCATGTGTGATGAAAGGATCTAAGATTATGGTGCTGTCAGTGGATTCTGTGTCAAAATGGAGATTTATATTTAGTATTTACCTCACTTGAAGTCACTTAAGCTATTACCACAGCTCTTGGCCAATTCTGGGTCCCACACCCTCCATCCTTACATCTCACTGGGATGTTAAGGAAGTGATATTTTAAAAAGCCCTTGGCAGACAGATGTCCAGCCTCTGAAGAAATTCAGTAGGGTTCAGGTATCTCAAAGCTTCTTCAGAATCTGTGCCCACCGAGTGCCAAGTAAAAGGAACGCAATTTCTTTTAACCCAATCCCTCTGCACAGATTTAAGTGATGGCACAAGGTACCAAAGAGTTGGGCAGACTGAAGAGGTCCTCAACAAACTGTGGGACACCCATTAAGTGATATAAATTACCAGGATGCATGTTGACCTTAATCAAGGTACCTGGTCCAAGCATGGCCTGCGCCCATTCCAGATTCAGAACAAGCTCTGCAGTTTTCCGTACTTCTCATCAGCCCAACAGAAATTTCAGTAGGATAATCTTGTCACTGCAATTTTTCTGGGATGGCTCAAGAGCTATAGTTTGCTAAGGTGGATGAGTTCTCACCAGAATGAATCTTGTACAAGAGCAACTGCCTTCATGTGAGCTCTGATAGCACTCCTGGGCTTTGTTCATTCACTGAGTGTATGAGTCTCGAGGAAAACTAATGAAGTGACAAAAGGCCTGTTTGTCTTTAATGAAATCAACTCCACTGAGACAAGAGGCAGATCATCAAACAGCCAAATAGGACTGCATGGATGTCTGCAGGCGGAGATAAGTTTACTTTGCTCTTCTTCCTCTTAAAAGTCATAACCAGTCTTGGTTGGCCTTGGCATACCCTGAAGTAATGGTTTAGGGAGAGGGTTTAAATCAGTTTGGGTTGGTGCCTGTAATTCAATCACAACAACCAGCTCTCATTGAGAATTCAACAGGCAATGAAGCAACTTTGCTAAAAACACAAGTTTACTGAACCCGTCACCAATAAGGAAATGGAAAAAAATACCCAAATAAGTAAAAGAATCAAAAAAGTAAAACCAAAAGTGTATCACAATGCCTTTACACACTCTCTAGGAGAAATGAGAGACAGCATAACACGTTGATTTTTGGCCTTAGACAGGAACTCTGGGCAAGAGAATGTGCCCCAACATTCATAACACAAAGCCACCACACACACACACACTTGCACCTGACTTTCCAGAAGAGAAATGCTTGTGGAGAAGTTCCTTTTCCGGTCTTTATGCAGACATCAGCCCTCCCTGACATGTCCAGCATACTTCTAGCTTCCATCAACTCAAGGCTCTTCTTTGAGCAGCATCAAATGTAGAGAATACAACAGAATCCAAGACTCTCTGTTTGCCAAAGCCTTAGGAAATCAGTACTTGGGATCTCTTTCTCTCTCTCATTAGAGGCTTCTCTCAGTCTCTCAGTGGCAGAATATGCAGGATCTTTGCCAGTCTGGTGGAGATAAAGTCAACATGGCACGGGTCACGTGGGGCAAAGCCTATTATGGCAAATAGGCTCTCTTCAGGCCTATTCCAAGGGCTTTTCTACAGAACCTTCTGCACATCCTCTCTTCTTCTCTGTAGTTAGGCACCAAGGAGGTAGAGGGTTAAGAGCTCACCTATGTCTGGCATCTTCAAAGGCATTTGCTGTAGAAGCGACTGTGGAGGAGTTGCCCTCTCTTCATCCTGCTGCCAGGATCCAGAACAAGCTGATGCTTGCTTTCTGTGTTTGAGCCCTCAGAAAAAAGGGGAGGACTGCAGATTCACCCCCACCAAAGGGGGTTTCAGGTGCGGGCAGCAGCTGAAGCCTGCTGCCAGGAGCTAGGACAAGCTGGCGCTGGCCACAGACCAAAAAGGTCCACTCTCTCTGCATTTGAGCTCCCATGCAAAAGAGGGCCATGGCTGCCCCCACTGCAGAGCTGCAGCCAGGCTTAGACTTCTTCTGTGTCCCACCCTTCAGCAGCAGGGGGGTTGAGAGCCACTGCTCAACCCCTCACCCTGGGGAGGGGAGCTCTCTTCCAGAAGAGCATTCTGTGTCTCAAAACATACTGGAGGAGAAGAGGAAGAAAAGAAGGTGAAGACCAAGAAGCAGGAATTACATCCCCTTTTATAGACTCTGTCCACCAATCACCTGTAGAGTCCGGACACTGACGCAGGAGGTCTGCTAGGAAAGCTACCTCCAGCTTCAAAATGAAATGCTTATTTGGCATAAAAGCACCACAATTAACACTTGAAAAGTGATAATTTTCAAAGCATAACACCTGATCATTAGCAAATCATAGAATCTCTATGGTCCATACTGCCAGAAATGGTGTATTTGAGCCCAAATGAAACAGAATACAGATGGATTCTCTGTCTCAAGAATCCTGCCAGTGACAGCTGCTCCTGAATGGGTGCACTTTGAGAGCAAGCTATGGGGCCAGCACAACCAGTGAGGTGAGAGACAGCCTTTAACATGGTACAGTTTTGGTAATACATATCAGTGTCAATACATCCCTGCTACTCTATTAGCATTTTATAGATATTCTGTCCAATGCAAATACCTGCAAAAGTGAGAGTTAGCTGGAACCTTTCATCCTATGCCTGAAACTATTTTTGGATTTGCAATAGAATCGACAGTTACTGAGCAAATGGAGTCTGGTGTGTTCACAACCTACTGGGCAGGCTATAAACTATGTGTCTCACAATTTCAATTCAACCTGAAATACTGCATGAAATTAGCATAGGTACTTGGTTAGCAGTGACCAGCTCACAACACTTGATTTTGCATGCTGAGTACAGAATTTCATCCATACATGAAAAAGCGATTACTACAGATTTCCAGACACTCTTCTTTTGAACTGATTTTTCTACCTCTGTTGCACACTTCCATACATTTTTTATATACCAAATCACAGGCACAGTTCCAGTTTGCCATTTTAATGCCACTCACTGTGTTTAGTAATACTAAATGGCACCACTGGAACTCTGACTGCAAGTTAGCAGAGTAACCACTGACATATGAAGTGCTCCATTCTTCATGAATTGTGCCAACTGATATTTTTTTGACAGTAAAAGTAAAATTAAAAGAATGTCTTCCAACTACATAAAATCGTTTAGATCCTGAACTGTTAATTTTTGTGGCTCCATCTGAGCTTTAAAAAAAACAAACTGAGAAGTTTCTTGTTCATTTACCAGTGGAAAAATAAATGTAACCATAAGTAATGCTATTATACTCTCAATTTAAAATGGTTTATAGCACTGATTTATCATCAGACAGCCCTTGCCTCACAGACTGGCTCAGCATATCTTACAATGCCTGAAATATATTTTTTCTGTAAGAGAATGTTTCTGTTTACTTCTGAAAACCGCCTGCTCAAAGGCTAGGGATAACTTTGCAGAATGAGTCTTAATAGAAACTTTTTCATGTCATCTTCCGGTGATCTCAGGATTTTGTTCTTCCCACCAAGAGCTAGAGGGGTGAAGAAGTGACCCATCTGCTGCCATCTATACTGGGTTTCTGTCAACCCAAACACAATGTTTCCCAGATTCTTTGAGCACATTCAGCACTCCTCTGCCTTTTCAGATACTGGTGAGACTTTCTTCTCATTTATACCCACAGAAAATCTGAATTAAGCCAAGATGGTGGCTGCGTGCCCTGAAGTTAACAAGTCCTCCTGGACCTCCTTATTCAGGCTCAGTTTCACATTTCTCTCACATCATGACGTTCAGGAAGCCCTCCTGATACTGGAATAACACCATTTTATTTACAAACTCCCAACATACAGCTCCTTACAAAAAATAAACTTGTAGCTTGTTCAGATTGTTTGTCTGCTCCCTGGTCAGCATAAAAACAATGAAGAGGAAAGGCCTCTCCAGCACTTTCATAGTATACGTGAAAAACAGCAAACCTTTCAAATTTGCCTCATTGAACACCAAAGCCTGACTGCTCACAGCAACTGCTTTCTGCCCATGCGTGTAGTGGTATCAGAACACTGAATTAAAACGACTCCAAACACCAGGATGTTTCAGAGCATGCAAAGGAAACAGCAGGCGAGTGGGTTTCGCAGAGAAAATCAGTTCTGAGACCTCAACTGCGGAAAGGTCTTTGCCCATCTTGCCTGTCAGTTTCAGGGTGCCGAGTCTTAAAATGCTCAAATCTTGGAAGATGTCACTCTGACAAACTGTGTTGGCTGACCACCATGGGGAAAGAGACTAAATGGTGGAGGGAAGGCAAGGAGAAAAAAAGCAAGAAATTAATGCAAGGTAGATTTGGATCAACAGCATCAAGATTATTTCACAAGTGTTGCACTAGTTTCTACATCAGCGTTTGGCAAGATACTGAAATATACTGATAAATATTTCTCTTTTCTTTACGTAATCAAATGTAAGTAAAACGTTATAGTTTATGCCTTGTCTGTTCTGGTGCTCCTGCAAACCTGAAAGATAACCTGAAAAAAGGTAAAAATCTCAGACTAGGGTGTGATAAAAAGGGAAAACGAATAGGTTTATCCTTACAAGTTAAGAGCGATTTTATCTTTTAGAAATAATTTATACTAGCTTTATATGTATTACGTGCTAATTGCCAGAAGAGTTTACATCGTCAAATCTTTATGCACTGCAGATTCAGAAAAGATAATGGATCAATTCACATTTTCCTCTGGGGCTTCTGATGAATGTTTGAACACAAGTGATGATTAAAGACCAGAAGAACTTCTGTGCCGCTGATAAAATAAAGCACCCCAGTTTGCATAAGCTCACTGGTCGATAGATAAATTTAACTGTCTCTGTGATGCTCCCTACAGGCTCGTGTTAAGAGGTTAAACCCTGTAGTCAGAATGGAAGGTTAACATTCATATATTTGCTCTGACTTTCACCACCTTGCCACTACCAGCTGCTAAACTGCACAAGGAAAAACTGCCAAGAACAAAAAGGTCCTGGTGTCAACACACAATGGACTTCTAATATAACGGAGGGAAAAGGTAGAAGCACAATATTGTAAAGCCTGTCCTGGAGGACAAACAAAGCAAGGACTGTGGGAGAAGCTCTCCTCCAAGAGCCATGTAACCACTGCCAGAAGCACACAGAGGTCTGTCAGGCAGCCACCTGGATGGATGGTCTTGTTGAAGGCAGCTCCTGACCTTTCCCCTCAGCCAGTCAGAGCTCCCCTTCCAGACCAAATGTATTTACTAGCAGTGACGTTTACCTTGTTCCTGCAATTCAGCAAAAACTGCCCTGGCCACAGAGCCTTTGCAAGGTGATGTGGCTGCTGGCACGCCTGGGCTCTGCTCCTGCCCCCAGACCCACAGAAGGTACCGGGGTGGCTGGTAGGCAGCTACCAACAGAACCTGCTGACAAAAAACATCTTTACAGAAGAGCTAAGTTTTCCTTATTTATTTATTTATTTGATTCTTTCTGTATTTATTTCTGTATTTTGATTTGATGTGCAAAAATGCCTCTAAGCACTGTGACAGTAATTAAATTTACAATCCCCACAGGATTACTCTGTGAAGGATGCCAGAGTAGGTAGTGACAAGGTGCCCGTAAAACCACACCACTCCAGCACACAAAATAAACATATGTGTCACGCTGAGGGACAAGTAGCATCGTCGGTGAATGCTCACCTCCCACATGAGATGCCATCATACCCGTTAAACAACACTTAAAAATGCGTTAGTACTTCACCAGAAATATTTTCAAAACAACACCTGAACATAAGAACCCTCAACCCTCAACTGCTGGAAACTTTCCTCTAATTTCCTGCCAACATTTACTTGTTGAAGCAGCTCACTTCTCAGACTGCATGAAAACGTTAGTAGGCCTCTGTGGCTGAGCTGAATGCCCAGACTATCGATGCTTTTTAATAAGATCTTGACATTTCTCATTCTGACTCTGCTTAACACAATGCTCTTCAATTCTGCTTCCTGAAAATGTGTTTTATTGAAAAGGGAGAGAGAAACAAGAAGTGCCACAACCTCTAGCATATACCTACAGGTCACTAGCGCTGTGGTAAGGGCAAACTGATGAGAACAGTAATGTTGCACAGGCAAATGCTTAAGGAAACGCCAGTGGAGAAAGTTTAAGCAAACAGAAATGCTCTGGAGTGGTTTCACAGGGCTACTCATCAGACCACCTGATAGGGTGGCAGCTGCTATGGTCACCAGACAAGAAAAGAACAAATATGATTTCTAGAAACCTCAGCTGCAGCTTCTGGTTTTGCCAGGAATAGTTGGACCAGATGATCCTTGAGGTCCCTTCCAACCTGGTGTTCTGTGATTGTGTGACTCTATGACTCTCATCAAGCTGCAATTTGCCCAACAGGAGAGCAGGAGGAAATAGTCCAAGTATTTCACAAGCCAGCCCTTGGAGGGATATCATATTGAGTCTAGGGAAGGAAGTGAGCAAGCAGCTGGGTGAGGCTTAGCTGCTAGCCAGGATCAACCCACCAGAGAGGATCCTAAGCTGGATTTTCCTGTTATTGGCAGTGGTTAATGTGTGCCAGTGTTGGGCATCAGCACAAAATAAAAATTATGCTATTGGTGCTGTAAAACCAGCGGGGAGAATCCACGTCATTGGCTTTTACTGAAATTGTTGAATCTAATCAGGACACTTCTCTAGCTGGTGCAGAAAATCAAATGGTCCTGTGCTACCTGAATCTAGGAGTCTGAGTAACCAGCAAATGCGTAAGTTGAATGGGTGGCAATGGATGGCTAAAGATAATCTCGCTCCTTTCTTCAAACTTGTAACTTCAATTCAGGGTTTAAATGGCAATGCTTGTCATGGCTGCTTTTGTCCGCTGCAGGCTAGTCCTACCATGGAAATGTCTTCATTTTCTCCCGTGCTTAGCAATGGATTTGAGCAGACCTGACATTTCCCTGACCACAGGCTGGGATGACTAACAACAGTAGATCTGTCATGTTCTAACTTGCAGTTTGACAACTGTCAAAAAATTCAGGAACTGTTGCACTTCAAAATGCAAGAAGTCCTGAGCCATGATATGAATTCTTAGTCACACCAGTACCCCAGGATATTAGTTTCCACTGGGATTAGAAGACTATTTGATCTGTTTCTTTCCATTGATGTTACTAAAGGCCCTGATTTACTTGCAGTAGCTCATCATTCAGTCTGTATTTGTTTTGCAATTTGCTTCAGATTTCAAAACAGTTAATTAAAGGGTCCTACGAAGAGCTCACATAGACAATGATGATAATTCAGCAACAGAGCATTTGTGATATCTACAGCACCACAAGCAATCCCGTCACCCTGGGATTATCTCCTGTCTGATGACCTCATGATACAGGCGCTGATACAAACTGAAATCAACACTGTTAACTGGACTAGTAGCTCTGCCTTCTGCTTTGTCAGAATGTCATGCTATGCTTGGAAGTTTTGTAGGTTAGTGTTTATTAACATGCACAAAAACCACAGAATTGAGGCTGGAAAAGACCTCTAAGATCATCAAGCTGAGCCTGTGACCTAATGTCACCACAATAAGCTAGACCATGGCACTACATGCCACGTCCAGTCTTTTCTTAAACATCTCCAGGGATGGAGACTCCAGTACCTCCCTGGGCAGTCCATTCCAAAATTCACATATGCGTCTTTTCTCTTAAAGAGCTGCTGGATCAAAAATTGCACAAAAAGTAAACACCTTTCAAAAGTGTGTGGTGTGTGATAAACAAATGTGTGTTCTAAGTAGCCCCCAGAGATTCCCAAAGGCCATTAGCAGATGGAAAGTCATCGATTGTTGCTTAACACAGCTGTAGCAGATAATGGGGTAACAGCAGCTGTGCTGTAGCTAATAAAGTTATTGCATCTGTTGTGCCAGCACCAATATTTGGAGGAGTCCAGTGCTGAAGCCTCATTATTTGTAATGCCAGCTTCACTGGAACCAGAAGGGATAGCAAGCAGCTCCTCAGCATTTGTGCTTTTGCTGTCTGGCACTGAAATCATGAAGCAATTCAAGGAAGAAAAGGCAAATCAATAAGTAATTATTTTACAGCCCTCACCACTCTTCAGCCATGTCAGCTAATTGAACTAATACATAATTCATGGTTCTCTCGCTACCTCTCTGGAGATGGGAGGCAGTTTCCTCCTATGTGTCATCACTGTTGATAAAGAGGTGACAGGGATGATCTTTCCCCATCTCATTTCTGCCACAAGTGGCCTCATGAGCCTGACAGTGGTACTTCAGAGTCGCTGCCAAACTGAGCAAAGCTGGCAGGGGAAGAGGAAGGCCAGAGGTGCCTAGTAATAGTATGCTACAGGTTTCAGTTCCCTCCTAACAACAGAAGTGTGCCAGGAGGCTTGTGTATGTGGTCCCCACTCCTGCATCACTCTGATGTAGCTTGTAAGAAAGATGCCAGCGCATGGGCCGCACTCCTGCAAACTGACATTCTTGAGAGGAGACACAGATCTAATGTAAAGTCCTGCCTGTGAAAGGTTGTCCAAAGTGAAACTCCCTGAAATACCTGGGATTTTTAGTAGGTACTACAAAGTTATTTAAACTTAAGACAGTGAGTTTCCAACTGGAATAAGGAAGCTACAGCAAGAGAAACAGGAGCCAACTGCAAAGAGAACAAATAACCGGGAGGAGAACAGCAGCTGGAGCATCCCAACTTGGATTCAATGAATAGGTCATAGGTGAAACCCACAGAACTTTTACCACTGACTTCAGTCTCGAACTTCAAACTAGTTTAGGCCCCATGAGAAGGGTGCAATTCAATTTTAGGGCAGTTACAAACACATTTGAAATTTCAAAAAATAAACTGCCCCTGGTACCTGCTAAGTTCTCACTTGCTGCTGTCCTCTGACCCCAGTGCCTTGAGCATGGCCTAGTGAGCTGAGCACAGAGAGCTGCTTGGCAGAAACAAGAGGTCACTGATCCACTGGCTTAAATAACAGCTGCTTAGGTTTGTACCTACCTGACATCATGCCCTTGGAATCTGGCAGTTAGATGAAGAAAGCTAATTCTGAAATCATTCCTGTTTTAAAATACAAATGTCATTGCAAGGGAAACTCACTGTGTAATCAAGGCAGGTACCAGCAAGGCACTGGAGACCCAGAAAGGAAGAATGGGAAGAAATTCAGGTAAATGAGGAATCTCTTTGGGTTGACAATACCCAGGACTTCTACCTCCTGCAGCAGCATGCAACAGCCAGTTGGTTAATGGGCAGAGGAAATGCACAGGGTCTGTAGAAATTATTTTATCCAGAAGTGACAGGAAAGGATTATTAATGAGTGGCACTCTGCTATAATGCCCCCATGGTGAGACTGCCTGTAGTCTAAAGAATTAACATTGTTACAGGGATCTTTGCCTAAGACTTGAACTGTTAATTTGATTGTTAAATATGACAATTATTTATCTTTATAAATGAGATTTCTATTTTCAGATATTGTTCTCAACATGAGCAAGGGGACCTCTGGAGATCACTTGGTCCAACAGCAGGGCTTCAGGTCAGGTTATCAAGGCTTCTGCCAAGAAAAGCTGAAGTGCCTCTTCCAAAATTTAACTGTTCTCACAGTGAACCTTTTTCTCTTATATCCACACAGAATTTCTCATGAAATAACTTGTGCCTTGTCTTGTTGCCGTGCAATCTCTTTTAGTAGAAAGGTCTATTAGCACAGTAAAAGAAGGAAGATTTCTTCACATGCAGAGATTATACAGAAGGAACCAGGATGCAAAGTTGTCATCAGAGCAATGAATGGCCTCACATTCAGTAAAGCCTCAAATTTTTGTGCTAAAACTTCAGAAGAAGGAAATTGGAAATCAAGAAATGAAAAGGCTAGAAAACCTCATTTTGGAGATGTGCCGATAAGTACTACAGTCTTTTCCCACCCTCCCACTCCAGACAGAGTAATGACAATTGAAGTGTAATAGACAAGTGGATATAGATTGCTGTTTTATTGAAGAAATGTGGCATGGATCCGATTTGCTCTGCTCTAGAGATGCTGAAACAAATGTGTTCAACCCAGGCAAAAGGAAGAGAGAACACATAAAACTATACTTAAGGCTAGTTAGAAAAAATTCAGTTTAAATTAAACCTAGAGAGCATGACTGAACACCACTGCCCTATATCAGTGCCAGGCACACCATGAAAACCAGCAGGTTTAAAATGCAGCCTACATTGACAAAGAGGAAACACCACTTAGGAAGCGATAAATTCTCTTTTACCTGAAATTGTAGGTTGCAGCCTCAGGTCTCTCCAGACTTTTTGGCCATCATCCCAAAAGCTGAGCCTTCTCTTTTTCCCTTGACACTAACACTTCACACACTTCATCTACTGCTGACTCGCAAATCTCTTCTTATAACCTGGCAAGAGATCTTACTGAAAAAGTGGAGCCAGTCAAGTCTAAACAAAGTTTCACACCTAAACTGGTTCATCCTGGAAAAGGCCTACTTAAAATAACAATTACGAAAAAAGAATTAATCAGCAATGGTCTCTTCCACAGTTCTCCAACATTAACTAACACAAATCACTTCTGAAGACCAGTTTTGTTGCAATTAGAATCAAATAAGTTTGAAAGATTCCGCATTGTATTCTGTAAGACCAGTTGTCTTATTTCTTGAATTATAATGAAAAGTCACTGGTTTTATTTTCAAGAAGCAGAAGGACCGTGGCAGGCTCCTGGGGTAGAGAAAATGCTTTAATAAAAGAGTAAACGCAACATTTTGTTCCATGTACAAGAATACAAAGATGAACCACTCATGGGAGAGCCTCTGGTGGGCATCCTGACAATTCCCTTAAGAACATCATCTCACCTATATGACCGTAGACACAGTTTCAAACAGCTGTGTTTTTGTAAGTAATTAAGAAAGCTCCCATCACACTACTTAGACATTCAAATTTACCTGTTGGCTTTGTTGACACCTCCTACACATGCCCCCTGATGCAGCCGTGGGTAAGACACAGGATCCATGCAGATATTTGAGTAACATCTTCATACAAAGAATGGTTGCAAAACCTCCGTGATGGTATGGAAACAAATAGGAAATCCTGCAGGACAGTGGTGGGCTCCGCACTCCTTTTGCATGTAAAACCAAAGACCACCACACAGCAGTAGTCAGATGTTATACACTGCTTTACACACACAGAGAGGGCATAAAAGAGCCAAATGCCTCTATAACATACTGTCAGTTACCTTGGTAAAAACAAAATGTATCTGAAGCTAGTTTGTCTGAGAAAGCAGATAAATTTGCTATAATCTATAAATTTGCTCTGATCTTTACTGCCTTGCTCCTGGCTGCAGTGGTGGGCTCCTGGCTGGTTCCTCACTGCTTGGCCCCACATGGTCATCCCGACATTGACCCTCAGTAGGGCTCGCAATGGCACTTTATATTCAGTTTGTATATCAAAGCATCCAGGTTCAAGGCAAAAGAACATCAGCCCCTTTATGACACATTTACCTCAACTGATTGATGGTGTAGATACTGAGATGGAGCTTAGGAACATGGTTTAGCAGTGGGCTTGGTATAGTTAAGTTAATGGTTGTATTGACAATCTGAAAGGTCTTTTCCAACCTGAATAATTCTGTGATTTACAGGGCAGAACTTGGCTGCCTAAATGTGAACAGCCAGGGCCATGTGACATCCTTAGGCTCTGCCTCCAGCACTGCTCCAGTGAGGAACAGTTTTCCCACCACTACAGCCTTGCTGTGGGCACGGGCACCTCTGAATGCCTGTTTGGAAAAGTTCAACTGAGGTCAGACTGTCTATATGATAAAAGTTAAATCCCTCTCCAGTTTAAAACACCTAAATTTAACTCTGACAGATGTTGCCATGGGAGACAGCTGTCTCAGCACCCCTCATCATCTGTGGAGCTCTGCTCAGTATGATCAGGGGAAGCAGAGAGCTGCCCAGCCAGATGTGCTTTATGTTTTGGGGGGTTAAATCACTCCCTTGCATGTCAGGGAGCAACAAGAGTGGGACCATAGACACCAGTTACCACAGCAGAGAGTCCTACTTGTAGACACCTCATTGTAACCTGCAGCTAAATCCTACTCTGGGTGTCCTACCTCAGCTAACTGCCTGAGAAAGAAATAGTTCATTTTAGGTAAGCAGGACAAATCCCTCTCTAGAGGTACCTTCTCTTTGTGCAGAGGAACCTAGATGATCAATCAGATAAGCCAGCTATCTAATAACCTACCTGCATCCATTCAACATCTACAAACCAAAAGCCCTGTGTTTTGTCTGAAGCACTTGAATCACTGCAGAACCAAAGCTCTGTGTGTCCTACTACATTCAGAAACACATGAAGCCATCAAGGAGGGGCAATTTCCCTTTTTTAATCTGGTCGTTTAGTCAAAGCAACAATCCATCAGCAGATGATAGACCTGGACTGGGCGACCTACTCACAACCCCATGTACCACTTCTCCAGAGCCCTCTCCAAAGGCAGAGAGAAGAAGTAATACATGAGAACATCTAATGAGATGCGTAGAGCACTCAACTGAAAGAGGAGAAATCAGCACTTCACTTTCTGCACCAGCTATTATTTATTTCATCAAATGGCTGCCCAATATAAACCACAACCATCAACTGGCACTGAGAGTTATGGTATCAAAGTTCTTTGTTCTTGTTCTTATACCCCGCATAACCGTGGATTCCAGTGAAAAATTAGTAAAAATTACATAATTCATCAAGTAATCAAAAGCCTATTGAAATATTTCTTCCTGCTCCCTGCATTATACAACCCCACTAATCAGGCCTTGAAGTTCGTTAAGGTGGTTAATGCAGCAACACAGGCTTTTGGCATAGAGAGCTGTAAAGGTGGAGGGAGGAATGAGGATGGAGTCAGGCTCTTTTCAGTGGTGTCCAGTCATAAACTGCAACACAGGAGGTTACTGTGAACACCAGGAGACACTTTTTCTCTGTGAGGTTGACTGAGCACTGGTACAGCTTGCCCATGGAGTCTGTGGAGTCTCCATCTTTGGAGATCTTCAAAAGCAACCATGGTCCTGACTGATAAGCTCTAGGTCACTCTGACTGAGCAGGGGATTGGACCAGATGATCTCCAGCAGTCTTGTCCCACCTCAGTGTTCAGCGAGCCTGTGCTCATTTCACTTCGTGAGACTGGTGGGGTGCCAGTTACCTCGTGTCCAAGGCTGCTTCAGGAGCTGAGACCAGCAGAACTCAGGCACCAAAATCTGGAGGCTGCTAAAACCCCACACAGAAAAAAGAACCTTGTATAAAGGAAATGGATTACTCGGGCACATAACACATTCTGCTTTACCCCAGGGAAAACTACTGGAAAAGGTCACTGATTCAATTTATTTTTGACCCACTTTAAACTTTGTATAAGGGACGTGATTCTGTGAGCTCATTCACACCGGGCTAAGCAGCACAGCTAATGCGCCTTGGGTGTTAATCATTTCAATTAACAAAAACTAACAATTTTGACTGGAAAATGCAAGTGGACTCACGGTCTCCCTTACAGCCAAATGTGCAGGGTCTCTATTAATTTCTGTCAATCCACAAAGTACAGTTGGGACTGTGTCTTCTCTTTAAGACCAAACCTAGGGTTTGGCTGCAGCCTTTCCTCTTACGCAGATCACGTGTCCCTCAGTGGGGAACCACATTCCTACTAGTTGTTTCAGCGTATAGTGTGTCCTTCCAACAAAGAACATGCTGCATTTCTTTGTGAGATGCCCTTCCTTTCCTCAACAGCAACAACCACTTTACATAGTTAAATCTGTCTCTCTTAACAGAATTGCACATGGCAATGTGGGTAAAGACTCTTACACAGATTCCCCAATAAACAGTGAGAAATAAATTCTTGTGCTCATGTTCTGACTGTGCATCAGAAGCAAATTGAAACAACCACTCAGAGGACAAAATATGATTTTTCTGGAAAATTAGAAATGTAATCAGAAGTATGAGTGTAAGAAGAGTTAATAGCAGAATTCTATTTCAAACATTGCAGTCTTATTTTTCTGTAGCTCCCTCTAGCTTGCTAGCTTGATCAAAATATTTCTAATTTTAAACCCATGAAGCTGCAGGCTAAATATAGGATATAAACCAACACTTTATGAAAACAAAACCTCAACATTTTCAGCTGTGGGTGTCTTTGGTAAGAGGTTCACTCTTAGGTGAGTGGGTGCAGCTCTTACTCATTGCAGTGGGAGTGGTGGAAGTAGGCAGCTCTGAGCCCAGGGACACCTCTGTCCAGCTGTGGCCATTTGCAGACATTCACCTTCTCTGGCTGCAGCAGAATTCTGCACATACTGTGGAATTTAAGTGTCACCTTTTGGGAGAGCCTGATTAGTGCTTTCTGGTAAGTAGAGGACACTTCTCAGCAGTATAAGCACAAAGAACAAAACTCTAGTAAAATTCATTGGGATCATATTACTGTCATGACCAAAGTAACCTTGCAACAGAGTAAACATCAAGCCACAACACTTTTTCCAGCTCAAATCATGAAAGTTTGTTTCAGAGTTGAAGCAGTTACTCTTTTCCACCTAAACCTTTTTGACGAAGATTGACCCACTGGAAGAACAACGATAGCCATCCTCCTTTAAGAAAAAAACATATGACTACCCTTCCTCCTCTCTGTGACTAACCCCAACTAGAATTTACTTTTTTAATAAATATTCAGACATCGTTTGACGCATTGTTGAAGGAAGATAAATCTGAAACCATTTCTGGATGAAGAAGAATCACAAAGATCATTCACAGGAGGCAAACGCACTCATTTGAGAGAAACAGGAAGGGAAATCTCTATGAGGACGGAGCATTCTCAAACTATCAAGCACTTGATGGATCTTTTTCCACCCTCTGTGATTAATAGAATGCATAACCTATTCCGTCTCCCAGCATTTTGCTTGAGGAAGCTTTGATTTGAAAAATGAGACAAGTGCTTCCAGTGCTGTCATTGATAGGAAATTAAGTGATAAAAGAGCACATTTAAGCAGCTCTTAAATATTCATAATTAGAGCTGTCAAATTACAGTACTATCCCCTCTCCTTGCATCCACTCAAAGGTTCAGTCGGGAGTAATGAAAACAGCAAAGCCAGGGGGATGTGGCAGTGCTCAAGTGCTTCAGCAGTAATCACAGGAGGACAAACAGCAGGGAGGTTAGGTCCACACCACGCTATAAATCTAATCATCAGGCCAGAGATACCTAGAAGTTAGTTGGAGGATTACTATCAAAGGATTCTCCCACTGCTACTTCCCCTCTGTTTCATGCAGTATCAGAGCACTTGACTTAACATTTTTTTGTTTTCATAGAAATACATTCTGGGTTATTTTTTCTCATGACTTTGTAAAACAACCCATACAATTATCTAATACAAAATTATAGGGAAAGAAAAAAGAGGCTACTTTATTTGAATATTATGAAAAGAGAACTTTTGTTTCCAAAGCCCCACACTGACACTCAGACCTGCAAAAGTAGGTAACTTGAAAAACAAAGGATTCAAATTGTCACAAACTCATTTTGTTCTAGTATTCTGTTTTAGAACTCCAACTGAGCTCTGCTTTTGCACTCAGTTTAGTGGAGAACTTTTCCACCAGCCACTCACTCGCACAGACAGTTGCACAAGCAGAACAGCACAGCGTGTTTTGGGTTGCTTCACTTACTTCCAGCTGCCTTCAGCGTCCATTGCCTTGGTCCTCAAGGAGCAGCAAGGGCAGACTGCAATTTGTCACGCAGCACGTACAACTACTGCTGGGACCATTTCTAAATTGGAACAGAGCTAGAAGGTTGACTTGAATCCCACCTGAGAGGCAGTGAGCAGTACGAGGCAGTAATTGGTACGCAGTAATGCTGTCTTCCAGTTTTGGTACAGGCAATGAAGACGAATGGCTTTTGCAATTACCATTTCAGAAGGAGATATACATAAAGACTGGAATTACTTCTAAAGACCTATGGATAGCTCCATATCCCTACACTACTGAGACCCAATTAGCTTGTAAAAATTTAAAGGGCTTGGCACCTCAATTCCATGGCTCTTAGGAGAAGTAGCAGCTATTAGGGCTAGGGAAGAAGAACTGATGCACAAAACATCCTGGTCTTATGGAAATCAATTGTCTAATAATAAGGAATGAAAAATCCCAAACAGATGAAATTCTGCAGAAAGGGAACAGAGTCCAGGACTTATTGTCTGGGTGGTGATACAAGTAGGTTTTATTAGAACGTACAAGAAATCTACTGTTTGAGCAGGCATGTATAATGTGTTTGATAGTTTGCTTATGCAAAGTTTTGTTCTCAACCCACCATCCCAAAAGCCTTTCTTGATAGTCAGAGGGTTGCATGAACCACAGTGTTTTCACTTCAAACTGACTGACAGGCACCACCTTGCATCCTCCTTCAGAACTGTAGTTAAAAACATGCGTTTTGACTTGCCAAGCTGTCAGGGCTCTAAGGAGGAGTGGACTTTGTGGCCCATTAGGGGGGATCACTATGACAGTCTTTCTGGAACCAGCAAGACGTTATTCCTCATTCCCCGTGCAAGTAGTGGGTGGATACTGAAACATTTCTGCTGTCACTTTTCCATTTAACTTTATGTAGCTTCATTTTAAGTCTTAATTTGCTGCTTTTTATAGCCCAAGTGTAAGGCATACAGCTGAACAAATGTTACTACCACCCCCCCCACCAAAAAAACCAACCAAACCCAACAAACCACCTGCTGTGAATATTGATTTGCAGTTTTGAACAAATTCACTGGGATTACACTTCTAAGCTTACTGAAGAAAAACAAGCACTTCCAGGGCAAGCTTTGTCCTGTATCACAGAAGTTTATCCAGAGTATCTCAGCATTCTTGCTTGTCTCCACTGGCTCTAACAGGAGCCTAAACAACCAGCTCTGTGTGGATATCTATGGTGGAGACATGTCAGGCTATCTTAGCTTAGTACCACAGTAATGTCTTGCATAGCCTCTTTTGCTTCTTCATGTTCTCTGAGACTCTGAGACTGAGTTCCATGTTTCCCACTTCTTAGAGAGATGCCCACCACAGACAAAAGCTGTGACATTGCCAATCTGGAGATCAGCTCAACACTTGGGAAACCAGGACCTGGCATACAGCACCCCAGACAAGCAGACTCAGATGGCTCAGAGCATCGCCATCGTGCACTGCCAGTTTCCAGGTTTCCAGCCCCAGAGTTTTCATCCAGCTATGGAACAAACCGTGTATGCCTCTTGCTGCAAACAGGTTGGTAAATCATAGGGAAACAGCAGATGTTCACTTCAACTTGGTCAAACATGGCTGCTTGTGGCAATTCATCCTTCAGAGCTGGGTTCAGCTCTTGTGTAAATCCACGGAAGTCAGGGAGAAGTCATCACAGGAACAGAGCACGCATCCTAGTAGCAGAGTGACAATAGCAGGCATGTTCAGTGGAATACTAATTCAGTTCACTAAATTGGGCACTTTCTCACTTTATTTAAATAATTATAGTGAAAGAGGCATTTATAGAATGAAAAGTTTGGAACAAAGTTTGATTTAAACAAACTCGAATGAAATAAAAAGGTACATTTTGAGTTGGCAGGAAAAAATAGGCTATATTTGGAATTTGGTCAGAAATTCAAGGACTGTTTTTATCGCCTCTAAATATGGTAGTAGAATTCTGAGGTCTCTGGTACTGGAAGTGATTCTGGAAGCACATCCTCTTTGGAAGAAAATTAGGGTAATTTTCCACGTATTTATGTTTATTAATAGAGGGGGAAAGAAAGATTTAACTGTCTTGGAAATGATGAAATCTTGTAAAAGCCTCTGTGCTAGGAAAAGCTTCCATTCAGAGCTTGTGCTTGCTGCTCTACCAGGCATCTTGCATCAAATCACTGCTGCCTTAAGTCATTCACATCTGTATCCAAAGAGAAATCCTGATTCACTTATGAAGCTCCTTTTGGATCTGTTTCAGACAGGCATTCAAGTGAAAGGATGCTGAGTTCAATTTACACTGATGAACTGAGCCACAAAAGGTGATGTCCCCACTCTATGCCCATGGTAGCCTTTCAAAGGGTGCTAGCAGAACCTGCACATCCTTGCTGAACAATGACATGGCTCAGCTATTTCTTTTTGGGTTGGGCTGCCAGCCTTACTGATTGCTGGCTTTTGGTATTTCTCAATGGATTTGGGCCAACAGCCAAGTGACCTTGAGCTCATCATGCTCTGCCACCTGCTCTGTGATGCACTCTGCCTACTTCTACTCACTCTCCTCATTCTCCCTTGCAGAGCACAGGCCAAGGTGTCAGTTCATCCCAATAGGACACATTCCCTTGCTCACTTCTACCCAACAATGAATCATATTCAGACAGATAAGGCCACATTTCTCAAACTTGTTGACTTCAGTGGAATAACTTCAAGTTTTCCCTGCAAAACAGACAGAGTGGGGACACACAGCCTCACCATCAGAGGACCAGTGACAAGCTAATGGGTAGCTCTAGGGTAACATAATTCGTAAGACTTCTGTGCACCCTTGTGCCCTCCACAACCCCTCTGATCCGCAGTTTCAGCAGGAGACACTTGCCAGGGTCAAAGAAGCAGTGAGAATGGGAAGACTGCCATGATCCAGAGGTGTGACTGCAGCTCTTCTAGGCACACTTGAGTCACCTTCAGCTGCCAGCCCTGGTGCTGACAGCAAGTATTTCTGCACAGAGTGTGCAGATCTGCCCAGGACCCTGGGTGAGGACTCGGCCACGGACAACTGCAACATCACTGCTCCTTTGTTGTCTGTACCTGAGCCAGGAAGCCCCCAGCTGAGCTCAGGATGGAAAGGCAAGCCATGGTCCGTCCCTTCAGCTGCACATTGGCAAAGGTGTAGACTGAAATGCTGAGGATGTGGGACCTCTTAGTACTTTAGAAATGCAAGTGCAAGAAGTTGTTGGGTGCAAAGGGAACTTACATCCCTCCTGGAGAACTCTTGTGTATGCATACATGCACCAACCTCCGTGTGAAACAGCACCAGTTAACTATGTGCATTCACAGAATCAGAGAATCATTTGGAGGCTTTTAAACCTTGTGATCTTACTGGAAGAGGGAAGCTGAAAGCAGAGCACTTATTTATAATGAAGGCATTTACAGAAGCAAGACTGTTTTGTCTCTTTACGTGTGTACGGTACTGAACGGAGGATTCTGTGAGCATGTGCATCAGATAGTTGTGAAAAATGTGTCTGCGTTATCTTCGTTAAATATCTCACTAATGTGAAAGAAGACTAAAGGTCATCTGTCAAGTGTAGTTGTGAGGCAGGAAGAAAAATCTCTCACATTGGATATCTCGAAACCTTTAGGCTCATGATATTTTTGTTGAACGGACGAAAAGTGATCAATGAATCATTTAGGAGTCTTGCGCCTGATAATGGGGGTCTAGAGAGCCTTTTGATAATGAGTTTAAGCTGCTTTTATTAACCTGTCTCAGGATGGTTGATTGCTTTCTAATGTGATGAGACACTCTCCAGCACTTGAATTTTAAATATTTAGAGATTTTCAGTGTCAAATGCTTCTCAGTAATGCCTCACAATTAATGAATTATTCTGCAAATGAAACTCAATGTAGTTTTTTAATAAAATTGGAGATATTTCAGTCATCTGTAAAGACTAAGTATGTTTTATAAAAGTGTTTGCTAAAATAAAGGTCACGAACAGGAAGACACCTGGAAATGAACGAGAATCTAAGCAGATCTAATTTTCTTCTCACACCAAGTTTCTAAGTATGTAAATACACTAATTTCTAATTCTAATTGCCTCCTGGCTCATTATAACAGTGCATATGTGAGAAGAAATGAATTATTCTAAACCCAGGTCCTAAGGAGCAAAAGCCATCTTCAGCCTTGAGGCTTTCTGATAGATTTTGCATTTCCCTGGCTCTATAGATTACACTCACATTTTCTTCACAGATCCATTACACAGAGAAGCACAAAGTATGTCTGACTAAATGAGAATCAGGCCATTGCACATAAACGTTTACTCCTGCTTCAGGATCCAAATTCCCATTTCATTTATACCAAAGGGTATCACAAGTAAATCCATTTACATCCACTGGATTGTACAAATGTGAAAACAGAGTAAGAAAGACAAGCTGCAGTGTTACCTACTGAAGTGGATGCATGCTTTGTAGTGTTAGAGAACAGGATTTCACTCACATACCCTTTTAACATCTCTGACAGTTTAGGCCACCTTCTCAGAAGACAGTTCCAGAGAAAGATCCGGATTTATAAAAAGGAGTTTTTCATTGGGTCCTGCCAGCCCCAGGTATTCACAAGAGATGAGTTTCCCCATACCTGCTTTCACCTGGACATGTTAGAAGAGCAATTATGAAGTAGTTCAACTTCCTGAGACGTTACTTTAATGTACAGCTCTGTGACATAATGCTCAATTGTCTCCCCTGCCATCTGCTTTGGTGGCAAGATGTGCTTTTTTCCAACTGACGTTGTGTTGCCAACTGCAGCATTCCTGACATTTCTAACTTGCTTTGTTGAGAAGTTTGTGGTCTGCCTTGTGTTTCCACAGGAAAGTGTTGTGTATCACCCCAATACCGTGGGACTTGCTGTCTGTGGCAGCAGAGGGATCACTCACCCAGCCATTTCACTCACTGCCCACAACACAGAGGAAATCTGGTAGAACTTTACTTTTCTATATCCTAACACAAAGGACAATGCAGCAGTATTATTTTACTGCTGCTACAGCAAAAGTTTGCTAAGGATTTAACTTCACATTTGTTTTCTGGACTCTAAAAGCTCTATCATCCCATTAGTTTTCAGACAGAAGCATAATGAAAAGCAACTTTTCCTTAAAAACTGTCATGCCACCACCCTGAAAGGCAGCAGAGTGGAGAAGTACATCAGGAGATTTTGGGGTGTGGTGTATCTGGGCATTTTGCAAAGCGCAAGTTTACAACAATCCTTTCGATTTTCCAAACTTACAATGAAACCAGATCAGACACATTGCCTGCATTCCATGGGAGCATGTCTTACCCGGATTCTAAAAGTAAGGGATCATAAAATTCTTAAACAGATGCTTCATTTTATCTATCTATGAACTCTGAAACCCAGAGGAACATGCAGGTGGTTGATGAGCAGAGCTGAAGGTAGGCACATCTCATTGCTCCTTGTATGTCATCCTAAATGAGTGTAATTTCCATGGCAAATGCAAACTCAGATCTGAAGGTATAAAAGCAAGATTTTTTTCGACCAGGACAACAATCGATATTGCAATCAAAGTGCCTTTTTCCTATACATAAACCAAAGAGTTCATGCCTCCTTGGAGAACACTGCTGAATCCATCGAGGACACAAACACACAATTTTGAATTTCCAGTCTAAACCCAGGCTTTTTAACCAATATTATGTTAGATAGTATCCATCTACTTTTCTTTTTGTTCAAATTATTGGAGTTTAGAGGGTTTATTTAGCAGACACAGGCCTAGGGTCTGGTGTTTCCATCATAATAACTCATAGCCTAAACAAGAGCATCTCCCAAGATCTGTGAATATCCTCAGTCCAGCCCTAAACCATCTATAGAGTGGTTTTTTTCTTTCTCTAATCAGCAAAACCACAAGAATATGCTTTATCTAGAGCTGTTTTGCACAGCTTGAGTGAACTGAGAGAAAGGAAAACCTACAGTCATTCAAACCATTCATGTAAAGAGATGTTGCTCTCCTCCTTCTTCCCTTCTGATCCTATAAAATTCATTTATGAAGTTATGAAGTTAGCTTTCCTGTTCTTTCTTCTGCCCACTCCAGCTGTAGGTGTCACAGATGTCCCAAAGCCTGGAAATAGTCTTACCTGGCAACTGCTCCCTGATACACATCAATTGCTTTAGTTTATCATTTATGGTAGTTAAAGTGAAAAATATTTGTTTAACAAAAAGTTCCCTAACTTCCTCTAAACCACAAGATAGATTGTAAGTACAGGCTCACACAAGTTTACAGATTATTCTTCTCTTACATGAGTCACCATGTGGTTGAAAGCCTTCCTCATATCTTGGACTGAACCTATAAAGTGCCATAGTCCTGTGTAATCTGTAAATCAACACTTTTCCCCTGTTCATTGATAACTGAAAATGTACTAACAATAAGTCGCTGAAGGATCATGCATAAAAGGCTGGGATATTTGTTCCAGGAAGCCTTTTCTAAGGCCACCGCTGGAAAATGGATTGTTTCTGACTCATAAAAGCTTTAGAATACAGGAGCTGGCATAGTCATGGTGAACAGACATACAGAGATTTACCCTGCTCCCAGGTTCATGATGTTGAACTGGCTGGTCCATTAGATTTGTCTTATGTCCTTCTGTTAATAAAAATCAGGAATGACTACAGCACAACCTTTGTGCCATGGACTTGCACATTCCATTTCACTCCCATTGTCACTTATTTCCAACCATGATTCCAGCCTAAGAACAGAGGAACCATTTTTGTTCTTCTGGTTACAAGTGTATACTTAACCGAGGGTGATTTATCTGTGCATAGCAGATTTCTTCTACAAGAAAGAACTGTGTTTGTTGGCTTCATTTTAAAATTCTAGAGGGATTCTTATGCCAAAAAAGTAGGTCTGCTCTAGACAGGTGATAAGAAGGACTGACCCTGGAGAAGGAACATGTTACCATGGTGCTGTTCTTGCCATCACTGAGTGATAAGGTTCTCACTCCGTTCTTTAAATTTTCTTAAAAAACACCTAACAATGCCATGCCACGCCATTGCTGCTACTTCTAATATAAAGACCATGCTATAAAAACATTTCTCAAAAAAGTCAGATCACTGTAAAGCTCATAAAGAAGCAAACCACATCATAATCTCTTTTCAGCCTGGTGCCCTAATGCAGACCAAGATAGAGATCAAGCACTCAAGAAGGCCTCCAATTAGCTTAGCTTTGTTTTGTTTACCCCCAATCAGATCAGTGAAACCACACAGCCACAGCCAGTCAACTGATCGGAATAATATATAGACTGTGGTCTACCCAGCCCATTCCACCATGCCTGCAGCCATCCAAACCTTCCTGCTATCTCACCAGCTATCTATGGTCTGGCTTCTGCACTAAAACTCAGGCTCTGCTTCATACCCACTTGTAATCACATTCCAAACTACCCAGCCTTAGTTTTTGGAACTGGATCCAAACCCTCCGGAGGTTCACCTTCAAGGTTCTTCACAAACACAGCATTCTGCTAAAATCACATGAATTCTTCAGGTAGGACACCTCATCCTGCTCATTTACAGACTGACCAGAAAGGTTTATAAGCACATGAGCAAAGACAACATCAACACCAGTAGAGCTTGCTTGTAATTGCTGTATTGAGACTACCAGGCACATTTCTGCTGAAGTCAATCCTTGCATTCAACAAAAAACGTTGGCTTGGGTCTTTGCAGGTTTTTTTTATTCTTTACAGACAGTTTTTCCACATTTTACAGGCTAGTGAATAGGAAAAACTCTTTAGCTAAATTTTCATGCCTGCACTTAGACTGCAAAATCATTTCTGTGTCTCAGGAAATAAGGTGCATGCTGAAATACATTAATGCATTCTACAGGGGTAAAAGAATGCATTGGTTCAGAGACCCCTGCATTTAATTTCGTTTCAGCGAGCAAATGACATCTCTCTGACAGGAAGAAACACTACAGGAAGGTGTACTGAATGAGCTGGTGCAATGACTTGGAGACAGTGTGGGTATTTTAAGGGCACTTTCTACTATTTGCCAAAATTACCAGCACTTTGGGTTTTCCTGTTAAAAGTGTTCTTCATAATGTTCCTCACAGCAGGCTTATGAATCGGTTCAATCATCTTGTAACTGCATCTACTGCCATCCAGAGGTAATTGGCAAAAGTTTGAAGAGCAAATCCACGTTAATGGTCTTGCTAACGGTGAAACACAAACACCACACATTAGAGCAGCCTGTATCAAACAGCCCAGCTGATCAGAAACTGCACGAATAGAAGCAGAATAATTCTTCATTCTTTTCCAACAGAAAAACAAACCCAACAGTTTATCATCGTTTTGCTGTTGTAGTTCTGGTGCCTCACACTGATCACGCGTCATGCTTTCTATTAATCCCTTGAGCAAAGGTTTTGCCAAATTATCCTCTGCCATCTTATGTTTTATGTAACATATGTTTCTTTTAAAAAAACAACCAACAAAACACCTACACCCTTCATCAGCCCACAGAGAACATGCATTTTGCCACAGCACCCAATTGCTGATTGATCACGTCTCGATGAAGTAAGGGAGGAAAGAATAAAGTGCATACACCTGCAACACATAACTTACATATTACTATCATTTATGCTGAAGCAACAAAGCTTCGTGGAAAAAGAGATTAAGGCTGCAGTTCTCAAAGTGCCTATGTAACATGAGCACCCATAGGTATAACTGCTTTCAGGTCCTGTGGTGGAACACCCACAAATCCAGACACAGACAGTTTGAGAAACGCTGTATTTAAGGTGTTAAAACCAGGAACCCCAAACCAGAGGTGACCAAAATGAATAAGCATTGTTAAAAAACCTCATCCTTAAAGCATTTATGGCAAAGACCTGATTATAAAGCTGGAGCAAACAGGATATTATAAATTTTCTAACAGCTATTTCTATAATTTGACATTGATATCACCCTTTCATCTCCTGTTTGGGGCAGACTTCTCTAACAGGCAACCCTATGCTAAGGACATTTGGAACACAATCAAATGAGGTGCCTTTTTCAGTCCTGTGCTTACAGGACGAAGACTATGGCAGTGCCAGTAAACTAAGGAGAGATTTCTTATTTCTACTTAACAGGAGGTCTGAACACAGATTATAGTCTATAAAAAGTACAGTCTGACTCTGCCAAGGACTATGGCCAAGCCCATTGCGGTTCCAGCTTGATCAGGGTTTCTCCCAGAATCCTTGAAAAGATGCAAGCTTTTTCAGAATTATTCCCTAAACAGGAATTTGTCTTACTTCTGTGTGATTTTTTGAAATAGCTTTAAGCTAATATCTGCTTGCAACAAGCCTCAAAGCTCTATTGCTAAAAGTGGGGTTCTCATAAACAGAAAAAAACCTCCAAACCCAAACGCCACTGTGAAACCATTTACAAATTCCCTCTGCTGATTATAACTGCTACTATTGGATTACATATGTAGAGAATAAACACACAGGATCAGTTCATTGCCTTCAGCCATAAAACACACAACAAAGACCAATGAAAGGAGAAAAATGATCTTTAAAAATGTGACCTTTGAACTCTATCCAAGACCAAGCATCAAATTTCCCATCACTAATCCGTAGTCTAATAGGGTGACCCTATTAGACTCTTATTGCCAAGTGACACTGGAGAGACCCTGTAAAACACTGCACTGGGATCACTCAGACAGTAAATGACTATTCCTGGAACACACAAAAAGAGTGGAATTCTGTTCTACACAGTAGTTGCTGGAAAACAACTCGTACCTTTTGAGATTCTTCCTTCCATTCCTCAAGAGGTTCATGCTGTCAGGTAAAACAAGATGACAAACTCCTTCTGCTATTCCAGTGACACAGGGAAACTAGTAACACTTAAGAGTGATATTGGAAGTTAAATAGGTATCACCAGTTCTGTTGCTTCAGTCCCAGACCTTCACCTGAAGCTTTCTGGGCTTTATGCAAATACAGATCATTAGAGCTGAAGCTGTGTTAAGTGTAGAACAGGAAGGTACTGTAAAGGTACTGACCACACTGCCAGCCAGAACAGTGCGCCTGGCAGTGCAGGAGTACAAATTCATGCCTTTGGCTGAACTGTCGGTGCGCTTCTCTTCAAAGAACAGTCTTTAATTCCATGTGTAACTCCAGGCGGAAAGCACTAGCTGCCCGGGACTGGGAGCGAGGTCCTGCCCTGCGTTGCGCCATCTGCTGGTAACCGGGAAAACTGCCGGTGCCACCCGGCCCGGGTTAAATAAGGAGCGGGATCATGCCCACCACAGAGCAGAGGTTTGATATCACTTGGGCGAGAATCGCATCCAGTATAAGAACTCCCATCACCTTCCTTGGCTACAGTTAAGTTCTGTCACGAAGCTGTTTTAAGGGCACCAGGGATCAACTCAAAATGTCATGGCCACACAAGCCAAAGCACAGCCGCGCTGTAATGGGATTCCTCCAACTCCCGTTTGCTAAAAATAGCAGAGGTACCTCTGACCCAGATAACCTTTGGGTCAACACCTATCACCTCATCTTTATGCCTGATGAGCCATCTGCCAGGTGGTATCAGTCTCCAAATGCTGCTCCGGTGTTCTCTGTGGGGACACTTGCCCGCAAGACCTCAGTCAGTCTGCAGCGCTGCAGCACAGTACACGATCCCCGGTTCTGCAACAGGAAACTGCAGGGATTGTTCTGCAGTGCTGAATAAACTGTCAGCCCCAGCAGGTTTGCACATGACACCAAGTTAGGCTGGAGGGTCAGGAGGCTCCACAGAGGCGTATAGCCAGCCTTGATCAATGGGCCAAGGCCAACAAGTCCACCAAGACCAAGGCTGGATCCTTCCCTTGGGTCACAAGAGCCCTCAGCCCTACTCCAGGCTGGAGTAGAGCAACTGGAAACTACAACAGGGAAAAGGTCACCGGCAGCTGAAGTTGAGCCAGTGTGTGCCCAGGTGGCCAAGGCAAATGGCATCCTGGCTTGCATCAGTACATGTGCGGCCAGCAGGACCAGGGAAGGGACTGTCTCCCTGCACTGGGGACACCCGACCTAGAATGCTGGGTTCAGGTTTGGGTCCCTCGCTGCCAGAAGGGCATGGAGGGGCCGGAGCGTGTCTGGAGAAGGGTAACGGTGCTGGAGAAGGGTCTGGAGCACAAGCAGAGACCCCTGAGGAACCCAGGAGAGATTTAGGTTGACTCTCAGGATTAGCTTCTTCGACGAAAGGGCTGTCGAGGCTGGACTCCCCGTGTCTCGGTGGGCTGGAAGGCGGGTTAACGCCACGGGCTAGTACGGACCTGCCGAGCGGGGGCCACCGCCGGGCGGAGCACACGAGGCACGTGACGCACTTCCGGGCGCGGCGCCGCTTCCGTCGCTCTGCCCCGTTCCCGGCCATGGCGGCCCCGAAGGTGGAGGCGCTGCTGGCGGCGGCAGAGGAGCGGGAAGCGGAACGGGGACTCGGCGTGGCGGTGCCGGGGAAGGAGTTGGAGCTCGAGTTCGACTTGGGCAACTTGCTGGCCATCGACCGGAACCCCCCCGCGCCGGGAGCTGGGGCTGGGGCACAGCGGGAGGGCTGGCTACACGCTCTGGCACGCGGGAACGCGCAGCTGCTGGTGGCACAGCTTTGGGCATTGCCGTCCGAGCGCGCCCCCGACGCCGCCAGCGGTGCCGCGGCGGGACCGGTGCTGGCGCGACTGCCCGAGCCCACNGCCCGGCTGCGGCAGGAGAAGAAGGAGCGGGGGGCCCGCAACGAGCTGAACCGCCTGCGCAACCTAGCCCGCGCCCACCGCGCCGCCACCACTACCACCACCACCACCACCACCATGCACCCCACGGGCCACCAGAGCCGCCAGGAGCTGGCCCACGCTGCCCGCGTCGCCCGCGTCTCCACTGCTTCGCTCGGCCGCTTCCAGCCTCGGCTTCCCAAGGAGCCAGCAGAGCCACCCTCCCGCAGTGGAGGCCGAAAGCGCCGCTTTGGGCCGCTTCTTGGCGACCTGGCGGCCGAGCGTGGGCGGCAGCTGGATCTGCTGCGGGACATGGCCAGCAAGAGGCCGGTCCTCGATGTCACCCGTGCTGTCAACAAGCAGCTGCGCCAGGAGGAGGCCGAGGCGGCTACTGCCAAGGGCAAGAAACAGTCACAGCGGGGCAAGCGTGGCCGCCGGCAGCAACATGTTGGCCGCAGCAGTAAGAAGGGTAGAGCAAGGAGTGGAGCCCGGCGACAGCAGAAGCAGCCTGCCAGCAGCATCAGCACCAGTGGTGGCAAGAGAAAGAAAGCGTGAGGGACAGAGGGACACATGCAATATACGTCTTAGGATGCCAGCTGGGGCGTGCAAAGGGACTGTCATTGCCAACCTCCCACCCGCTGCTCTACTGCCACTCCTTTTTGTCAATAAATAAGTTCGGCTTTTCTAAAAGGTCATGTCTTGCTCTTGGATAGCAGGCCAGGGGTCTGTAGTCTCCATCCAGTGGGAGCTGTGGTGGTGTATCGAGGGTTGGGGTTGTTTCACAGCTGGCTAGAGCTGCAGCATAACCAGACAGGACTGAAGCTGAGCAAAGGCATCGCTTGTTTGAGTGACCAGGGCTCGGGGTGGCCGCAGCTGTCATCTGAGTTCGGTCAGGTGAGATCCTGCAGTTAAAGGCTTCTGCTCTCTCCGCCGAGGCCTGACGGTGGAGCTCTTGCTCCGTAAGTCAGCTTGTGCCGCTGCCGCACAGGAAAACTTACACTGTCAGATTTGTTTCAGAAGAAGCTGTACGGGTTTCCTAAAGAATGTCGGAGCAGGTGACCAGCTGTTGAATTCAATAGGAAAATGTTTAACAGCTGTTTAAAACTTAACTTTCTCCCTGTATTAACAGTAATCCATCATTTCAAGGAAGCGGTTTCACAGTGGTTTTCTGTATCAAGAAGTCTGAGAGCAGATACTGGATGTTCTCTCAGGCTTATGCTTGTTGGGGTTTTGAACTCCGTCCTAGACACTTGTTAAATACAATTCACTGTCGCCGTGTGTGGCTCAGCTTTGCCCACGCCTGGGTAGAGCGCTGTTAAAACAAGTCCCAGCAGTCTCAAGTAAACAGAGTTCTCAAACTTCAGAGCAGCAAGCTTGTGAGTGCTTCACGATAACATAATAGCCGGTCACAGGTGGCTTTTAGACAAAGCTGGGCACCACGCCAGGACCCCAAGCCTTTGGAGCGAGCAGCTGAGCGCAGCCGTGACTGACACGGGAGGCGGTGCTGGCCCGGCCATGGCGGAACGGGCTGTCCGGCTGCTGCGGCAGTTGCAGTGGGCCCGGTGAGAGCCACGGGGACGCAACGGCGGGGCTGAGCCCCTTCCACCCGTATCAATCCACAGGGCCGGGGGTTGAGAAATGCAGGGTCTGCAGCCTCTCGCCTCACTGAGACCCTCGGGCTGGGCCGTGCAAGCACAGAATGGGTTTGTTGTTTAATTTAACCTTTTAACGACCCGTTTTTTCCTTATGTTTGTTACTGTTTTCGCTAGATGTCGGTGCCCAAGCCATGGCCACACTTACTCCCAAGGTAAGACATAATTTGTGCCTCCAGATTAATTCCCCAGGAAATTCTGGTGCCATAGAGCTGCAGGCACTGGTGTCGCCTGGGTAGAGGATGCAGGAGACACACAGGAAGGGAAATGTTAAGGGATAAGGAAAGCTGTTGCTTTGCAGCTGTGCAGTGCTGGTGGTTGTTTTTGGAGAGGTTTGTGGTGTCCACATAACGCCATGAGGAATCAGCCCAGACCCCTCCTGTGGCTGCTGCCATCACCTGAGCCAACTGACCTTTCCTTCTGTTCCAGAGGAAAGATACATATTGATTATGTTGGAAAATAAATAAGCAATAGAAATAGAAAGGAACTATTAACACGTTCTGCTTTGGCCCAGGGGAATGTAATCCCAGAGGATTTTTGTGGTCAGTCCCAGTGGTTGCCACAGTCTCTGCAACATGTGGTTCTGAGTGGCTTAGTTTCATGTGTTTTGCCTAGGACATGTCTAAAAGAATTACCATTGTATTGGTGGGAGACACTAATAACAGTTCAGGTATTTACTCAATCCCAGATTGTCATGCAGCAAGACAATAGTGCAGCTGAGAAATAGTCATTCTTCTGCTTGTCTACTCAATGACCTACTCAGTTCACCCCAAGCTCTTATTAAAATCTTAGTTAACTCTGCAAGTTTTAGGCAGCAATTAGCATAGCAAGATTATATCAGTCCAATAAGGCTCCAAATAGTGGGAATTGATTTTGCAGTGACTGTAGCTTAAAAAAACATGTTTGTCTTGCTTATTGACAGTGTTTGAGGGAATAGCACTAGCTTTGAACTCAGTAAGTTGCTTCCTTAGAGTTGCATGTAGCTCCAGAACATGGCAGCATAGCACCATCAGAAAGCAAGAGAGTAACTGGCCTGGACATGTTCTTGGCCTGTCAAATTAATGACTGAGTACAGCAGGCTCCAGCACCAGGAGCCTGGCAAGAGATGGCAATGAAAGAGGTGATAGCAGCTGGCCCTGGCTTGAATAGAAAGTGCATAAAGGTTTTTCGTACATCTGTCTGCCTCTGTTGTGGGTCAGTGCTTCAGTGCCCCCCAGAGCGTCTGTAGGACTTGTCACGGCTTTGCTCACCAGTGGATTTTCAATTAGTACAGCAGACAGAAGGCACAACTTCAGTGGGAGGGGCAGAATGGTTCATCTTATTTTGGAGAAGAATGATCTGCTTCAGCTCGGATAGTTTGCTTCACTTTGTGGCAAAATCAGGATATGCAAGAAATGAAGAGTCTTGTGGAAATGAATGCCAGAATGACACGGCAGAGAGGATGTGCCCAAAATACCATCCCTATAAATATCTTCTCCTTTCTACTAAATAAAGTCAATAGTGACATAGGAGGTCTTATTAAATCACTGTTTAACAGTGATGCATGCAGTTAAGTGATTTTTGAGCCATTCGGTTTCACCTGCAAGTCCACAGGTAGGCAGGAATAAAAGCATAAAGAGCTGCCAGTGTCCCCCTGACAGGTACAAAGAAGGTTCCCTGTCAGGTACCTAAGGAGGATGTCTTGTGCATTTGTCTTAGGGGTTCTTCTGATGGTTGTTGGGCAGGCTGACACAGCATATGACCTCTCAGCCAGGATGCTCTGCCCTGTCTTCTCTGTGCTCCTCTGGTCTTTGCAGCCTGTGAGCTCCCACAGACGCTTCCAGCTAACTTCCTCAACTTTTATAGGAAGGAATTCTTGAAAGAAAGAGAAAAAAGATCTTGTGTTGCTGAATTACACAAGTCAAATTCAGTACTTGGGTCACTTTAATGTCACAAATAAGGGATGAAAAGGGTAAGTGTTACCCAGATGGTCCAGGAGTGTTTGGGATTTTAAAAGCAACAAAATCCATCAACTTCAGTAGTGAAATACAGATTGAGGTCACCTCTTGTCTCCTAATTTTACTATTTTATTTCTATTGCAGCTCCTGAACGACCTCCCCTAGGAAATGCAGACTATGCATTTGAGGTAGATTTAAAACAAATGTATTTTACTATTAAAAGTTCTGTTTTGTACACTACCAGATAGGGTATTAAACAGATGTTTATGTTAGTAAATATTTGTATTTCACCGTGAGACTAGATGCCATCGCTCTATTTTTCCAGATAAAAAAATCTGTTCTTCTTTCGCAGATGGCCATTTCAAACATCCGCTATGGAGAAGGAGTTACTAAAGAGATTGGCATGGTAAGGTTCTGTGCCATAAGCCCATCCATAGTGAAAAGGTACTTTTAATGGGCTTTTGGTCACATTTTATAAGGGAAAGCTTATGTGTAGTGTGTCTGAATCTCTGCTGCTTTGCAGTATGTGGAGTCATACACACCAGGGTACAAAGGTTGGAAAATTGTGCTGGCTGGAGAGCAGAGGTGCATTACATCCCTGTGGCTGTGCTGTGAGTTTGTGAGATGTAGCTTAGCAGATAATTAAATCAATGATTTGCCAGGATGATGCAACAATATTCTTCTCTGGCAGGGAATTTAATTCAAGAAGTTTTGAGTCCTAGTGACTCACCATGGTACTGCAGGATCATTTTTGCCTCTTCTATTCCTCATAAAAATGAATTGGAGATTTTCCATTAAATTAGGTGGATATTCATTCTGAGCTTGCACTGTCAGAGTGTGGAATTTTTCTCTCAGCAGGATGAGATGATTCACCTGAGTGTGTTGTTGCAGTTTGCCTTCATCATTGGAGTCTTTCATTTACCATTATTTCCTTTCTCGCCATTTATGGATTTATCACATCTCTTTTTTTATTGTGCAGTAAATTGATAGACAGCAGATGAAGTTAGAACGTCTGTCTTCAAGCAGCGTAAGGATGGTTTAGCATTGCATTAATAGTGTAGCTATTGCGACAATGAGGTTAGGATGTAGTGTCCTTTTTCTTCCTTTTGCCACCTTGATTTTTCATCAGTAGATTAATACTCGGTTTTAAATTTTCAAGATCTTAGTACACAGGGGAGTTAGGGGACACCTAACCCGTGGAAAAGCCTTTCTGTGTGAGGCGTTGTGTAGCAAAAAAATATTTCCAAAAATATGTTAAAATTTACCATAGTTCCAAATGGTTCTGTTCAACTTGTTCAGCATCTTTATTGTTAGTTTTCTTGTGTCTTAAGACTTCAAGTCTCTAAGTGTGGAAGCTGTTCACTTCATGCTGTTTTCCGCGTCCTGTATGGATGTGGTTAATCCTTTCTTTTCTTTCACTGATAACTGTCTCAAAAATTTAACCTAACCAGCTACTTTTAGGTTGGCTTTTTTGCTACTATTAAATGGCTCAGATTAGTTGTGTTTATTTTCAACAGGCGATTTCATACCAGTTGTGTGGTTTTTTTTCATTTCATTGTTACTGTAGGACCTGCAGAATCTTGGTGCTAAAAGAGTTTGTCTGATGACAGATCAAAACCTCTCCCAGCTTCCTCCTGTGAAGGCAGTACTGAATTCCTTGGCAAAATATGGTATAAACTTCCACATGTATGACAATGTCCGGGTGGAACCCACAGACCAAAGGTACACCCAGGCCCTTGGAGCCTACCGTCAGCTGCTTAAACACCTCCTGGAGAGCCTCATGCTGATCTTAAGAACTGATTTCTCTCTGGGCAATTTTCTCCTGATTAACCAGAACGTTTTTCTTGTTTTCAAAGTTTCCTGGATGCCATTAAATTTGCTAAAAAGGGCGATTTTGATGCCTATGTTGCTGTTGGAGGTGGGTCTGTGATAGATACCTGTAAAGCTGCCAACCTGTATGCAGCCAGCCCTACCGCAGACTTCTTGGATTATGTCAATGCTCCCATCGGGAAAGGGAAGCCGGTCACTGTGCCCCTCAAGCCACTTATTGCAGGTAAAGCAAAGTGTGGTATTTGGGAAGCAAGGGCTAGGAAGCCCTGTCTGTTATTTCTACAGAAATATATGATATTTCTATGGAAAAGTAGGATATTTCTATAGAAAAATAGGATATTTCTATTGAAATCCAGGTACCATGACTGTTTCAGCTTCCTTTGAGCTCACTTCTTGTATTCAGCAGCAATTTTTCTACTTTACATCAGTGGAATTAAAAATCACAGTTCTTGTCATTAATTTTCCCTGTTTACACAAGACTCTACTGAGAAAAGAGAGCAAAGTAGCAGTTTCAATTTGACCCTTCCACTTGTAATCAGGGATACCTCTGAGATTTCCTGGACCCTGTATTTTTGGTGGCATTATTACTATTGTTTTATTTATTTCATTTTCAATGTGACTTATTATTTGTCTTTATTATTGTTACCCCCATTCTTCCTTTCAAGTTCCTACAACAGCTGGAACTGGGAGTGAAACCACTGGCGTTGCCATTTTTGACTTCAAAGAACTGAAAGTAAAAACCGGTGAGATTCTAAATTTTTATTGTCTGCTGTTCAAAACGATTCTTTTCCAACGTCTTCATTATTTCCCTTCCCTAAAAGACAGAGATGCTGCATGTCATTCCAGGTGCCATTTTGTTTGATTTAACAGCCCCAGGCAAATTTGAAGAGCTGGAAGGTTCCCTCCTCAAATTAAATTCACAGCATATTACCATAATGAAATGCCTGTGTAATACGGGGGATTATAGTTTGAAAGCAAAACAGGAAGCTAAAATCTTTCAAGTTCTTAAATAGCAGAAAAAGTTAATTGCAAAGGAAATTTCTAATTACATTCACGGCCAACCAACTGTTCTGTATTTCCTCTGTGTTTTGCTTTCTGCTTTTAAGACTCTGTCTCTTTGTTGTGTAATTGCATCCAAATGTTCCTTTTCCTGGATCTGAAACCTCAGGCCTGAAATGCAGCACGGATGAGGGGCACTGTCTGCCTTTGGCCCTTTCATCCCTGGAATTATTAGGGATTAGATTAGGGGAAAAAATGTCGTCTCAAGCTTCAGAGCTGTTCTGAGGTTTCAGTACCAAACACGATGATTTTATATGCCACTTAGATACTCCTTACTGTTCCTTGTCTGCGTCTGCTTTTATCTTCACAGTTTCTAATCTTACGCTCTCATTAGCATTATGATTTGAACCTTAAGTGTAGCTTATCTTACCCCTTTTGTTGCAGAAAAAGTGTTTAACTCATTTTCCCCACTCACCAATTGCAGGTATCGCCTCAAGAGCCATCAAGCCAACACTGGGCATCATTGATCCTTTGCACACACTGTCCATGCCTGAGCGAATAGTGGCCAACAGCGGCTTTGATGTGCTTTGGTGAGTTTTCTGTGTAGGCTGCTGGGATGTATTACAGCTTTGTGATTTTACTATGATTGTAAAAACACCCACCTCCCACTTAAAGAATGCGGGTTTTCATCTCTCCTGTAGCCATGCTCTAGAATCGTACACTGCTCTGCCTTACAATATGCGCAGTCCGTGCCCTTCAAATCCCATCCACCGACCAGCATACCAAGGCAGCAACCCCATCAGCGATGTCTGGGCTCTTCATGCCCTGCACATTGTGGCTAAATATTTGAAGAGGTAATAATTGAGAAGGTAATTAAAATAATATTTGAAGAGGTAATTCTTGATTGGTTTGGTCTTCACTGGCCTAAAAACAATGCTTAGAAGACCTTGAGTTTGAGGCAAACTACTGCATTAAACCTTCATTTTCTGTTGTAGATTTCACTTAAATAAAGCAAAAAAGGTTTTCAAATAAAACGTAAAAAATTTCTGACAAGTACATTGAGTTTCACTAGGTGTCTTGAGGAAGTAACTTTTTAATGCTTCAATTAATGTATTTTACAAGGTCTCAATACGTTGTATTTCAAGCTGCTGAGTTAGTATGGGGGGAGCATTCACATACTTTTTCCAGGAATCCTTTTTCTCTGACTTGAGCCTTATTTACACCATTTTTGTATCAGCTTATCATTGTGGGATTTGTGTGTCTGTCTGTAAAGAAGCCCTCTCTCCCTTCTCCGTTCTGAATTAACAATCTCTTCATGAATTCACTGGTGCCATTGTCTCCGTGGTGTGCAGAGCCATCAAAAACCCTGAAGACCGTGAAGCAAGGGCAAACATGCACCTGGCAAGTGCTTTTGCTGGGATTGGCTTTGGCAATGCTGGTGTTCATCTCTGGTGAGTGCAAAAACCCCCTCCAAGGCCAGCTCCTAGCCAGGATTTGTTTCTGATTATCAAAGATACTGCTGGGTCAGTTGCCAGATATGTAGTGAGAGCCTGTAGCCTGGCCCATGGTGAAGGGGAGGCATGTGTTGTGTGAAACAGATGGACTCTTGGAATTTGTGTGCATGAGGGTTTTATTTCTGGCTTGTGAGACCCAAACCCAGTCAGCGCCTTCTTCACCCTCCCTTGCAGGAAAAACCACGAGATAAGAAAAAAATCAATGACATATAAAATGTTGGATTCCATACCTCCTGTTCTGTAGTGAGACAACGGTGAGGTTCATCTTGATCCATCTGTGAGCTGGTGTGGCTGGCTGTGGGTTTGTCTGTAGGGCAGGTGTACAGCAGGCTGAGCTAAGCTGTAACTAATACTGCAAGGCAGCCTAGTTTTGTAGGGGTGAAGATATCAGAGGAACAAAGCTAAGCCTGAACTATGAAGTTATTAGCAGTCATTCCTTTCCAAGACCTTCCTTTCTTTTCTTTTGTGAGAGCAAATGCACTCTTTAATTACACTTCAATGGGTTTTTTTCTCAGGCGGTATTTATCAGGAGGGGATGCAGGTCGTGCTGGGGTTGGCATGTCTCTCTTGCTTGAGTGACTGAACGTGTCACTGTCAGTGCAGTCCCAGAACTTCACATTCGCTAGATCAGGATGTGCAGTTTGTTACTGCTCTGTCCCTAAGGTGCAGAGGGGAGAGGGTTGTCTGTACCTAAATACCCTCCTGTAACTGAGAGAGAGACTCGAGCAGGAAGACTGACCACACATTTTCCAAATACCAGGACAGCTGCCCTAACCGCTTTCTCTCTGCATTCTGTTCCAGCCATGGAATGTCCTACCCGATTTCTGGTTTGGTGAAAACTTACAAACCGAAGGACTACAATGTGGATCACGCTTTAGTGGTAAAACATGCTGTATCACTGGTTTTGCATTTCAGTCCTTAGAACTTTTCACATTAATGAGCACTAAATCACATTAAAAGTCCTGTTGATGAGATTTTACTCTTTGGTTTTGGTTTTTTTATCCCCAGCCACACGGCCTGTCTGTGGTGCTGACATCCCCAGCAGTGTTCGCTTTCACAGCACAGATACATCCTGAGCGGCACTTGAAAGCTGCAGAGATACTAGGTAGGAGTCTCTATGGATACAGCTTACTCATACGTGTGGAATTCTTTCTAAGTGTCTTTTTCTGGGGAAAAATTATTGAATCATCTACTAAGCTGCAACATACCCATGTTCCTACAGCAGTAACACACAGCTTCAAGGAGACTGTGAAAATGTTTCTGGATAATTGGCCAGCAGAGCATATCAGAGAGTTTAACCTCTAGCTGCTTGATTTTAAACCAAGTGGTTGAAATGCAGTCCCTTAGGTTTTGTGGTATGAACTGCTGCTGTAAGTTCTGGCCGTAAAATCTCTGTTCACTTTCTCAATGGAAATTTGGAACCACATTGTAGTCTGCCTTGCTGTGGAGGGCCCCTGCCCAAAATGCATCACATGGAATTGGATTTGTTAATTCCCACATGGGGTGTTTAGTTCGGGTTCCAGCCCAGAGTCCAGCAGACTGTAGTAGCTGATTCAAATCTGTCACACTGCCAAACGCAGTGACCAAGAGGTATTTTATGACATGAAGCAGATTGCTAGGTAGTTATGTTGTCTGTATGTACAGCTGTGAATTCAGGTACAGCCAGGAAAAGCCAGGAAAACCCTCCCCGGGTGCGTTCTTAAACAGCTGAAATAGACATGCGTGTGGCCGGAGATTTTCTAAGTGCAATCAAAGACTGATGTGTCCTTTAGGCTGAGTGAAAAGAAAGTACTAGAACTACAACAGTATTTTAAAACTGTCCTTCACATTGACTGCCTTGTCCCTCCTCCCTTTCCCTTTCACTTTACTACCTCAGCATACCAGATTTATGTCCCAGTTACTCCTCTACTGCAAAACTCATGATAAACTCAGACAGCATGGCATAATCCCAATACCTTAGGACTTTGTACAAGCCTCTGTGATACCTTATGTATTCATTTTTTGAAGACATTAGCTGCTGCAGCTCTTCCTACTCAAACATTTGAGCTCCTCCAACAAGCCCGTTGGTCTCCTGGGCACTTAACCCCCTGGAATGTTATGCTGAACAGTGTGAGGAACACAGAAAATATTTTCCCTGTGGCTATGTTGTGCTCTTACTCATCACTCAGGGTGGCACTTGGACCTAGCATAGTTCTGGTGTAACATCATTGAGGTTACACAGAGAACAAATATAGCTCCGCTTACTTTGGAATGAAATCGTAGGGAAGAACCCGTGTCTCCTGTTGAGACATGGTTTTATTGTCACTTCTGAGTAAGTCCTGACCATTCTTGGAAGAAGGGGAAGCAAGAAATATCAGTAAACTTTATATCCATGCTTTCGTTACTGTTCAGTGGATGTGTCCAAGATACACACTTCTCCTCAGGAACAACCTTATATGCTCCAGTCCTCTCTAGCACTGTGGAGTTGAGTTGAGCAGAGCAGAAAGCAGCTTTTATGTCCTCTAGATGTCAGCAAACTCAAGGCCTCAAAATCAAGTCTGACTGGCACATTGTCCATAAAAATAGCTAGCGCTGACGTTCTTTCCTCCCAGCAGTTAGTCAGACTGAAAAGTACTTCTCCCAGTAGGCACAGAGGAGGGGAGGTTACCCTCATGCGGCAGTCGGTCTGTCTGGCAGCAGTTGCCTGCTTTTCCACGTGTTGTTTTAGTTCACCTTTTGCAGACGATTCCAGCTGTAACATGAAGAGCAATTCCTCTTTTTGCTTTGTGTTGCTTGCAGGGCAGTGACTGTTAGGTACGGGTATGTATTCAGCCAGTACGATGATTAAATTAAGACCAGAACAGGCTTCCTCCACTCTTTCCACCCTACAGTCAAGTCATTATGCCCTATTTTAGGAGCTGACATCCGCACTACCAGAATCAAAGACGCGGGGTTGATTTTGGCAGACACACTCCGGAAATTCCTATTTGATCTGAATGTTGATGATGGCTTGGCTGCGATCGGTTATTCTAGCACAGACATCCCTGCGTTAGTCAAAGGCACACTGCCCCAGGTAAGACATACAGGCCAAACAGTTTTTCTGGTGAAATACAGGAAAAACAGGAGTCTTTCTTTTCGAGCAAACATTATTCATGTTCCTACACAGAAGTAATTAAAATGAAGGCAGATGTGGCCAGTGAACTGTATTTTGGTTTTCTTCACAGTTTAGGTCTTTCTCATCAGTGAGGTGGAGTGTGTGCTGCTGTCTGTTCTTTGCAGATGTTCAGGGGTTTGCTATATCCTTTTTTTTAAAAAAAGGAGGGTGCTCTTCACAGCCTCAAAATCTGCATAGGAGATGCTTTTTCAACAGTTACCTTTTATGTATGCAGGGTGGGGTAGAGATTAAACCATAAAACCAAGAGCTATCTGATAGAAATGATTGAGCTCGCTTTGCATTAAACTTTTCCGTGTTGAGACATTGCCCTTCTCTTCACAGATGGCTTTTTTGTTCCATCGACCCCCATCAGAATTTGAAATAACATCCCCTGGGACGATATAAATTAAACTTGTAGCACCCTTTATTGTTTCAGTGCTCACAAAGATGCTGCAAAAGGCAACAGACCACTTCAAAAGCAAATCCAGTAACAAGATGGTTTGATTCATGTGCTGGGGACTGTTCTGTCTACTTAGGATTTATTTCCACCAGGTAGCAAGGGAAATAAGCACTACAAAGAAAATGAACATTTTGTAGGCTGAAGAGGTTATTTGATTTTGACAGCAGTAACTCCCACCTAGCTCTTCTCATTCACAAGTCTCGGAGCATAACAGAGGGCAAATATTGATATTGCTATTTTATAGCAGAAAATTACACAAAGATGTCACTCCTCAGGATCACACACACAGAGCAATGGCAAACCCAGGAAGAAGCTAAGCTCTCTGAGCTGCCGTCAAATAGGTTATGTGTGTACTTTGTTATGGGGCACTTTGGAGGGTCACTTTGACAAATATTTTCCTTTCAAACAACTGTGTTTGAGTCCTCACAAGCACAACCTCTTGCTGAAATAGCCACGAGAGGGGAAAGGTTCTTCAGCAAAAGATGGTGAAGGGGCTTTTTGTTTGTGTGTTAGCTTGGCTCAAATTTATTTAATTCAATCACTGTTGTCTCTCAGCATTGGTGATTAATTGCACCATGTGAAATGAAATGAACAAATAGCTTCTCACATCTCGTTTTTATATATATGTAACATGATGAAATAGTCCGTTATTACCCCCCAGAGTGATCCAGAGCATTTAAACTTTGGTGTATTCCTTTCATTTTCTTCTTGCACTAGCTTCTCCTTGGACTACAGTGCTGAGAGAGCTGGAGCCCTGCTGTCTGGGCACCAGCAAACAGCAGCAGGCTTGTGCCATGGGGTGAGCACATAGGAGGTGCACCCGCTTGCAGTCCTCTGTCCATAGAGCCAGGAAGGCTCTCAGTTTGTTAGGAGGATTCTCTCCTGTCACCCATGTGCCTTAATGGAGAACTCAGTCTGTGTAGGTGCACAGGGCTGCAAAACTGTCACTGAGCCCAGCGTGCTAATTGAGCTGATGACTTGAGCACTGAGCTGCTCTATTTTGCATGGCATGAGCAGTGTTGTATTTTGATAATCTTGGTCCCTCAATGCAGGCAACTGAGATTGCCAGGGGGCTTTATTCCTAGGAGGATGTCCTGCAGCATACTGACACTTGGGACCAACAGCACCTGCGTTTGAAGTACTTTACTTTGCAAGGGAGCTGTGCTCTGACCCTGCTGTGGTGTATTTATGTCCAGTTTGAACTGCTGTAGCCTCGATAGTACATTTGAGGATACTTCAACCTTAATTACTTGATTACTTGTTTGCAAAACCTCATTATTCTCTGCGAAGGACGTTAGTACAAGGCACACAGTTTGACTGCTGCTTGATTCTTTTTAGTGGCAACCTCTTGTAACCCAGTTTTACTTTAATCTTGCAGGAGAGAGTGACTAAACTATCACCACGTCCCCAAACTGAAGATGACTTATCTGCCCTTTTCGAGGCCTCCATGAAGCTTTATTAGTTTAAACATTTTGTTCCGAAAAGTGTGCAGACTTCTAACACAGAGGTAATTTTTTATAGATACAGGGCTGCATTTGTTTAGAGAATGGGAGAATGTGGGTACCTTTGACTCCTGTTCATTGTACACCCCAAAAGGTCAAGTAATTTGTCTTTAATTAAACAGTACTTTGAAGCAAAGGCTTGACTGTGGGGTTTTTCTTGCTCAGTTGTCATTGGTATTAACTTGCACAAAAGTTGAGGTCAGTTTCTGACTTTACTGAAGGCTTTCCTAAGCTTTGGAAGTGGCAAAGGTGGAAGAATGTTTTGGTATTGCAAGCCATTATGCAAATTACTGCTTTCATCTGAAATCATGAAGTCTTAAATAAAGAAATAGTTGAAGCAATGTTTAATCAGGGAGGAGGAGTTCCCCTGCAGAAGATGTGCTCTTACTGTATTCTGTTGCATTTCATCATCCTTTTACTGCCTAGCATGGTCAAGAAGGCTGTTGAACTGGGGTAAGAAAAAACCTACACACTTCATACATGTTTGGAAAAGACTTCCTGAGAGTTTCCTTTGAGTTACAGCTCTGAGCTGCATTGTCAAATATTTGTCTTCCCTTTTAAGACCACTATGAGGAGTTCATAGGAGAAACAAAACCAGAGTAAAGCATGGTCACACGCTCAACAGAAACCACCTAACAGCCAGACACCATCTATCATGCTCATATTGCCTCTGTGAAGGCAACAGCTTCCTTCCCCGGCTGTGTTCTCTGGGAAGAAACTAGTGTCTGGATGCTGCTTCTCTGTCAGCTCATTGCTTCTGTTGAGCTAATGCAAGTGCTGCCACTCAGAGCACAGACACCAGAGACACCAGCTTACAGTATAAGTAGTGAGCTGCAGTTGGTGTTAAAAAGCAGTGGTGTGGCACATGGCTGCACAGTGCCCCACTGGGAGCACTGGTTGAAGGTGGGAGTGAGCGTGTGCCTGCAGAGCAGCTAACCAGCTGGGGACCATCAGCTAAGAAAGGGAAGTGGGAGAGGCAGAAATGAAACTACCATTTGAGTACAATTTTTCTTTTCTTACCGAGTGCACATGGCTGTGTGTGCAGTTCATTTCAGTCTGCTTCATGCTGCACCCTTCAGCACCTGATTCACACAGCTACCCCAGAGCAAGACCAACGCCAGAAGCCGATAACCTCTGATGTGCTTCTTTCTTTTAGCACTTTTCAGCCACCCTGTTGAAGCCAAAGGCTTAATACCTTTGCTGCCTTCTGTTTGTCTGGTAAAGCTGCTGCTGTCCTGGAACACTTACCCTTGCACTGCTGATTTCCCCAACAGTTCAAGCAAAAGAGAATGGAGCAAAAGATGCCAAAGTCTGCAAGTGTTCACTGCCATCCTGCAAGATTAAGCTTGGGGGGAACCACAGGTAGGTTGATGTGTAGGCTCAGTCCTTGTCATGCTGTAAGGCAGTGTGCCAAGGCTGTCAGCTTCTGTCTTGTGGTTGGCTTGGATAAGAACATAGCCAAGCTCAGTAAAGGCTCCTTCCCTAACCCCCAAGTAAATCTGCTTAAGCATCACCGTGCTCCAGGACATGTGCTCTGGGGGTTCAACAGCTCCCACTGAGCAAATCCCTCACTGCATTAAGCGTGTCCATGCAGAAGACACAAGAAGACAACCTGGCATGGGGCAGCAAGAGACCTGAAGGTGTTTCTGTTTTACCCCAGACCACAGTCCCCATGTTTTTCATAAGTAGATAAACCTGGTCTAAATTCAGACACCAGCTAGCGAATGCAGAGCACGATGCAGCTGTTTTCCTGTACAGAGCCAGAGCTCGTGCAGCTGTACTCGAGCCGCTGCTCTGTCACAGCGTCAGCCATGGTCCCACAGGTGTGCACCCCCTAATCCAGCCTTGAAACCTGGTCCCATCCTTGTGTTGTCAAGGAATTGTACAGGCCCAATTTACTACAGAACGCTTAGTGTATGTTTGTATGTGCAACCAGCTGTGAGAATAAGCAGAAGCTTCCACTACTGCTCTGAACCTTTCAGTGAAACTGAGATCAAAAACATCCCAAAAGCTGGGCTCTCGGTTCTCTTAGCAGCGTCTCTGAATGAGCGTTCTGTTTTGCCAGCTCTGAGCTACCATTAAATAACTCACTAAAATGCCATTTATTTTCCCCATTGTGCTGAAGCAGCTGCCACAAATGCGTTGCTAGCAAGTGGTGTACAGCCGAGCAGGGACAATAAGAGGAAGAGCTGTTTGACACAGCTCAATGGCATGTTAATCAGGGTCTGAAGTTAACTAGTTTCCTTGTAATAGGAGGGGGTATGAAAAAACCACTTTCAGACTTGGGTTTCTTTTGAAAAGTCGCGTGTGCTGGGTTTGGAGGGAACTCTAAATAACACAACTGGCAACAGATATTTTCCTTGTTTCTCTGAATGAGGGAAAGCAGAGCAAACGTGACCTGCACCCTTTGGAGAGCTGCGTTTATTCATGTCACACTGTAAAGCCACAGAGGTTGGTCCTGGGAGCGTGGGCATCACCAAGGTCAACTAAGCAGTGCCTGTGCTGTAGAGTGAGCTCTGTTAACCGTAAAATACTGCTGCGTCATGGAAGATGTGCATCACAGCACACACACATGGGTTTAGTGGAGTGGAACTTCGAGTTGATCCCTGACTTGCAGTGACTTTGACCTACTTTAACAAGGCACTTGTGCTTTTCCTGGAGCACACTGGTTGGATATGTGACCACACAGGCCTAAATTAGCAACTTGACATTGAAATGCTGATTTACACCTGCAGTCAAATGGAGAACGCATGCTAAAGCCTGATTGTCAGCAGCTCCAATACATTGCTGCTGGTTCTGTGGCATTGTTGCTTCCTTCATGGGATTTAAGGCCACCTTTGTGTGGCATTGTTGGACACAGCTGTAGGGGTGACGCTGTGTGGACTTGCTCATCTATCTGAGAACTGATGTCACTTTCAGAAATTGCTCGGAAAAGGTGTATGTTTATCTGCTGCCATCTATTTTAAGACAGCACTGGAACTAGAGAAGATTTTTGCTGGTGTAAAAACAAGTTCATTTTCAATGACTTGCTCTTAAGACAGATCAATGGTTGTCCGGATCAGAACTTCCCCCTCCTATCAGGGGTCTGAATGCTTCAGGGATTCAGCTAGACAAAGTCATTTCACCTCTAGGTCACCAGCACAGTGTCTCTCAAGTGACCATGAGATGATTGCTTACTAGTTTATGCTTATAAGTTTATGCTACTGTTAGTGACGAGAGGCCAGAAATGAGAATTAACATGAACAGAGCCTGAGTTGCATTTACTGTGCTCTACTGTAACACCTGTTCTGGTCTGTTCAGTCCTTCTCCAGGGTTGTCTTTCCAATCCAGGAAGGGCTGAAGCCATGTCAGTGCTGTGCTGTGAGTGGTGACACTTGGGGGCTACCTCCTGGAGGGCTGCAGCCTCAGCTCCCATTTTTGGAGCACACGCATCCAGGGCACTCACTGTGGTGCTGCCACGCTTGCATTTCTGGCAGCAAGGATATCCTAGACTAGCACATCCCACAGCCTTCATGTTGTTGTGGCCCAGATCTAGTTCCTAGTTTGGCCAACCTGGTGTATTTCATCTTTACTGTAGTTGTGTTTAAATGAGAGGCCTAAAATTAGGAGTCCTCGGTTGGTAAAAGTAAGCACAGAGCTAAAGGGCAGATTTGATAGTAAAATAACTGTTAGTGACGTCTCGTGTCAGGAACAATAACATCAGCAACTGCACGGGGCAGCTCAGGACCTGCTCAGCAGAGCCCAGCTAAGATGGCCACATGCCACCTACAAAATGTTGAAGAGCCAGAATCAAGGAGTCTGACGCTGCTTGGTTGAGCAAGACTTCAGGTGAGCATCCGAGATGTGAGTATGCATCTCACCTGGAGGACGCACAACCTCAAAACACGTGGTTATTACAAAGAACGGGCTGTGTCTGTGGCAAAGCTACTGGAAACTCCTTTCTGTTCCCCTTTGGCTTCCTCTGCCCCAGGCTTCCCCTTGTACGGGACTTGTCTTTCAACGGACAGAGCGACAGGCAGCCTGCAGCTGGAAGTGAAGGATAAAGGTGGGTGGTTAAATGGAGAGGCAAACAGAAGAAAAGTAAAGATCTTCAGGTTTGTGAAAATCAAAGATGTCAGAGGCTGCCTGACTTGAAAAGGACTGACCTCTATGTAGCTTACGAGCTTGAAAATCCTCTCCTATGTATTTGCAGCATTAATTCTTCTTGTTATCTGAGGTGATCTACTTTAATCAGATTCCTAGAAACAAGTCGGGTACTTAAAGCAGAAAATCTTTGACACCCCTGCTAGCAGCATCAGGACAGAGGCCAAAGAACAAACCTGAAGGGGGACCAGAGCACCTGCTTCACCTGCTTCATTTCTCCAAAACCCCTTTCTAGGGTAGTTGGTGTCAACCAGAGTCCCCCACATTCACCCTCTTCAGCTTCGTAGCTGTGTGCTCTGTGGTAATTTACCATCCTTGCACCAAAGCCACCGCCAGAGCCAAGTATTTCAAAGACAGCAGTTCTGTACTGTGCTCCTACTCTGCTCGTAAACCCCCTCTGTGCAGTGCCGCCTCCTGTGCCACCTCGCTGCTTTATACCTTAAATCTTGATTAAAAAAGGGACTACTTTGACCCCATTTCTGTGCCTTTAGTACAGCTGCTCCTGTTTCCCATTCCTGCTAAGTGCTGGGTGCTCTGAATGCCAGCAGTGAGGGTCCTTGTTTTAAATGTAATCTCATTTTCACACAGAGCTGAAGCCAGAGGAGGCAATGCCATCTGATATCTTCCAAAGACCTTTTTCCCACAGAGCAAATGCGTGGCACACAGCAAAAGGAGCCTCATGGCTGCATGAGGACACACTAGAGACAAGTAAGGTGACAGTTCAGGTTGCCTCATTCTTTAGACTTACCCACAGGAGAAATCCTACGTAGCTGGAATCCCAAGCAGTGGATTTTCCCCTGCATGCTGTGAGGTGTAGTATGCAGCTGCAGCAAGAGAGCTGCACACAAATCCAGGAAGCAGAGGACATGCTTTAACTAATGAGCTTGTTTGTACAGAAATGGGAATGTTAATATCAGGAGCCAAGTATAAAAATAATCTTAAGATGCTTTAAAGAAAAAAACCCACCCAAAAATTGTGCTTTATCAGGGGAACAAGTGCCTCACTGATCAGTTAGCATGAAAAATTAATAAATGGGAGACAAACATAATACAAGTTCAGCATCTTAATCAGCCCTTGCCATCTCAGCCCAGTTTGGACACACCGCTCCTTTGTTGACATTTTTAATGCTTTCTGAGGATTACCAGGACATGACCAGCGTATGGAAGCTCATTAAGCCTCCACGTGCTCAGCCTGGCCCTAGCTTTAATGCTGGCTCAGTGCAATCCCTGCTGCTGGCACAAGCTCTGCGGGACTTGAACCTTGCTGTGCTTGGCATTGTTTTTTTCCCTAATCATTGTATGGACTTACTCGAGTGTGTTTTATAAGCTTAGGACAAATTTGTGAGTGTCCAATTATCTATATGTAACTTTTTTAAGAGGAGCAAACCAAGCTTGTGGGGATTTTTTTCTTGCTGTCTTTGTGTGACTCGGTGGTGGGATGCCTCCAGCTTGACTTCTCGCTCCGGCTGGGATTTCCATTCCTGGTTAGCAGAGAAAGTCTCTGCACCAGCCCTTGGAAGGGAACGTAAACTTCAGAATGGTTTTAAATGCTTCTGGTTTTCCCCATCCAGGTAAAATCTGCTGCAGCAGCTTCCAGCCAGCTGGAGGTAAAAACGTGAACTTTTGAGAATTCTTCACTCACTCACTCACTCACTCACTCACTCACAGTCCTAGTTCCACTTCGAGCTGGTTTCACTGAGTGCTGTGTGAGGTGAAATCGTTGGTTACATGTCTGTCTCTTCCTTCCCTTTAGAGAAAAGGGAATTCAGATGATGGATGAGAAGTTTGCTTTGTATTTTCCCCTGTTCTTTCCTTCTCGGTTGTGATTCCGTGGCCCTAAAATGAAACAAAGTGATTTTCCTTGCACAAAAGCTGCTGCTGACATAGCGTCACACACACGAGTTTGAGAGTCACTGGCCACAGCGTGCCTCTGCAGTGTTATCCCATCTTATTTTTACCTGGGTAGCTGGGCATGCCTCTGCTCCACAATCCCGTTCCAAAAATACCCGGGGTTTATCCTTATCATATTGCCCAGCTAACGGTAAGAAATAGGCTCAAGTGGCTCAGTGCAGATTAGATTCACCTCTTACGCAACAGAGTGCAAGAACCAGGGAGAAGCCAGGGACCTGCCTTGGGAAGAGCACTGTCCTCTGTGAGCCAGGGAATCCCTTGGCAACACCCTTTACCTGTGCTGTGTCCCGGCATGTTCCCAGCACCCTGGGCAGACAAATGTTGCCCTGCAAAGGCATTGATCTGTTTGCAAAGGCCAGGACAAGGAAAGTCCAGAGCTTTCCGATACTTACCTTGCATCACTCAAGGTTTAACTACAGGATTTCTAACCATAATTAATTTTTCTAAGAAGTTTGACTCCTTGTAAGCTTACCACTCCTGGCATCCTTGGGGAACCAGAAAAATATCTCCGCTCCTTTCTTCCAAATGTGGCTGAACGGATCCAGCCTGCTGAAAAGCACCTCCCCAGTGGGACCTTTTGTCAGTGTATGGGATGCTCTGCCATGCTGACAAGGCTTCCTGGGCCTCCTGCTGCCTTCACCAGTCATTTTTCCCTCAACCTAAGCATACATCTCTTCTCCTTCTCCTCCTGTCCCTTTCTTCTGCTCAAAATCAACCTAAATCAACCACCTTCCCTGTCTGTGATGTGAGAGCCTTTTGTCAGCACTCTGCATGGCGTGACTTGTCCCCAGAGCGTCATGTCTGTGTAAAGACAGATGTTCAGAATCTACCTGCTCACAGCCTAGCCGGTCCCACAGTGATCACCAGCTGGTGACAAGTTCCTAAGTCTCAATGCTGTTGCATGTCCCCGCCACCCCTTGACATGATGAGACACAAAATACCCCTTCTAAATTAACCCCCAGCTATGATTGAAAAATACCTTTAGGTCGTAGCTATAATTAGGAAAACAATTATGGTGATGCCATAATTAATAATTAGGAAAATTATATGCACCCAAAAGTGCCTCTTCTTATAGGACTCTTGATACCTAAAGATGAAATGAAAGGTGGGTTAGCTTTGTTATCTAATTTGGGGTTTTGTCAGCTACTCAGTTATTCCTCATCATTTTTTTCTTCCTTTTGAAAGCTTTAGAGCCTCCCCGAGCAACCGCCTCTGCTCCATTCACCGCTGAACGGATGTGCACTGATCTTTCCCTCGGTGAGGCGGGTAATGGTTTTGGTTTGATCGCTTGACACTGGAACAATAGCGGGATAAACAATGGCCTCCACGCCGTGTGGCTCCCCATCTGTTCATGCGTGCGCCGGGCAGGGACAGATGAAGGCACCAGCCCAGCCTGATGTTAATGACATCGGTCAGACAAGCAGAACATGTGGCGCAATAAATCAAAACTAATGGAACTTTTTATTACATTGCTGTCCCCATTACATCGCCCGCTTCAGCCCCGGTGAGGTGCCCTGGGGTGGTGCCCCAGCTCTGCTGTGGCTCTGGTGGCCCCGAACACCAGGAACTGCCCTGGCAGGTGACAAGTGACACCAGGTTCTTGTCGCTCATTTCTTTCTTGAAGCAGTGACAGCTTCTGCCAGGCCAAAACACCTCTGGGCTCAGACCTGTATTTGACCAATATTTAGTATTTCAAATAAGAAACATTACCTGCACATGGCAGTGACAGCCCATGTGGCTGGCACTTCCATCTGGGGCTGTCGGGGGCAGATGCCTCTAGAACAGAGTGCTGAGTCTGTGTTAATTACACATACACACACATAATGAAGGCTGTTCATTAGGCTGACACAATTTTATATCGTTATTGACACTTGAAAGCGTTTCTGCTACATCACTTGCTGGAGCCTGCACACCAAAGCGCTCTATCGTAGGTGTGTAAGCCACCAGAAGCTGAAAGGGGGATTTCTATAGGTATGGAAAGGAAGAATTTCTGGTGGGAGCATTAAGAAATGATAAGCTTTGTAAAGACAAAGCCTTAGCTGAAGCACATAAAATTGGAACTGGGCCCCAGAACCACCAAATCACACAGGAACTCCTCTGTGACTGAACCCTCTACAACCGCCCATGGATGCACGTAGATCTATGGGCATCTGCCCAGTGTGCCCTGATTTAATCACCTGCATCTAAAATGTCACACCACAGTGCCCAGGATCCAGTTGCTACTGTATGAACTTGGAAGGTAAAGCACAAAATGCTTTTCTTAATGCACCTAGAATCAGCTCCGCAGCATACGGAGGAGCACGTTTCTATGAAAACTGTGTTAAACTACGCGAGTAATAAGCCAGCTTGTTTTAAAATCCTTTGCAGGGCTTCTGGGCTTATTTGCCTAGACACTGTCTGCACAGAACAGACTGCAGCTATTAGCTATTTAACGCAGAGGATTCTCCAACTGCTAAAAGGAGACGTAAAATCAAACACCGCTATCTGAGGAGGGGCTTTAGTAACAGCTAAATTAAGTCCTTGCATTAATAGTATTCATAGAAAGGCAGATGGGAGCAGAAAATGTTGCAATGAAGAATATGGAATGAGATGAGATCACAGCATCGGTCTGTCCTTTGTAGATCTGGACAATGATCACAGAGCCAGATTGGATTAGTGAAACCTATTTACCGCAAGTTCAGAGCGGTTGCATGAAGCTGAAAGGCAGTCAGGAGGGAGAGGTGAAACATGCACCAGATTTACAGCTGCAGCGATGAAAATTTTGAAGTTTTCACCACCGTGATTTCATCCAAATGTAAGTACAACCAGCCGGTAGCAGCCGCTGCCGCGGGGTCCGTCCGGGGACAGTTCAGCATCGGGGGAATCTCAGAGGGGAGCAGCTCATCCGCTCCGCCGTGCAGTGCTCCGCTGGCAGCGCAGCGCTGGCTGCTGGCTCCCGGAGCTAATCCGTGCAGGTGCTCCGGCATTGTGGCCCTGTAAAATCCCTGCGCTGGCAAAATTGGGAGCTCTGGAATCGGTGCTGATGTACCTATGAGGTAATTGCTAAAGTGACAGCTTGCAAAAGTGAGGCTATTCTGTGCAACAGAAAAGAAAATTGAGTTCTGCGAGCAGTTAGCAGCTCAGATGAACGGGGGGGAACTGCATGAATGTTGAATTTAAGTCTGCCGGCTCAATAAGTGGAACATTTCCAAAGCCATGCCCTGGAAATGAATGCATGATTAACATTAATTGCTTGTAATGAAGAGTAAGAACCGGACAAAGCCCAGCCTGCATTTGATTGAGCAAATTAGTTTAAACTCAATGGCTGCATATTTCAGCAACAAGAGAGCAGGTAAAAGCGGGGAAAACAAATTGTGGGGCCAGATCAGATCTTTACTGGCAAGCTGCAAGCATGAGCTCTCAACTGCTTAATTTCAGGATATAAGTGGAAATGACAAAGTGAAGCATCGCTGTAATTGTTTTTGTTGCTCTACAGCCAAGCTGTGCATACAGACATCCCTTTGCAGGCAAATCCAGAAACATCCTCTGGCAAGGATTCCTTCTTCCCTTCCTGCTCCCACTCCCTGAGCAAAACCTCATCTGCAGAGACAGCCCTGCAGCCCCACTCTTTGTGTTCTGATGCAAGTAGGTCCCTTCTGCCCTCCTCAGCATTTCACTCCTCTTTTCAATGGCTACTCGAGTAACTGTGGTGTCTGCTGGTGCTGTGACTTCCCTGTCACACCCTGCCTTTCCTCAGAGACAGGATGGTGGCTCAAATCTGTTCTAAGACCAGGCAGACTTATTACCATTAGGCACATTTATGTGTTGTTCCTGGTACAAACAGCAGCACAACCGTATTTGCTCCTAGTAAGAGTCCTCACACTCTCCAGTAAAGCACATGAAGTAGCAGAGAGACAAGAGGATAACTCCTCGCATCAATAAACTTTTGTGCACTGAAGTGTTGTGCTTGTGAGCAGTTAGCTCAGTCCTCAGCAATGGAACTCCAGAAGTAATGGTGACTGCAGCAGCTTTGCAAACAAGTTACATCATAGTCCTGGGGGAAAAAAACACTGTAATGATGATTGTCTGGTTTTCATCACACTCTCATCATGGCTCAAAGCTGAAGCATGTCCTGTAGGAGACTGCAGCAGGACCCCTGAGGATATTGCAGACCACAGTTGAGCTAACAGCTTAGCATACTCTCCAGCTCCACACAGCAGGTTGTGTGTGAGTCTGGGGTGGCAGTATTCAGCTGCAGTGGGTCACTGGCAGGACTGTCGCATTTCTGTTCTTTCCCACCATTTGCAACGGGATCCTGCAGCTCAGCACTTACACCCTCACCAAGGCACTGAAGGGGAGGTTTCAGATAAACACAAGCTCTCTAGGAAGGGTGGCTCTGGTCCCACAGCCAGCTCTGCTAGTCCCAGAGCCCATGAAACCCAGTCGCTTTTGACTACTGCCAGGGGAGCGGAGTTTGGCTGCAACCATGAGCAGCCTTGGATGACCTCCAGCTGTTTCCATGGCTTCAAAACTCTTTGCAAACTTGAGTACACCACAGTGATAAGCACTGCAGCTCCTGGAGCTGAATGTATGTCAAAAACGTATAGGAGTGCTCACCTGGAGAGAAGTCATCACCCATTACTCCACAGCAAACCTTTCTGGCCCTTCAAAGCCTTTATATAGTCCATGGAGCCTGGATAGGAATGCCCCATTCACACAACGCCTGCAGCATCAGCCTGTAGAACTGAACGAATTCCCCACATTTGTCAGGCTTTTGCAGGCAGATTTCTGTCACTGGCTGCAAAATCTTGTAGCTCCTGTAGCCTGAATGCAGGGGAGTGTCAGAATTTAAAAGAGCAAAGGTTAAGGTATGATGAGGGGGAGAGCTGGGAGCATCGTAGATCCTTGCAGGCTGGTTTCAAGTCAAACTAAAACAAGTGTTGAAACAATCTTCACTCTCAGAGGCATGTTTTGCATCATCTCATCCGCTCCCACTTCCCCTGACCATATGCCTATTTTCTTTGCAGCATGTAGCCCTGCCCGGCGACGAGCCAAATGTGCGCCACACATCCTGACCACAAGCGTAAGAAAAATCTCCCTTCTTCTCTTTCTTTTTTAATTGTAATCCTAGCTGGCTGAACTTGTCCCTAAAAATGCCCCAGGTAAATGGGAAGATCTTCCAGGGTAAAGAAGTGCATGGGTGTCTGATGCAGGGAGTGGAGTGGGAATGAGGAAGTTTCTGTGAAGCCACAGTTTATCTACAGAATTGCTGGGAAACTTTGGAAGCCATGGCCTTGCTGTGCAGAGACAGCCCAAATGAGCATAGCAGCTCACCAACATGGTCCATCTGAGGGAATCACAGACTTAATTCTTATCCATAAAGCCTTAATAATAGCACCACAGGGACAAGCAGAAAGGAAAAGCCAACAGACAAATCCTATCAATGCATACACATATTAATCAAGGAGCCAGGATGCCCTTCCCTGAGGGATCTGGTTGAAAAACCGCTAGCACTGGGCTGTAACCTGGATTCAAAAGGATGCTTAGAGAGCCATAGGAGGATGCTTGTCCCTTGATCCCAGTGGTGCTTGCAGGTTGTCAGCTCACCATGGTGCACAGGCACAGAGGGCACAGCCAGAGCTTTACCCAAATTCAAAGAGATGAACATTTTTCATGCTCTGAGAAAGTGTTTTTCAAGCTTGTAAATGTGGGCAGGAGGTTTTTTGACTTTAGAGCTGGTTTTATCTCCTTAAATTCACTTGGCCCATTCCCAAGCCCTTCCATGAGTCAGAGTGCTGGAGTGTTACTCACAATAAGCCATGCTGAGATGCCCCTTTTTGTTCGTTCTGCCTATGATATGCTTTGTTTTCCTTGTAATGTAAAAACAGCTGAGAAGTCCACTCTGTACTCATGAAGGTCTAAGAAAACAGAAAGAAAATCCCTGGTCTGTTGCTGTGTTTTCCTGACCCAAACGAAGGATGTCCTTTGAATGACTCTTAGTCATGGTGCGGGCACTGCATGTTAGCAGTTGGAGCAGAGAGCCCAAGGAGCAGCCTGCAGCCCCAGCTCTCAACCCAAGCCACGGCACAGGCAGATCTCTAGGATGCTTGCACTCCCCATTTTCGGTACAAAGCAGCTGCTACAGCACCGTGCAAGACAAACTGCAATATTACCTACCTCAGAGGGCCTTGTGGTTGTCCATCTCTGGACCCACACAGAAGCAGCAGCATGATTTGTTTTTCGCTTTTACCTCTGCACCTGCAGTCAGCACGGCAGACACTCCTCAGCCAGTGCAAAATCTGCTCTGGCAATCGCAGTGGATGCTCAACTTTAATCCTCAGTGAGGGCAAAAATAGCAGCAGCATGGACATCTGCCAGCCCTTTTTCTTGTGACAGCAATACTCAAGCAGTGTAGCATTAAGTGACTTAACATTCAAATGGCTGACCTTGGGGCGTAACTTCCCTCATATCCAAGAACCCATCTCAAAAGCACCATCATGACTGAAGGGTTGAGAGAAAGGAGAAGAGTCTCTCACCTTATTTATAATTCTTGTTACTCTGTTAAGAGTTATTTCCACGGATAGCAGATCTTTCCCTTCTTTTCCATTGCTTTTCCAGCCCCAGCCCTTTGGTTAGAACTCTAAAACCAGTCTGGACACCAGTACCTTGCCACTTAGCAGAAAAATGGCAAATCCCCCTATGCACACTGCCACTGCCACATTAAAAATCAGATCAGCATTAGACCAGCAGAAATAGCTTAACTCTACCAATCTGGTATTCTTTCCACTAAAACCTCTTCAGCCTTCAACCTCTAAGCTTCAAAGTTTTTCCACAGCCAGAGGTTTAATTGTCACCTTTTCTGTCTGGTTGCTGGTTCAGCAGTGGGATTCAGGGTTTAAACAGGTTCTCTGNTAAACTCTGGATTCAGCGTCAGTGTCCTGCAAACAGACTGAGCTGCTCAGGGCACTTCCCAGTTCTAACCCCAGAAGTTTACTAACTCCACACGCTTTGGCTGACTCTGACATTCACACAGATTCACATTTCCTGGTACATCTTGAAAACGCAAGTGACTTCCAGCTGATCCCTCTGCCTTACCCTGGGTACCCTAGAGAAACATCAGCTCCAATTTACATTAAAACTGCTACAGCAGGTTTAGCTTCCTGACCTAGATAAGTCTTTTTATATTACAGCAACGGGTGAGGTAGTCAAAATCACAGCAAAGTCTTGAATTAGGAGACAAGGAGCTCCAAAAGTGTATCACAGCCAAACAAAGATGTGCCACAAAGACTGTGCTGTGGTCTCCAGCTGTGATGGGAAATGGCATCACAACTTGTTTATGCAGATTCTTCTGCTGGGAGGCATGTTGATACAACATGTAACCAGGGATCTTGCAAACACGAGAACTAGGCCTAAGTATTTCCTGCTACTAAGGGAGTTAAAAGTCCTGCTTCTATTCCCCAAACTGTATCTCATCCTCTGCAACACCTGGGCACATTGGTCCCTTTCAAGTTGGTGGTGATTTACACTGCTCAAATAAGCCACTTCCAGCCACTACTCACCAACTGTGCTCTTTCCATAACTGAGCACAAGCAGCATCCCCAGGCATCTCAGGAGCGGAGTTGCAGCCACTGGCCATCACACACCAAAGACGACGGAGTCTGGAGTGTGACCAAGAGCGCTGGGGTAATTTCCAGAGCTGGTGGAGAGGAGAGCTCTGGAGTGTTCCTCAAAAGCTTGGAGAACTTGATTCATGTGAGGTAGTCTCCTGCCAGCCACAGTAGTCTTATATTTGTCACGAAGGTGGGTGACACTGATGTCACTGGTGGTGTGAGGTGATGGCTCTGGTAAGCAGCTTGAAAGATTCTGGTAGTCAGGATGTGCACAGACACAGCGAGCAGTGGGAAGAGCAAGTGCTGCACTGTTCCCCCCATGACTTTGATCAACCACCTAACCTTTGGGGCCAGCTGCAACAGGGTGGTTTGCCTCTTCCCTGCAGGTAGTAGCCATACCCAACCATCGGTCCCACCAGCCAGAGAAGATGCAGCCCCATCAGCGTGACCTCTTCCAGGTGCTGTACAGCGAGGACAAGGTGCGGGACTGGGGCCCCCACCCCAAAGGATCTCCCCAGCATGGTGAGTCTGCAGAAAGGGCTTTAGTCCTCAGTGGCTTCAGAAAGTTTATAGATACCGCAGTCTCACAGTCTGGAACAAAACAGGCACTTTGTTATGTACCCGAAGGACACTTCCTTGCTTGAAAGATCTGGTGGAGTTAATGAGATGACCGTGACATTGCAGAGCTCTTGCTTTGGTCAGACTCATAAACTTAACTTTAAGAGCCATAAAAGCTCCCTCTCCAAAGGCTGACAGCATTTTAGAGATGATAGATTGTGAATTACAGAGTTTATCTGAGTCATCTTATTATACTCCTTAGGACTTGCCAGAACATCATGATTTGGGATGATCTCCTGAAGCTAGGAGGACTTTCTGTTGCTTAGATATTGTGCTAAAAGTTCTCCAGTACATTTTATATATCTAATAAGAAGAGAGACAGAATGAAATGGGGAATCAGAACAATATAAGGACAAACAAAGTAAACAAAATAAGAAAGAAAACCTATGGGCATTAGCTGAAGTACTCAGTGATGCCTGGAGCCACTTGCTGAATACTGTTAGTACGTAATATGCAAGATGAGAGGAGGTAATCGAATTTAACTTTGACATGAGGGATACAGTTAGGTACCTAATGGAATTACTGGCGGCAGGGGAGGGGAATGGAAAGAGAGAAGCTGGTTAGGATATTCATCATAGTGAAATATTGCCCCCAGAAGGAGAAGCAAGTCCTGACTGCCGACATGTGCTGCACTGTAAGTAGAACCTGGGCTATTTGTGCTGTTTGCTGTCTTTATTTATATAGTTCCATTACTCACCACAGTTGTGCATCATAGCCTGTCCTCTGCCATGGTGAATCTTGGCTTTTCCTTAGATCCTTGTTTTTTGCTTACTTGAATTTCCTTTTAAAAAGCAGCAACAACTGAAAATGACCAGGAATAGAAATCAAAACCAAAACTAAAATAGATCTCCACATTCCCAGAGCCAAAAGGGAGTTTTCAGCTCCATGAAAACCAGTCCGGCACCCCTCTCTCATTTATTTCCTCAGCACAACCAGCAGGAACATCAGTGAGCATTTATCTGTGGTTAATTAGCCAATGGGATAATGACTGGTAATGCCACATTTCTTATGCCTTGCAGTGGGAATTACTGGGCGAGAGTCATCCAAGTCCTGTAATCACCTGTTAGATGGAAAATCCGTGGTAAGTAGATACAGTGAGTCCAACTGCCTCTCACTGATGCACCTGGAAAGCCAGTACCTGCTAGCATGGCCCAAGCTAACAGCATGTGGTCTCTCACAACATATGTTGATCTTTGAGAGATCAACATGACTCTGGCAGAGGAACCTTAGCTGGAAGCAGAGACTGGCCCAGCACAGCTGCACCTCAGGGAACTAGGGAGGGTGGTGGGGTGGAACCAGGCAGGTTTCTTTTCTGGATGCTCGACATCTGCAAAAACAGTGAGGTATTAGTCTCTTGTTCCTCAGGAAATTTTATAAATTGGGGAAAATTTACTCCTAAAAAGAAATAAACATCAAATCAATCGTATTGTCTAGAAGTCAACCCAACCAACCAAAAATATCAACAAAGAGTAGATTGGGAAATCATCATGCAAAACCCAAAAACATGTTCTGAAATGGACAGACACAATGTTTGGGTTAAAAAAGTGTTTATGTGAGCAGAGTTGTGTCAGGATTGGTGAGGTGGGGTACAACTGATCAGGGGTGAATCAGAAGGCATTTATTCTACAAAATAGCTGGGTTTCTATACTATACAATATTCTTCAACAAATGCATTCTACCAATCATTTTGTTTTCACTACACTTAGAAGTCATACAATTCAGTTCATACAGGCAGTCTACACATTAGCACTTTACCTACTCACCTAGCTCTGTTTACTCCCTAAGCCTCATCCTGTTTTCATCCCATTCATATCTTCGCCTGCCATAGCCAAGGCCTAAAGTCTACCCCTTTATCACTGATTAACATTGTCTTGCTTTCTGACTTTGTCTTCACAGTCCCTACAGTGTTGGGCAGTAAATCACTCATTAAGTGATTTTCCTCATCTTCCTAAATGAGCCCCAGCCAAAACCAGAGTCCCAACTCATCAGCACTGTTCCTAACAACCATGTTTTATTCCCACAGTTCTCACCGTTGCCAGGTTCCCATGTCACAGCAAGAGCAGCAGCTGCCACAGACTCATTTGCAGGCAACAGCACTTCTACAGAAGAGTAAGTCTCTTCCCACCCTTGGCTGAGCCTGCATGAGGGGGCTGCAGGCAGAAAAGAGGCAGGGCACCTCCACTGTGGGTCACCTCACAGCAGACAACCCAAACAGGCACCTGCGTGATATTTGATGCCATCATTGCCACCCAAGGGACAAAGCAAGCTCATTATCACAGTATCCTCACACTTTACATGTGGAGACATCCATCTGTCTTGATTGGATGCAGCCAAGGTCCCTGGGCTGTGGTGGAAATCACTACAGGGATGTGCCTAGCACTGGTCCCACTTGTAGCCCATCCCTTTGTTGAGTGTTGGCCCTCAAAGCGAGTGGATAAGAGGCTCCAGGGGTACTGGGGCAGCAGGGAGGGGCAGCTGTAGTGTCCAAGGCCAGTGCCCCTGCTCACCCCAGACATGTCAGACTCAGTGACAGAGAAGGCACTGGCACAGCTCTTGGTTGTCATAGCCAGTTGCCATAGCAAGGAAAAGGGCTGTGGCAATGGATGTTTTATGCTTTGCACTTTGTTTGCCAGTCCCAGGCAACACTGGAGGAGGACGGCAGAATATGACCTGACCCTGCCTCCATCAGCTGAAGCTTCACTGCCACTGACAGGAGGCAGCCTGTGTGGGACTCCCAGTCTGCTGAGGAAGATGTGGATGAAGCACAAGAAGAAGTCAGAGTACCTAGGGGCAACAAACAGTGCTTTTGAGGCTGACTGATATGGCTTGGCAGCACTTGGAAAGACAGGAGGTCCTTTAGCCAGGACAAAGTGCTCTAGGATCAATGAGGGAACAGGCCCAGCTCATCCAGGAAAACAATATCCTTTTTATTACTTGAAGCCATTGCCTCAGAGCGATGGGAGAAAGACTAAGGTCAAAATAGTCAATGCGGTGCAGCCCCCGGCCTTTCTTTGTTACAAAGTACTAAAATCCCAACTATCCCACTAGATTTGTGTCTTGATTCAGTGACGTTGAAAGTAGCACTAGCCCATTCACCATTTTTGATCTTCTGTCTGCATCAGCTTGGATTGCAACAGGAAAAGCCTGCCAAGAGGTCTGTTTGTTCCTACCAGGCAAAACGTTTGTCTCAGAGTGCCACTGAGTCCCAGGGTCTGCTTGCTGTGTACTGCTGGTTGTTCTCTTCCCTCTTTCGTATGGTGAGATAAAACCCACGCCTCACAATATGCTTGGTTGGATGACATATGCATAAACACCTCTTTTGTTCCTCTGTTATGATGTTTCAAGACAAGAGTAAAAGATGGAAAAGTTTTTAAAGGGTTGCAATTGAGCAAGCTGGAAACATGCATTTACCAGACTTTGCTACAAGACAAGCAGTCGGTGTTTCACCACATCAAACTATGAGCAACAGGATAACCTTGGGGGATATTTTCCTTTGCAGAACCAGCTCATTACGTTAACTGGTAGTCAGCAACTTGCTGTTTACCCACATGGTACTGGATATTGTGCTAAGTGCAGCAACTGGTGCAGCTGGGTCACTAAGCATGAGCATTTGCATACAGGAGATCAGTGCTTACAGATTGCTGCATTCAGTGGGATTTGCTCACTATTTTTTTCTTGAAATGGTTTTTCAATTTAGAAATCGCTGGTCACGGCCCTTTGGGTTTGCCTCTCAAAAAAAATAATTCTGCAAAAAGTATTTCACCAAAGCAACTGGCAATATTGTATTAGTCATGAACAGCACTCGCCTCCTGTGGGTGCTCCCTGGTTGTTATAGCAACTTTTGGTTTGCCTAAATACACAACTTTAATACGAAATTGGAGGAGTATCTCCTGTTGCTCACAGTAATGATGATCATCTCCAATCTGCCTGTCAGTGCTCCAAAGCACAAACAAAAAGGCCTGACTCTGTGACAGAAGCAGAGAAAAGACGATCCCACTTGGAACTGGTCTGCAGCCAGTGCAGTAAAATGCGCTGAGATGCCATCACACAGTGTTACGGGTTCACAGTGAGGAGGCTCCAATGATACAATCTCACTGATGGTAGCTCAGTCAGCATTGTCAATGGTAGTTACAGGCCCTTCTAACTGCTGACTTCATCCACTGCTTGTGTTAACACTGTCTTCAACCTGGACTCAGAAAATCAAAAGCATTTCTCTTACAGTGCATGGCTGAGGGAGCAGGACTGACTCACCTGGATGACTCTTCTCCAGTCCCCTTCTTTGCTCTTACTCCCTAGGCAAAGCAAAACCAAGATGGAACAATGCTGGGAAAAGTCCATTTGGTGAGCTTGGGGTGATGAGACAGTGACCATTGGTGGCACCTGCCCTTGTAGCTAGCGTGACTTGTAGAGCACCCAACACACAGTTCAGAACAGCAAGAGCAAGTTGTTGAGCAAGCTGTGCTGTAGTCTCTCCTTTGTTAATTTATAGCTTTCAAGAAGTGTTTCTACCTAGTACTTACAGTATCTTGAAATGTGTATTTATGGTTTTCTTATTTATTTAATTTATAATTTGGATCTGTGAGAGAAAAAAGGAGTTGTAAGAAGTGTATGTAATTCTTCTGTACTCCAGGAACTTTTGTGGCGATTTCCTGTACTGTAGTAGATACTTATTTATTGATCCAAACACGTCTTTTCATTAAAAAAAAATAAGTAATAAACAAGTAGCATGTGGTAACACACAGGTCCCAGTGCCTTCGGGAAACATTTAGTGGAAAGTAAAGGTGGGTTATTTGAAGAATGTGAACATGTGACAGCAAACAAACCAAACTTTGCTCCTCAAAGGGAAAGCCTGGGAGTGGATGTTTGTGAGCAGCTCCAGCAGAATCTGTCTGTTACCAGATACTCGGAGAGAAGCGGCTTCAGTGAAAAGGCATCACAGTTCTGGTCCTTCCATTATGGACGGTGTCTATTTTTAAAATGAGTGTCCACGCCACAGAACCTGGTTCAGTCCTTTTCCAGGATGTGGGATAATTAGATGGCCCTGATCTGACTGAAGCAGCCTGTGTGCTGACAGTCTATCATGCTTACAGGAATTTACATTTCACTTCCAAAAAAAGGGTTCTAATTTCTCCTCCCCATGCAAAAGCATCCTCACTAAAATACCCATCACTGCGTTGCATACTGTGTTATTTAAATAAACTGTCATGAATTTAAAGCTGGGCTACTATATAAAGTAGTTCCTGCTGATGCACAAACTAAAAAAAAAAAGCTCAGCTGTGCTTTGCCCACCTGTCATCTCATTTTGCACTCACTGCAAATCATCTTTGCCAGAAGAGCTGCTCATGGACACATTGCTGTTTAGGGAGCACCACACACCTTTTGCTGAAAATACTTCCAACTCAAACATCGGCATACACATAATACTGTAGTGAGAGTCACCAAGGCAGAAAAGTTGCAGTATCAGGACTTGCACACACAAACAAAACTGAAACGTGTCAGGTTTCTCAAATGAAACCCCAGCACAGGAAGCTGTGTGCAAACTCTACACACAATTCAGATGCCAGCCAGCCATAAATACTCCATGGAGTATTTTTTAAATCTTAGTGTTACCTCCATAGTTTATTGATGAGTGAACAGCTCGATTCTCCGTGCTGTCAAAAGCCTTGCTTATAATTGGGAATAGGACCAATATCCCTCTTTTCAGCTGCTTGGATTTCCCTACAGAAAAAGGCACCCAAAAAGCCATATGATTAACAAGCCACATGGAGCAGCAAGGATCCCAAGCTGAGCAGAAGCAGATACACGCAGCCACTTGGCTGTCTCTGGTCCCAGGCGTGTCACCCTGTCAGGTCCCTTGCCCTGCACATTCACCTGCTCTGCTTAACTGCACTGTCAACATTTGCATAGTAAAAGACAACACACAAGGTGTTTTCTTGATGCTTACTTTTTTGGGGAGGGAGGTGCACTGGACCAGAAAGCAGAAGAGACATGCAAAAGACCTTACAGTATACACTATTCATCCACCGAGACATCTGATGAGGGACTTCCTGGTGCAGTGAGCTGTGCTGGGATCTGACCCTGTGAAACTGGCTGCTCTGCCCAGTAAAAGCAAACTTGGGATCCAGGAAGCAGCAGCTGGAGTCCAAGCAACAAGGGCCACTAAACTCCCAGCAAATGATGAGTTGCTCCATTAGCCCAGGGTGCAGTGCCAAGTTCAGTAAGGCTCTCTTTAACACAGAAAGTCCTGCAAGTGATTTTTTTCTAATGAAGAACTTAACATTCGCAGTGAAAACTAAAGTCTTCCAGATCTCCCTCACAATACCAGGTACCTGATACTTGTCCTTCTAAGTTAGGACACAAGCAGATTTTATCACATTTCAAGTGAGCTAGATAAAGATTTATCCATAATGAACACTTATAAAAGGAACCCATTAACACCCTTGCAATGTCTCTTCTTTAATCAAGAGGGTAAAAGCTGAAAATCCAAGCTTGGCTAATCTTTTTCCCCATCATTTCCATTACACATAGAAACATCAGAGACAATATATTCTACTGTGTCAGTAGTGTGAGAAGCATGCTCAAACCTTTGTCATCTCCCCAAAACATGACCTTGGGTGACCCAGGGCCACACTTGCCACTTCCCCAGCCAGAAGCTGTAATAGGTTTTGCACAAGTGCCCAAGGCAATTAGCAGCAGGCTCTGCTAGAGGGGCTGCATTGTCCCACTCTGCTGAGGCCAACTAAGCTGATTTGTCCAGCCTCTAAGAACTCCCCTTTCACAGACCAGTGGCTACAGTCAAAGAACAAACTCATGAGGTCCCACCCTGGCCCCAGCTGCCAAAAGACCCGTCCCTCCAGCTGGCTCCATGGGGAGGTGGGAACTCTTGAGGAGCGCTGGGTTTCTTTCTTCCTCAGGATCCCTCTTGGACAGCCAGACCCATGCTGAAGGAGTTTCTGGGCTCCCTCATTCTGCTGCCCCAGCCTTGGTTGCCAGGTTGCTAAAACACAGGTGAGAGCACTGCAGAGCAGCATTTGCAAACCATACAAGGGTACTGTCACTCACTGCTGGCCAAGGGAAAAAGCTCGCACACTGCTCAGTGGCAGCCAAGGCACAAAGAAACATGAACCCAGCTCGTACCCAGCCACTACGAATCCACTGAAGGAGAGATTTTGTTAACAAAAAAAATGAAAAGGAGGGGTAGAGGGGGAGGGAGGGGAGAAAATGAAAAGCTCTCCTCTTCCCGCCAAAAATTATGCGGCAGCAGGGCCGCAGAGTGTCTGCCAGATGACCTGCTTGTCACACTCATAATTGCTGCCCATCTGGTGTCTGGAGCACACAAAGCCTGGCCGTTTGCCAGTGCAGGACGACGCACAAACTGGCCTACTTGTGGTGACACGGCCCTGCAGACACCGGCCGTCCTCCCGTATGGCTCAGGAGAACCCCTCATTCAGTTGTAAATTGCCAGAGGCTGGTTTCTGCAGTTCTTGAGCCCTTGCTCAGCCCAGTGTACACTCCACGCAGCCCAAGCTCCTGTGCTGGGACAAGATCTTACTGTCAGTGTTGCCACAAATGGGGCCATTGCACTCCCATTCGTTCTTTGGCACTAGGGTGAGCACATCAAGCCAAGTCATCCCTACACAGGTATGCAAATGCATCCTTAGAGACTCCAAGATATGAAGCTCTTTCCCTCTTTCCCCAGCGCTGTCCATCCAACCTACATGCACAACTCATTTTGGTCATACAGCTCCTACAAAGCTTTCTGTGGCGTTTCATGTCATTGCCTATCAGCATGGTCTTTCAAGAAACAATTTTCTCGGATTGTCTTTCTTCTAGTGAAGCCTTCTTTCCTTTTAAGAAATACTTCTTTTATTTAAAGCCTACTGGCATGAGAAATTGCTGCCCTCAGAGAACTGAACAAACACTTCTTAACCTATGGACTAGGCCATTTTGAAGCAAAGTGCCCTGAAAGCACTAAAGCTCTCTTAGCTGGGCAACCACCAAACAGCACTTTTCAAGGGAACAGCAGAGATCCAGCAACTGGCCAATGGAGGTAACGCTGAGTGAAAGCTGAATTCTTTCTCTCCTAAAGATAAGAGAACCACTTCCCCTCAGACTATGACACAAGACAGCTGCAGGCGTACATCACTGTCAGCCAACACACAGCCCATTCCCATGTTGCTTCTGCTAGCAGCATGAACATCCCTCTTCTCAACAATCAGAGGGCGTGATGACACAGGAAACTGCACGTGAGTTAAATAATCCAGAGGATTCTAAAAATAAAACCAAAGAGCCCACATTTTTGTAAAAGAAAGAAGCAGGTAACAGAACTCTCTCCACAATAGCAACTCTATCCCTTGGGAAATGCAGTCCACCATCAGTCAAGGGATACCTGTCAGTTCTGCCCCTCACACAAATACACAGAGCAAGGAAGCAGAAAATGGAATTAAAACAAAAAAGTGAACCACCCCTCCAAGCTGGTCCTGAGCAGTGCCATATTGCACATCTCTTACTCCACATGCAGTCTCTTCATAATCATTAAGGGGGAAGATGGTGGGTGCATTCAGCCTTTTACTTTACACAAAAATGTAACAAACATCCAAAGCTTACCTGCTCTCCCAACTCATTGCAGTAGCAGAACAAGGACCCTGTTGTTGCCCTCAGCTACAGGCAGGAATCCAACCCACTTGAGGGATGAGCTGGCTGTCTTCAGGGAAGACACACCTACCAGCTTCAGAAAGGACCAACATTTTGGCTCAGCTGGCACAAAAACAGCATCCACAACATCTTCAGCAAAGTAAGCATTGAAGCCAGGAGAGCTTCAGCTTATTTGAAGAAACTTATGAAAGAAAAAAACTTATTAAATGAGATCTGGCGTTAGAAGGCATTGGTGTCTTTTCTGCCAGTCTGAACATTTATCTGGGTGTCACAAAAACAAACACAAGAATCAATTCCAGATTCACTGAATACTCAGTCTCAGGCGTGGTGCAACAGAGGTCAGTAAATATCGTGTTTTAACTGTTATTTAATGAAGCTTAATTCACTCACAACGCTGCAACATTAGTTCTGTGTATTTATCAAATCAAACTTAGAGTTGTAGCTCCTCCCAGGTTTGGCTTACCGGCTGTACATCCACTTGGCTTTCTTTCACTCACCAAAGCTTTCTTCTTTCTTTCACATTACATCACCTCACTTGCCCCAAGTGATGGAGAACTTCATGCCTGCCAAGAGGAGCAGGTGTGCAGGATATTCATACAGTGGTCCTGGTTGTGACAGTCAGGACTCTAGCAAAACCCCAGTAACAGTTACAGCTTGCCCACACAGCTCCAAGCTGGGTAATACAGATTACCTGACATACCGCTGAAGAACTGGCTTGAGACAGTCCCTCCTGTCCTTTTCTGTCAACAGATTACCTTCATTTAACTGTATGCCATTTATGCTTCATCACAAAACTAGGAAAAGCAATAGGTATTATCTACTGAATGACCATGTTTCTAGCAAAATAAGAGAGTAAAAATCTAATGTTATTTCAGACTAATGCGTGTGTGTTAATCCAATGAGCCTAATGCAGGCGTATCAACACATATGCATCGATCCAAAAGCCAGGCACACACGTACTAAAATATCACTTCTACCATAGAAATGAACAAAAAAAGCTTTACACTAGCAACAGTCTTCATCCCTCCCAGACCTAAATGTTTGTGTTCAAGCCTTAATAGACAAATAGAAATGGTTATCAAATAAAAGGAGGTTTACAAGTGGGTTGGTTTGAAGTATGGATTTTCAAGGCTCTGCATCCTGCAGTGCAACATATTCCAGTCCATATAAAGCAGGTTTCCTGTAGTTTCCATACACACACACAGATGTGTTGCTCTAGTTAACTTCATGTTCATGTGCAAAGTACTTAAGTTCTCAAATAAAAGTCTCTTACAGTAGCCTGGTACATAGATGCTTTATTTCTGACATTAATATGGTCTGTATTGTGAGATCCTCTTACATGAAAGAAAAGTTTGTAGTACAACAAAAACTAAGATAAACAAGGCATTTGTTGCACATTGTGTCAAACCTTAAAACAAAGATATGAAATAATATGTAGTATGTTTCATGCAAGTTTGGCTGCTGCATGTACAATCTACTTATAAACTGAAATAAATGTAAATGCACACAACATATGAAAAGTAATGAAAGATGCCTGACATATGAAAACCTTCCTGCTAAAGCAACAACGTAAGAGTTAACTAAATGACCCAACCAATACCAACACAAATTCATACTACTTACCATAAACCTACACTAAAACTTGGTACAGGCAGTTTCGGTGATACCACTTCTACTGAAATCTATCACCCAGTTTCTAGGTATTCATTCTCTTATCATGTCTTATTTAATTTTTTGCAAATTAAATGCTGAGTTCAGCATTAAATGTTGCTGTTAAAACAATTCTGGTACTGGTATCAACATCTATCCATTTTAGTGGGTGTAATCCCATCATGATGGGTATTTTCTGATCCTTTACTTCCATAGGATTTCCCCTTTTAAAAATTTGATGTGACTGAAAAACTGCTAAAAATGTTTTTGCTTCCTACTATCACAGTCAGACAAATATGTAATAATAAAAAAGCTCCTAATTTTAAAAATAAATTTGAAATATTTTAAAAATATTTAATAACCTATTACCTTCCTTGTGCCACTCATCACACTGGAATTTTCCATTAGTAACTTATGCTCTACTGTTATTGCTCTCAGAGCAACAGGAATACCTTCTACAGCCTGCATAGTACCGGTTGGTCTCATGAAGTTAACTAGAGAACCTGACACCAATTTGTGACTTTACATACAGTGCATATGATGCTCGCTCTTTCCATCTCTCATAGCAGCAAGCCGATGCTGCCGCTGTCTGTAGCAGCACACCCGGGAGTGGAGAGGAAGAGTGTTTGACTTATAAATAACTAGAACTACAGTGTACAAGTCTATTCACCTGTCAGTATTGGCTGCTAGCATGCCTTTGTAACTTGCTCCAAAGTAACTACATAAAAATCTCTACAAGAAAAGCAAACCAAAACATTCCTTCAAACAACAAAACAAAAAGACACAAAATAAGTGCAAATACCTAAAATAGGCAACTAAAGCAACAGTTGTGACCTGTAAACCTTTAAATAAGGACAAAGATTTTTTCATAAATAAAAGAATGTTCTCTTCGCTCTTCAAACATTACTAAGTATATAATGGTCAAACTTAAGTGCAGATACAATTGTTTTGAGATCCAAGGTGCTGAGTGTCTTTTCATTTAAAAAAAGAATAAATTATTTAAAAAGCATTAGTTTTTAGTTCCTATGCAGGACAAAGTACTCCTGGGTCACATACAGGAGGACACACCGTTCCTTTAAAAAGATATTTAAACAAGGTACAGGAGCAGTAGCTGTATAATAAAGATATACCTTGCAATTATATTGTAGACTGACGTGATTTAAGGGTTATAGTGCAATCTTCAGGTAGATGGAACATACAGTATAGATTCATACACTTCACTGCTGTCATTCTGTCACATGCTGTTCTTTAAAAACTTGTCCTTTTTTCATTTTAGCTGTTTTGACAGGAAACAACGTTGGCTTCTAGACAACCTGCATACATATAAATATCTACATTTAAGCTTTAAAATGAAAATAAATTATAAAACCAGACTCCTTTCCAATTTACAAATTTTCCCATTTCCTACATACTGTACAATACATTCAACAATCATCTCATTTTGAGATTTATGAAGAAAATACTGATGCTTTACACAAAAATCTAATTCAACCCCCTCTGCCTACTTCTAGTACCATATGCAAATAAATATATTTAACACTGTAGTTAATTTCATTGTTTTGCAGCATACCAAAAATAACTAGTAGTGCAACTTTCTATCCTTCCTTTTAGGCTCCTTTCCATTGTGTTTCTGTGTATACTAGAAATATGCTACATAAGCAAAAGCACATTCAGTTGTGTATGTTGCTTGTTTGGAAACCAGTAACAACCTATTAAAACTTACTCTATTGAAAATGCAGTAACAAAAAAAAAAGCAATGCAAGTCAAAATAATAAATGTGAAAAACGGATCTAAAACCTGCAAGTCGTCAGTATGGCAATAGGCCATTATTTATCGCATTTCAGGGCATTATTTTTGTAATGTTTACGAAACTCATTGCAGAATTGTCTGTATTATCCCTTTGTCGAGAACACAAGAGCTTTATGTCTGTTTTTTGTCAGTCACAAGAAGAAAGGAAGCTTTAAGGTTTCACTTGAGAGAGAGATTCAGCGTAAAGACTAAACCCTCAGTTACTGTGCTGGAATTGCCTTCACCACTGTGCCAGTCCCAAGGAAAAGAGATGGTTGTCAGCTCATCACAGGATCAGAGCCCTGGAAGTGCTGCTGGTAGCTGTGTATGTGCTCAGGTATCTTCTTGCTTGTTCAGTCATGATAAGCTGGTCTTCTGTTTTCCCATAAACAACAGCTTCCCATTCACAATTGGACTGTATAAAATAAAATCAGTTAAAAAGATTAAAGTTCTAGTGTACAAAAGGAAAAATGCTCTTAGCAATTACTGTTCAACAACTGACCCATAGAGGAAAGTTAAGTTAATCTTCCTCTTTGGATGCCTTCCTTGCTAAATATGCTAAATTCAACAGGCAAACAAATACATTGACAGCTCTCCAGTCACACTGGGGAAGGTAAAATTGTTTGGCAGCTGAAAATGATACTGTGAAGGACTTCTCTGAGCCAAAGCAGCAACCAGGGAAGAGTGGTCGGGTGTTTTGGAAATGTTAGAAATGGCAATGGAATTAGGAATAGAAATAATGAATGGAAGAATAATCAAGCCACTAGTCCTGCTTCTTCAATGAAGCAATCCCTGCACATTTGCATGATTTATTGAATCTCAAGCCAATTTGTAGCAGCACTAAATAGGACCTGACACTAGCAAATTGCAGTGTAAGGAAGAACAGAACTCTCCCCCTGCCACACTGAGCTAGAAACCAATCCAAAGATCAGTTCAGCAGAGATGCGCAGAAAATCAGCCAGTCCAATTTCTTTGTAAATTTAGCAGGACATGAATAATGGAAGGGACTCATGGTTCCTCAGGGGAAAGAGCACAAAAGAGAAACAGTTCAATATGAATATTTGTAAGTATAGTGTGACTTAGGACTCCTTTTAACTGTTCTTAAAAGCACAGTTCTAGGCCAGATAAATTACTCTACTTTTGCTGCAATCCATAGCAGTTCATGCTTTATTTTTAGACCATCACAATTAAATAAGACATTATAAGAAAGTAAGTATGTTGTCTCTGGATTTAGAAACACATGGCTGTTAGAACAATTAGATCAGACATGGCCAATCAAAAAATGCCACCCTCCCCTTTTAATTAATACAGAGCTGTAGAAATTCTGAAAAGACACAAATTTTATACATTAACTCCCCATAGGGTAAACTGGAACAAGTAATCAAGTGGGGTCAAAGAGAATCTCTCCCCAAACCTGTTAGTCAAAACACAAAGAAATGAGAGACTCCAGTTTTAACAGTGTGGAAAAGAAATGGATGTACAAGAACAATTATCAAACAGAACCTGTGGATGAACTTTTTAATGACTCCTAATGACTTATTACAAAGAAACACCTGCTCAATTTGAGAAACATGGGTCCTGTCAAGGTTTAGTTTGCGCCAAGTTTTCTAACTGCTGGAATTGGGTACCCAAACCTGTTTTGTAGGTCTACTCTCTATTCTGATTTTTTTCTTCCCCACACTTAAACCCTGGAGGCCCCTCAGTGAAACATTAGGGCTGTATATAAAGGATTTGGTCATGAATAAACACTTTGAGGACAAATGACCAACTTACAATAAATAAGAATGAAGGAAAAACCAACAAAAACTAGATCACAGAAATAAACAATTATTTGTTAACCAGCTAACAAAGGTAACAGAATTCTTTGCATCCAGACCTGAAGAGCTTTCTCCATTTTGAGACTTTTTGAAGCACATACATTCAGTTTCTTCTTATTTATGGAATTTGCTTTATTTTCTGCATCTGTATCCTCTTTTTCTGATATCAGGTTACATCTGTTGTCCTGTATTTCCAACAATGGTTTCATTAATAGAGATGCATTTTCTGACTACAGACAAAAAGGAGAGGAGGAAACGGGAATAACAGTTATTATTTTCATTAAACACTAACAACAGTAATTAAAAAAATATTTCAAATGCTGTGATCAGAGAGGCAAAATGTAAATAAAGCAAATACTACCGGAGAGATTCCAGGAAAGGTTCTGTAAAGTACTAAAAAGTATGTGAAGAACTGGCCTGGTCTATGCAGGCATTCACAGTCAGTACTGAATGTTGCTGGTGCACCAGAACCCCTCATTAAAATGGAGGAAAAGCATTTTCCACCCACCCCAGTCCACTGCCTTTAATATACCACAACATCATACTGTTTGTGTTTTGAATGGCTGCAGGACAGGGATGCTCTCGGGGAAGCTGGGAACCTCCACGAGGTGGCAGAGCACCCGAGGCTAACCACAGAGCCCAGAGGTTGTTCTCAATTCCCCCTGAAAGGCAACTACAATCAGAAAAATTTACGCCTTAAGCACCCTTTCGGTCCAAGGACTTAACCTTCCACCTCTTGACTATAGCTTTATACCTGATCAGGTGTTGCAGACATTTACTGTTTCTGAATTAAACACATTAATTTGACAACTGGATTAGAATGAAATTTTCCTAAAAGACAACTTTCATCTATTCAATGACTCAATTGCAAAAATACTGGGCTACTTTTTGAAAGAATGAGGGACCAAAACAGCCCCATCTCTGAACTCACGTCTTGGTTGTTGAGGCAGATTCAGTTCTTTCAGTCAAAGGAAGAGCACAAACCTCATCTTCTACATGCCTGTTACTTCTTGAAGTACTCCCCTACTATGTGAAGTGGAGAAAAGGAGGAACATGCTGCCTAATGCATAGCTAGAAATCTTCAGAACATGTCTGCCAGACTGTCAAATCTGCCTACCACAAAGGCAAATGCCATCTTCCTGGTGTGTTAGAGAGCTTCATTCTGCTGTGTGCACTCAAGTTTACAGGTAAGCAGGTCAGAAGCAGATTTGATCTAACAGCACATCTGCAAAGCATCCACATTACTTCATCAGTCCTGCTCTGAAGGCCTGGAAGGAAGAATTAATGCACAAATCCAAGCCCAACATTCCAGTATTGCGTCAAGTCCCTGAAGCAGTAAAACTGAAGGTAATTTTCACTTTCTCAATTTATGAATCTAGCCCCAGTCCAAGCATTTTAATTGGTAGAATGAAAAACACTCAGTTCTATGTGAACATTGCTGATTGTGATGCTCTGTAGGAGTTTAACACTTACCTGTGCATCTAAACTATTCTCATCTATGAAGAGCTGAGCACCAATCTCTTCTTTATCCCATGAATCCAAGACCAGTGATTTTCTGACCTTTTTGGAAGAGTTGTGCTGCAAAGAATAGTTGACAAAGAAAAATTGTAAAATTTTATTTTAAATCAGTTATTTTCTATTTAAAATTATTATTGTAATGTTACCTCCTGCTTGCAGCTTTTATACACAGTTTCATCTTCCTCCTTGAGAAATATATCTGTTCCAGTTTCTTCTTTCAAAACTTCCCTAATGTCTTCCTCCAAGAAAGCAAGTGGTTGTGACTAAGTGAATTAAAATTGGAGGAAAAAATACAGGAAGTCTATTAGTCGCTAGTTTTTACCACAGTCTACTTTCAGTTAATATAAGTTGCAAAATACAGCAGGAGGTACAAATATTTAAGCTATTACATTTAACAACTACAGATCAACATATCATGGCTATGCAGATTTTTTAATTAATATTAATCAATGTTATTTCTAGACAGATAAAACATGCATGCCCACAGTGCCTCAAAAAAAAAAATGCAAGGTAGCCTTGAAGACTACATGCAAACTGCTTGTTTGCATTAATTAGCAACGGTTATCCACTGACAAAAGGGTAGAAATACTTTATATATACTAAGCACGTAAACACACATGTATGTACATCTATACATAAAACATATTAAAAAAACTGTACTATAAAAGTATAACTGTCTTGGGAAAGGAATTTCTATCAATCCTAGCACAAACCTTTGAATAAAATGTGGATAGTCCTAAGTACAGTGCAGAATTTCACAGAAGCCATACAGATGGCTCCTTTGTGTACCAACAGGAGAATTCCCTTAAGCCCTCAAAATCTGATTTTGAACAGGAGGTTAATAGTGGACAGAAACAGGAATGCCAAACCACTCCATTTGCATAGTGAGGGACTGTGAATCTATAGGGTAACACAGATGGTGCCAAGCCCTGTGGCAAAGTCTGAGCTACCTTCTGTGTTTGCAGAAAAGAAGTAGTCAATATATATTGGCTGGAATTTTTTCAGAACTTGAAAAGCACATGTCTCCAGAATTCCAAAAGTTATTCTGCATTAACATACCTCAGCTAGGCAAGGAAGAAAGCAAAGACTGAATTCATTTGGAACAAACAAATAAAAGTAATGTTACCCATAGTCAATCCTGAAGGACACCGGTCTAGCATACAAAACGTGAAACATTTTTGATTCACATTCTAACTGTTCTCCAGGATAATACAGAATGTCACTGAAACAAAAGCATCGGTAGAAAATGCTTTCTAACACTATGCTGAAGCTTAGAAGCTCTCAAAAGCAAGAGGACACTTAGAGTTTAACAAAGAAGAAAATAATGTCAACACATACCGTAAGTCTGAGGGGACCGTACTTTTTTTCCTGAGCAGCCAAAGCATTTTTAAAAGGAGTTGGCGTCCTAGGTGTTGAACCCAAAAGGGATCTTCTAATTGTGGGAGTTCTAAAACTATTCCAGCACAAAGAAGCATTCATACATACATTCTAAATATTTTATCAACAGTAATGTCATAAAATGAACTAAGAAATGTTTTAGAATATCTAAATTTACATAACAGATACCACTACCATGAATCTGAAGCATTAAGATCACCAAAGCACTACCCAGATATTTTCAAATTTAATTGGATTTTGCTCAATATTTTAAGAAAGGAAAAAATTTAACAACAGAGTTACTTTCTGTTCAGTTAGAAGCAGGAAGCCAGTTTGTTCGTACACAAGCATTTAGGTGTTAGGGGATTTAAACTCATTCATCATATACACCCAGGTAGAATCATTTCTCATCACATAGAAGAACTTACTATTTGAGTACCATGACCAGATGATGTAATCATCTTACCCCACATTCTCCTTTTGATCTTTTGGTGCAATTTCCTTGTGCAGAGGAGTTGTAATAAGAACTTTCTGCCCACAGATTGGGGTTGATGTAAATGCAGGATTTTCAAGGTTTAATTGTTCATTTCCAGAGCAAGTGTTGAAAAACTAAGTGCAGGAGAGAGAGAGAAAAAAAAAAACTACTAAGCAACCTTAAAGGACAAATCTTCATCACTATTCTGAGCAATTAAACAAAATTAAAGGGATGTTTCTAAAGGGCTTTTACTGATCAACACCAACAAATTATTATCAACTCATACTCCAAGCTCATTTGCAATATTTCTCACTGAATCCTCAAATTCCTATTGCTCAATTAGATCACAGAGACAATAAGTCCCCATCAACAACTATTCGCATGAGAAAGTATGATCTGAGACATAAAGAAATGAAATAGATTATTTAGCAACTTATTTTTAATGTATTTACCATTCTGCAGTTGTCTAAAGTTGTCTTTGGACATATTTGTTTATGCTACAACATATGACTAGAGAAGAAAGTCCTTGTGATTTGTAAGCCACCACTGCAGTTCTTCAAGTTTAGCCATATTGAAAAACTAACTCACCTGTGATGGAGAAAAAGGTAGTGTTTTCACCGGTGTGTGTTTCAGTGCAACATTGACAGCATCGTTACACAAGCCATTGTTTAGTTCATTAACTGATGATTGCCCAACACGCAATCTCTTTTTCTTTCTTAATATGGTAGGGGGAGTGCTGAATTTAGTTAAGTTTGGAGTAGCTGGAAAACCCACTTCTTCCTCACCACTGATGCTGCTCTGTTTTTTGCCATCAAGCACAACACTGATGTTATACTGGCACTCAGCAGCCCCCTCATTGTGCTGAATCCGCATTAGTTTTACAGGAGCTGCCTTGACAGGAGATGCAGCATCCTCCAAATGCTCAAAACTGGCAACATCACTCCATGGTATGGGATCCTACAAGGCAAGAGGCATAACATTTAAACTCTCCCAGGCCTATCCAAGATTATTTCAAGTCAGTGTAATAGCCTGCTATCTCCAGAAGCCACAGACTGAATTTTTCTCCCACTATGTGCCACTCAATCCCAAAACACTTAGTATTTAAAACACAGTTCTTTTAAAACAGGCAATAAACTAAATCACTCAGTATAGGTGAAATGACAGACAGATGCAGCATAAGATGATTTACAGAGTATTTTACATATGAAGAATAAGCTAGCATTCCTAGATAAACTTTTTTTTTTTAGAATACAGACTTACAGACTCAATAAGCTCTAGTGTCTCTGCAAAATCTGGGATGGTTTGTAGAGGCGGTAACATTGGATGTGTTTCCACACCCAAGTACTTTGGCGGTGTATTTTGCTGAACAGATGTGCCATGGGTCTCCTCCATGCTGTAGAACTCACTTGTCTGTTCTCCAAAGCTATTTAGTGTATTAGACACACAATCTTCCGTCACAAAATTTCCAGACCAACAAGGTAAATTTCCAGCTTGCTAAAATTTATGAAGAAACACATTAATCTTATTCAACTTAGAAGCTGAAAAGAATAAAAACTGTGGAAAAGAAAAAGTAGTATGTGGAACAACTCAGCATAGCTATTAATTCAGTTTTTATAATGCTAATTGTTTGTCTTCTCCTTCCATTAACACACTTAACAGTCTCAAATTGTGTAAATTTTTTGTCTTAATTCTCATTCGTATCTTATACATGCTCGTAACTTGTATTGTACTGGAAGACATCTGTAACGCAAGTTTCCTGTGATCCTGAACAACAGTGTATTTCAAAGTCACCTTCACTGCAAATGACAGGTACATTTTAATGTCAGAAACTATTTATAGAATGTGAATTACTTCTGGTTTGATCTGAATTTTTAATGCAGGTTCTGCATTGACAGTTTACTGCTTCAAAACCATAATCCCATTTTAGCACTTTGCTTAGTACTTGAGAAACATTTTAATTTTCACTGGAAATACAGAAGCAAAGCAGATTCCACTAGGCAACTAGAATGTTGCGCTGTTTCAAGAGAAAGCCTGGAACAGTTGCAACTAAGTGTGGACGTTCACCTGTAATCTAGCTATCAACGTAGCTAGATGGATGGGTGTCTGACCTGGGTCACAGCCCACTGTTCTCAAGGAAAGTGGCTGTCCTCTGCAAGTTTCCCCCATCGTATGAAGCATATGCAGATTCTGTATGGTGCCAATTTATATACTGTTTGGATATTAAGTATGGAAAGCACTTAAACAGAAGCTTTATAAAAATATAATCCACAGGACATTTTGAAATCAAATAGGGCAAAACCTGTGCATTTTTCACCTTTCTCTGCTGAAAAGTTGATCAGCAGTGCAGAGCTACAAAACTGAATGATGATGCTAACAAACATGCTACCTCTTGGAAAGCATTAACATCCTAGGTCTTAGAAAGAACTGCCAAATAGCAGGTCATATTTCTGCCATTTTCATAGGTTAGAAACTACACTAAAAATAATTTACCACAATTTTTATATATAGACTTTGTTTCACAATCAAACAGCTATAGGTTTAGTTTTAGAAGGTCAGGTGAGAAAACACCAACAAAAACCCAAACATACATCACCAAATTGCTTTTGATTAATCTGAATAAGCCATATTGAAAAGTTTATAGAAACTTATGGTCCTTACAGGAGGCACTCGTTTTCTTCTGATTTCATTCTCTGCTGACATAAGTAGCAATTCAAGTTCCTTTATTTTCTTTTCTTTATCAGGATCATCATCAATAAATGACTGCTGAAAAATTGAAGAAAGAATCTGTTACTATTTTCCACCTTGGTAGAAGTATTTGTGTTTTCATGCGTTTTCTGTAATTGAGTTAACTATCCTCACTAAGCATGTAAGGAAGCGTTTTAAATCAGCATTTGCTGCCAGAGTCTCTACACAAGCAATCCTACTACTGCTATCAGAAAATTAACTAATTGGGTCTTGGTTTTTAACTTCCTTTGATCTTCAGGTGACATTACATGCCATGAGTTGCAAAACCATTCCCCAGTTTAGGGAGGACTTCAGGGAGTAGTAAGTTGCTTATCGTTTTCTGTGTAAGGCAACCCAGAGTATTAACAGCTATGCAAGACTTTGTCGTAATGTAAACATACACCATTTTATTCTTAAAATTTCTCAATACTTCAGCATTAGAATGCTGCAAAACAGCACCTTCAACTAATTGACTGAAACTTATCAGTCAGAAAAATAACTAAAACCTTTGATAACAAAAAAGCACAGCTGAAAGTCACAGTAAGTTACTGGAACAGAGTCTTTCAGACAGACTTTTATTTATCACATATATAAAGTAGCCAAATCTTGTCTTTAGATCTCTTCAGAAGTCAGGTTAATAATGTAACCTGAAAATTCAACCAGCAGACCGTATTACAAGCCACACTTCTGTCAGAAATAAGTGCAACCATTGTATTTCTGGAAATTTCAGTTCCTTTTTCCTACCTATCACTGCCAGGTAAGCTGAGGAACACTTACAGAAATGAGGGTAAAACAAAAGTGCATTTTGAGAATACAGGCTTTTAAGCTCTTCATTTACAGAGTAATGCACTGCATATTCTCTGCATTTACAATACCCAGTAAGTTACAATTTACCTGAACTAAGTTAGAAGAAGCTGAAGCATGTTCTAGACAGCTGCTTTCTGGTGAGGCATACTGGTATGCTGGAATCTAAAAAGACAGAAATAATTTTACATACCCTAAAGAAAAGGAAGCTATCAAATTATTTCTAGTGCATAAACTATTTACTATGGTTTACAAATCCTAAGTTACCATAACATCACAAAAAGCACTCCACAGATCTTTAAACTTTCGGCTTTGTTACAAACCAAATAATCTGGATATTGAACTTACATGTGTTTGAACAGGTATGTAAAATTGATTCTGAGTGTGTGTGTTCAAGTCATTCATGGTCAGACATGCTTGGGGCTGAAGTGTGGATGAGCTAGCTCTTTCAGACTTTATAGCCTCTTGTAAGTAGCCTTCCTGTTCCACCTTTCTCCGCATTGTTGAATTCCAGTGATTTTTTATAGAATTATCAGTCCTAAAATGAAAGTGTATAACAATGACTGGTTTCTAGGTCTTCAAGTTTAATGTATGATACAATTTACTGGGTTTGTACAGCAGGTTAATCTGAAGCCACAAATCCAGGAAGCTCAAGCAGCCTGGACTGAAAGTTCTATTATGAGCAGGGTTTGGGCATAATTACTAGAAAGCTTGAAAGCCTTGACTCTAGCTGTTCTAGCTGATTCAACCCAATAGCTTCAGTCTCTACAAGTTTTCTGGCTCTAGAATTCAACCTTTAGCTAAGATTCTCATGCTGGATTTATATTCAATAAGTTTATGAATAGGAATACATCTGTCCTTACAAACTCATCTTCCATCTGAAACTCTGTTAACATGCAAGTCATTCCCTTCCCATTTCTCTAAATTATTTCCTGAAATTTGTGCATTGTGTGCTGATTTAAAACATCAGGTTTATTAAACACGCCTCTCTAAGGGCTCACTCTCCCAATATAGCAAGTGCTGACATTCCTTAGGCAGAGCTAGAGAGTCACATCCTGAGCAGACTAAATTCAGAGGAGTACAGCTTCACAGCAAATCTCAATTAAGAGCACACGGTAAAAAAAAAAATGTGTATACACTAAAACTTTATTTTCCCACAAGCCCGTAGGTGGGCAATCATACCTGAAACAAAGGGTAAGGAGAACACATACAATTCATTAACTTAGAGACTACACGGTAACCAACTAGTTTGCAATGCAGCACTTCCTAAGTGTGAAGGTTACCAAAACTTCTTTCTGAATGTCCTGTTTAACAAGTGTTCCACACTCTTCAGTTCTACTACAGTTTTTTTGTGTGTCATCACAAGGATTTATGAAGGAATCTGAAGAGCATTAGAGGTCTTTTTATTGGTTTAAACACCTTTTAAGTGTACCTACTCAAATACAAAAAAGATCTTTACAAGTTCCAGCATCTACAAAAATAAAGTTGCTGTGACGTGCATCTTAACTAATGCTCTCTGACTAGCAAGTTACACAGGAATGAGCAGTGTGACAATCACATTTTATAATCCAGGAATTAACACACATAGAGTTGAAAAGCACCTTCCAGGAAGAAGCTTTGCTATTTCAGCCCATCGGTTTCCTAGACGCTTGTGAGCTTCATAGATTATTCTGTCCTCCTCTTCTGTCCATGAAGACTTCTTTACTTCAGGGTTGAGGTGGTTATGCCATCTCTCTCTGCACTGCTTGCCTATTCTTCCTTTCAGGTGTTTTGCAATCAGAGACCAGCGCTTTGGACCATATTTCTGAACTAATTCAATAACCTGGAGCAGAGACAAAAGCACGTTACAACCTCAAACCCTAACTTTGCTAATCAAAGGCTGAGAACGATGATAAACTTAGAGCAGGTTTCTAATAGCTTGGTATAGTACTAAGGATGAGACAGACAACAACTTGGTGTTTTAAACATTCTTCAAGAAAATCAAAACTATGCTTATTAAATTCAATTTCAGTGGTGTTAACAATATAAATATATACAAATGGAAACACTCATTTGGAAGTTTCCTTTCTGTCACCCATTGTGTAAGCCAGTGTTAGGAAAGATCAAATAAGAAGCTGATAAAGATGGTTGGTTTGACTTTTTTCATATGCATGAAAAAAATCCATGCCTCTATTCCCAACTTCCATCCCACTTCTATGTGTTTTTACACATTACCAGCTTTTTCTTAAAATACCTATGAGAACTGTAACAAAATAGATGAGGAAGACCATATTAGTAAGTTGTATTTGTCAAGTTTTTACAGCAATTGAAGTAAATTTGAAATACCATACTTGCCAGCTCTAGGTGCACCTCTCTACCAGGATCTTCAGGCAAAAAGCCACAGTGTAGATTAACAGAGGTGGGAAGCAGAATTCTAATGCACTATCATTAGCTTCTTTAGCAGTACAGTATAAAATAATTTTCTTTATTCCCAGCCCCTTTAAATGTTTTGGGTTTAAGGACCAAGAGACATAAATGAAACCCTTGATCTTTGATGCTGTGAAGAGAACTCCTCTGCTTGGTAAGCTAAAGTAGTTCAGGCAGCAACCTGAGCAAAGGGAAATGAAACACTTGAGCAGAGCAGACACTCCACTTACTTCTGGGAAGCTGCTTTATTTTTCCCCCCCCTTCTTACGCAACAAATTTAATTATCTACATCACAAGATGCATCAGACATCACCTTTGTGGCGATGAAGCCCAAAAAATAGTACACATTCTTAACAGTCATGTGCCAAGCTTATTACAGTAAAAGATTACAGTATCAGTTTTTATTACCCTCTGATCTTCTTCTTTAGTCCAAGGACCTTTAATCAGTTCCGGGTTTAGTACCTTCTGCCACCGATGCTGACACTGAAAATCTGTACGATTCTGAAATAGTTTTAAAAGATCAGTGTAGCTGTTAAATTCCTGAATATACGGATCTGTAAATATTAGTCAGTTATTAGCTTCTTTCAAATTGACTTATTCAAACCTTTGTTCTAAGCATAAAAGTTAAATTCTCCCTTAGAATTTCTTCTTTCAATTGCTTATAAAAACTTACTCCAGAAAAATGCTTTGCACAAAGCTCTAATCTAGTAACTTCAATGCTCTTACCTGTAATAAAATTCAGAACTTGCTCTTCTTTAAAGACTACCTTAGAACTATCGTTCTTATTTCCCTACACCTCTGAACTTTACAAATTACATGCTTCTGACATTCTTTCTTAATCTAAATCTCAGATTACTATATTCTCAGCACTTTCCTACAATGTTAAGGAAAACAGATTGATATCAAGCTTAGCTATCACATACTAACTAAACAACATTGCTTTTTCTGCTCAGGACAGATGGTGCTTTTTTGTAGTCTCACTAAGGATCTCACAAAATATTGTTCCCAGTCATGAAAGAAGTAAGTTTTCACTTAGTTTCCCTAACAGCTGTTTGTAAAAAGTTTGGGATTTTCAGAATAGTTGGTCCAATCCTTAGAAACATTCAGATAAGGGTCTGCTCCAGTGCACCTTTGTAACACTGGGGCACCATGAGTGACAATTCCATTGGTCACAATACCTTCAAGTAAATGACAAGTAGATACTGTGTGATTAAAAGCATGCCAGTCCAGTTTACAAGCAACATTTCAAATACATTTTTCACTATTATGTGTTTCCAATTTCTATTTTGCCTCATTTCCAAACCAGACATATAACCAAAGTAATTACATAGTAAAGAAAAACTTATCTGAAACAGAGGTTCAACTTACTTGTAGATGACTAGCAATGAAAGCCCAATCATCTGTACCATTTTGTTCCACCAGTTTCTTCAGCGTTTCATCCTGTTGAGACATGAACTTGGCCAGTGAACGCTACATGCTATATCCTAATCTGATACTAAAGAACATACTTCATGTGTGACTGATACCAAAGAGTTATGAAAGCAAATCCCTCAAAGTGTTACCTCATCACGTGTCCACTTCACCCTGTTACAAATCTTCTTCAAAGCTTTCTGCTGTGGTGCTTCATAGTCATGATCTGCATATTGAATATCATTGTCTTCCTCACTGGACAACAGAAGAGTGAAGATACAGAAATGTTTTAAAATAACACTGAGTAACTTGTTTTTTCTAACTACTTGTGGCTTTTTGACAATTTGTTTTGCATGTGGTTCTGAATTGGCAGCTGGAATTTGCATGAAGACCTGCCTCCAACAGCAGACTATGGGCACCATGTCAAAGGAACTGAACTGATCTTTATTTCAAGGCCATATTATGGACAGATAAAACTTTCAAAGTCAAGACTGAAATCTGAAGCAAGAAGTACTGTTTAGGATGATGCATTTGTTACACATTTATGGATCTTTATTTCACATAAATGAGGATAGAAGATACAGTAGTTTGCTGGTCTGCAAAATACAGTCATGTTCCACTTTCATAACTCAAACAACACTTCGGCATTGACAGATTTTAAGCAGCTCCTACTTTAAGTGCTGCCTCAGTGTCACAGAGTTTAGACACAAATCCTTGAAAACAGAACTATTCCAGCTTGACTCCCCTACCAGAGCCAGACGGGCAAGAAGGCAGGTAAAAAGCTCTGCTTTTGCAAGGATCCCACTCCATCTGCCGGAGAAACTCATGCTTAACAGCCTCAGAAACGATGTCTGACCAATGAGCAGCACCAGGAAATGCTTTATGGAAACATCACTTCGGCTTCTGTGTCCGTGACTCATCTAACACAGTGTAAATCCAAACACTTGTGGAAACCTTGGCCTAAGCAAGACAAGCAGCTCTGCTGCACTAGTTACAGCAAAGGCACGAAGCAGGGGTTCTCTTCCAAAAGAACAGCTTTACATAAAAGCAGTTTCACAATGAAGCCTTAATATGTCTCCATTTTATTAACGGTATAAAGCATGATATAATAAATTTGTATTTAAAATTAAATTTGTTAGTTCAGCTCAGCCTTGGAAATTACTTCCATTTTTTATTTCCCATTAATGGAATGAACCTGTGCAGATACCCGAAGAGCTCATCAGATAGCAAAGCTCTACCTTATTTTCCAAAGCACTGACCAAACATTTCCATGCATCCGCTACATCCCATGACAAGTGTGTTCTCCGTAACTAACGCAGTATAGGATCGTTCAAGAACAGCAGCACTGAGCAGAAAGCACTAATGCAGGAGAGCATGTGCCCACCTCCTGCAGACCCAGTACATTTAACAGCACTGCTGCATCCTACACTACATCAGGACTCACTCTGCTTAGCTCCATGATGCAGCAAGAACAGCAACTCGTAAGCTTATCAAAGCTTTGGAGCCAGGGAAACACAAAGCAGCAAAACACAAAGTCTAAGGCCTAGAGCAACTTTTTCATAGTACTTACAACAACAACAAAAAAAGCTGCAAACACAATGATTGTATGAGTTTTGCATTAAGTGACTTAAGACTTCAGAAAATTGGATTTAAACTCAAAGGTTTCTCATCCTCTTCCCACCATGTCTCATAGGCACAGGCTCTCAACAAACCATAGAGAGTATACCTTGGTACTCCAAGGAAAATATCTTGGAATTATAATATTATTTCTTACCACAGTTTTTTATTTCTTACTTACAGTTTCCTCATACCAGCGATTTACCCTTGCAATTAAGCCCTTTCTCAATATAATCTCCTCATTCTATGCAAACAGATTCAAGAGCAGGGTCTTGAACTGGGAATTTCGGAAAAGATGACGGGCTCCACATTCACAGCAGCAATTCTGATGACAGCACCAGTATTTGACAACAAGGGGTGTCCACTGGTGTTCATGAACCCCACATCTGGAGTCCCCCAGTGGCACACATGACCCAGAGCCAAACTGGCACTAACTTCTCCTGCACCTTGATTCTACATGAATAACCATTTAGTCTTTGGTCTTGCTCAGACTTGTACATCAATAGATTATAAATTAAATAGAAATGAATGTTTGGGACTAGTAACTTAAGTCTTCCATTAAAAATAAAAATATTTTTAAACATTGGATTGTTACACATCATTTGACCATTCTTTTGCAGTTACAAAAGTGTGCTAAAATACTGTACTAAAGTGTAAGGCAGCTACCAAATGGAATCAAGTAACCCTGAACAATGGAGCATTTCAGGAGTTGTTTGTGGCTCACACCACACCTAGATTAACTTTAAATTACCTCTCTGTAAACTCATAACTACAAGGATGTAGGTTTGGAGACACCGTCATTATCTCACCCTGACACAGTATCAGGGGTCTAGGGCCACCATCTCCAACCAAGCCTTCCAGAACAAGTATACAATCATGGTATACTGCAGATGCCAGGGTAACTCACACACTAATGTAACTCACTGAATATCCTGTCTTAATCTTATAAATGTGAAATTCACGAAACACTTCTCAGAAACTCATTTTCTATTTAGGCCAAGAACTACAGCAACAGAACAGTTATTCAACACCCACCTTCTGAACACAAAGCAAAGACACACCCATTTTCATATCAATAAAACAAAAGATGTATCAAAACCATCTAGAGCTGCCGCTGAAGCTCTTGAGGAAGACATTCTCTCTCTGGAATGTTTCAGGCTAGATCAGGACATCCTCATTCAAGGAACATGCCAAATCAGAGACAGGACATAGCAGAAGGATCAATGGGCCTGACAGTAGCCTTTTAAATAAGCAATCCTGCACTAGCACGGAGGCTGTAAGCGAGAAGCATCGCTGCAACACCAGGAAAAGCTCCCGCGGAAATAACGCGGCCGTTACCGACAGGCGCAGCGAGCAATGTGGAGCTAAGGAGGTGCCTGGTGAGCTGCGGCGCGACAGAGCTGGGCTGGGCGCAGGGGGAACAGCTGAGGCGAGATGGACTCGAGAGCTGCCGCCGCGAAACCGGCAGGGGTGGTGGTGGGGGAGACAGGTACCTGTGTAGTGGGAAGTAGTGACACGGGGTGAGGGGCTAGGCAGGGGGCAAATGGCCATGTCCAGGCAGGGGGCAAGTGTCTAGGTCCTTGCAGTAGTCCCGGAGGGGCACCTGGTAGCGATAGGCGCGGAACTCTCTGGCCGCAGCCGCACTCACCTGCGCGGTCTCTTCGCCATCCTCGGGGAGCACCATAGGGGGGGNCAGCCCCGGCCCACTTGGGCCCCCGACACGCCCGGCATGGCTCGGCTCGGCCCAGCCCCTGCCTGCAGTACCGCAGCCCTTCTCCGCTCTTCCCTGTCTCAGCGCCGCGCCGGACCCCGGCAGCGCCTCTCCGAACCTTCCCGCCCAACCCCGGCCCCACCGCTGCCACCCGGGCTTGGAGGCGCCGCCGAATCTCGCGCCCAGGCTGCCCCCGAGCCGCCGTTTGAATCTGCGCACGCGGACTGACGCCCCATTGGCCGCCGTCGCCGCACGCGACCCCGGCGGTAGGTGGGGCCTCGAGCCCGCCACGGGCGGGGAGCGGGAGAGAGGGAAGAGGGGAGCGGGTGGCTGTACGCGCGAGTCTCTGCCGCCGTAACGCCCCTCCGGGCGCGAGTCCCCGCCAGCGGTAGCTGCAACGGGTTTAAAGAAAAAACCCAGTCGCAAAACCAACAGGCGGCACAAAACACAACGCCTCCTTCGAGCCGGAATCGAACCAGCGACCTAAGGATTCCCGCGGGCTTAGCCTCTACAGTCCTCCGCTCTACCAGCTGAGCTATCGAAGGCAGCTGCCAGCCGCCACCGGACCGTGCTACAACAGCCTGAGCAGCCTCCCTTCACCCCTCCCCTCTCCTCTGGAATCTCGTGCTTGGGAAGTGCGGGGCTGCTCACAACCCGCCATCCCGCTTATATGGGCTGGCAACGCTACCCCGTACCCTCTTAGGACTGAAAGGCACCCCAGACACAGCCTGCCCTGAGGCCGGGTGGTAGAAAAACAAAGAAAATAAAAAAGACAAGAAAAAGAGGAAAAAAATACGGGGCCATAGGTATTCCCGCAGCGCTGGGTCAGCATTTAGGGGCGTTTTCCCAGCAAGTTCACTCCCTTTTTCTGTGCTCAAGTGGATCGCCGAGCCCAAGCACCAGCCTTTACTTGTGTTTATTACTCGTGTAAATACTGTTAGTGCTGTGTATGCAAGGAGTTTGTACACACATACCCCACCCCGCACAACACCGCTAAGCGCCGCGGCCTCCCGCACTCGCCCGCTGTGGGCACGGGGCAGCGCGGGAACTGCAGGGGCGCAGCGCCCTCTGCGCCGGCACCAGGGAACCTGCGGCCCTGCCACGGCCCCTCAGGCAGAGCACGGGAAAATTACCCCTCAAAACCGTAACTCACCTGCGTTACAAATCTGCTGTTAGAAAGGTGAGTTCATACCGTTGCGTCTTTCACGAAAAGGAAAAAAATTAGCCTGTTTTTTTGTTTCTTAACACGTAATCTTTGCCTGCAGCTTACTAACAGGTGGTCAGCTGTGATTCACAGCCACAGCAACACAGCAGGCTTCCCCACATCAAAGCTTCAATATGAGCCTTTGAACTACGCACAAGCTGTAATCACAAAATAATGTGCAACAAAAAACAGCCTGTGATATAATTTGTCTTCATCTAGTAAAAATGTCATCTTTTAGCATTCATTTATATTTAATTCAAAGTGAAAGGAGTCTGAAATGAAAATATTTAATGATATAATAATTATATGTGTTCTCAATTTGTAGGAAGCAGAATTGAATACAACTACTAAAGTCCTGTTGTTAAAATAACCTAAAGACACAGTTTTTTATGTCACCCATCAAACATTCTCCTTGGAGTCTATCAGTATACTAATGCCTTGCTTTTGCTTTTTAATCTTGTATCTACTACTGTGTAACAAGGTCTGAGTAATAATGTTGAGTTTCAAAGAAAACAAAAAAAAACAAACAAAAGGATTTAGATGCATCCCTCTCTCCATCACTTCTCAGCTTCTAGCAGCTTCATGAAACTAAGCCCAAGGTGTATCTATTGCTCTCTTCAGACACCCTAAATGTTATTTGCCCAGCTGTTCATTTAAGAGCTTGAGTAAGAAAGGGCAAACTGGTAGTATGTCTCTTTACCAGACTATGGAACATCTGCCCCTAATGCCACCAGGGCTATCATGGCTTAGAAGCCATCAGACTCGATAGACTTCTGGTGGTACATTCACCAACCTTCACTGAGTGCAAGAACAGCCTTTTGTCTTTGCTCATCCTTCCCAAGACTCCTGTGACAGAGAGGTCTATTCCAGCCTACACCTGTCATGTTCACAAAACAGTGTTATGACGGTTCTTCTTCCAATAGAAGCTGAGCTTTTATTGCAGTGATGGTAGAGCAGATCTGCTATGGGCATATCTTAAAAAAAACCAAAGACAAACCAAAAAATCCCCAGCTCCAAACTCAGCACTTCCAAGAACACTTCAATGCTAGCATGCTTTGGAATAAAGCCTAGTGATACAGTCAGGGAGAAGTGACACAGAATTTTGCAGATGGGGTTTCTGACTTCAGGCCCTGAAGTTACAATTGCAGCTGAGTTTTGAAACTAAGTACCACAGTGTAGCTGGTGGAAATACATCTTCACTGTCACATGATGCCAGCAGCCTTGTTCTATACCTTCTTCCCGGTGACAGCTTTGAGAAAAGATTCAGATCTCGTTTTGGACTCAAATGTATAAAAACCAGGTTTTAAAATCTCTCAAATTCAAAGGTACTATGTGTTTAGTGAGCTACTCAGAACAGGTATGAAATTAAAAAAAAAAAAAGGCCCAGAAAACCCCACACATACTTTCAACAGAGTTTTTCTTTCACTCAGAAACACAAGTAAAGCAAATCAGAAGACATCAGAGTTTACTTTTCTAAGATTCATACCAGTCTTTGAACTCATGTTCTGGAATTTGTGTGTGCAAGTGTAACAAAGTATATGTGGAATAGAGAAGTTAATATAATTACAACCCATTCATTTTGTAGCCAGATCAGAGTCAATTGAGCAGAAAATCTAAATAAAATTAGAACTGATGAAACCAGAGCAGATGTTTTAACATAGTTTTAATAAAGCAATCAAAGAAAATTCCAAATACTGTACAGTGAAGTGTAGTATAGTACACTTCATAGTATATAGTACATTATGGCATTTTCTAATACACTATTGTTACATTACAGATAAAAAAATCAAATATAATTAGTACAGCAATCACAAATAAAACAAACCAAACTGTGCTGGGTAACAGCCAGTACTGTGAAGATGGTATAGTTTCTATGCTAAATTATTTTTAATTCAACATGTAAAGCGCTTACTGTTTAAAAAGATTTGTTTTCTAAATATATACACTATTTTAATTCTTATTTATACATTTTAAATAGCATTCTCTCCTAAAAGTGCACTCTTTCGTATCTTGGCAATAATCTTTGCTAAACATAAAATAAGTCTCAAAATACCACTCGTTTCAACCTTTTATTGCTCAACCGCAGGCATAAGGGCTCAGAGGGAATCCTGCACTCTAAAGATCTTAAGCAACTTCTTCAAGTTTAAAAAAATAAACTGATACCCAGAAGCAAAACCAAAGAATCCACTTACTGCTGTGGTTTTAACAGAAGGATCAACTTGAGATTACTATTACTTTATAGAAGTATGTAGATTCTGCTATTTGAAAATGGGATCCAAACAAGTGGATAATAGTGGCATTTCCTTAAATCATTCCTTTTTCATACATTCCACACAGAGCATTGCTCTCCCAGTTTCCAGCACACTATGGATATTATTACCATTATGGCATTTTCTGCACAGTGATTTAGGAGCAAGCAGCTTTGCTAACCCTGCGACAAGGACACCAGCTTCTGCTTTATGGAAGATGGAGAATGATGCTTTTTGGTCTCAGCAGCATGCCTGTGATACAATGCTGTCACCATACAGACACTGCTAGAGCTTTTCTACAGAACCACAGTTTCTATCAGAAGACAAGTAAAGCACATGACAATCTCAAAACCAACAACACATGTTGCTGGTTTGTGACTGTAACAGGAAAACCATCCCAACTATATTATTTCACCTGAAAAGTTGCCATTTATTCCCCTCACTGAAATGAAAACAAGTCACAGAGCACCAGCAGTATTAAAAAATTGAAACTTACTGAGCAACCCAGTATCCAAAGGAGACAAAATCCTGCATCCACGTGGAAAATGGATCCGCTCTAAGGTTTCCCAGACCACATCAGAAAAGTTGTCCTCCTTTTTATTTCTGTTTGTACTGGGCCTGTATTTTCAGTAATGATTCTTTATTTAGCTATACATACTAAGCCAGAGTAAAGTTTAGGATTTTACAGTAATTTCTCTTCCTTGCCATGTAGAAGGTGCTTTGGCCCCTAGACAAGACAGTAATCAAGGCAGATGCTCCAGAAGAATTTAGAACAGCTTCTGATCACAGGCAAGTCAGCAGCAAGAAGTTGGGCTTCTTTTTTTTTTTTTTGAGAAAGGGACACCATCGGAGAAATCCTATTGCTGCAGCTTCACATCCACGAGTCCATGCCTTCCCTGTCCTTGTACCCCACCACCATCTTCCTGACTCTAATGGGAATCTTAACAGCTGCCTCAACTACCATTCTTGGCTGCTGCAATTACACAAAACATCTGCTCAAATGTACACTTGGGTGTTCTTTATTTCACTTCTCCTGTACAGAGACAAATCTCACCAGCACGTTGATGGAAGTTTAGCTTCACTTGAGATCATCAAAGCCATTCTTCTCAAAAACACTGACAGTTAAAGGCATGAGAAAGCCATGTGAAATAAGAACTCTGCAAAGAAATACACAGTCCTTCACAGCTTCACACCAGATGAATTAACATCAGATCTTGGGATTTTGACACCATTTTACTTGTCCTTTCAGAGACCACTTTCTTTCAGGAACTGGAGAGGTCGACAGGACTTGAATGACCTGAGATGAAACCAAGGATGACTCAAACAGAGCTATCTATTTGGGCATGAAGGAAAATGTCTAATTACTGCTGAAATGGAAAATGTGTCAAAATTGAAGCAAGCCTTCCTCTTAACACAGTAAAAGGCATGTGAACCTCGTGTAGTTTTACCAGAAAGGCATGAGAGAAGTGTTCTCCCTTGAAATGAGGATGATGGGCAATGAACATTTCAATTTATTTTCAAACTCAAAATTCTCTTGCATACATTGCTGGTATTTTTTTTTTCAGCCAAGGAAGGCTTCTTTTCTAAAGAAAAGGTTAAAAACAGCCAGGTGATAGTTATGTAGATAGGTACAAGGTATCCAGGAGATTCCTCCCCCTTAGCCAATCCTGACTTAAACTCTCTCCTGGGAATGAAGCACCAGTGTCTATTCAACTCTTTCTGTGGAGCAGTCAGCTTTCAGCCAGCCAGCCAGATTCAGAGGCAGGAGAAGCTGCCACATGTTTTTAGGAGTGGTGGCTGGCTGTCAGCTGCTGTGTCTGCCTCCTGTTCCTCACTGGGCAAGCCCTGCAGATAACCCATGCATCAGCAAGGCTGGGGCTGCTGACCCATGTTACTGCATATGGACCATGCTTCCTGCTAGCCAACTCACACATTAGTGGCCAGAGATCTGAATGCTTCTTGGTGAAAAGGAGATTCTCTCTTTTTACCTATCAGTAGTATACTAAATCATAAGGTATCTGTTCCCTCTATAGCAAAGAGTTCACCAAAAATGTTAATTTACTTTAACAAAACAAGGGCTATTCTTTAAATTACTTGTTTCACTTAATTTTTACATATAAAAATAAATCCTCCTGCCTGGGACCTTTTATTATACTAATGCTTAGAGCTGTTTTAAATGATTTGAGATGTAAAAAGTAAGGTGGCTGTTCTGAATACAAACATATATATTACAAACATCTGTAAACTGGTAAAAACCCACATGTGCACACACACAGACTTCAGTATTTAAATGCTCTTAATTTCTTTGAAGCTGTATTAATATCTTTCATCCATTCCATGTTATTTTACCATTGAAGGAAGCAACAACAGTGCATTTAAATATGACTATGAAGGTAGGAAGCAAAGTGCAGTATCAGATACACATTCCACCCTTTGAGAGCAAGCACAGTGGCTGCTGCTTGAAAACCAGCACTGCTAGCCAGATGAATACATTGTGAAAGTGGGTACCAGCTCTGCTAGTGCTGACGCAGGGGAACCTGCATCACAGGCTGATGTGGGGCTCAAATAGGTGAGTAGTTCTTTACAGACACAGAAACAGCATGCGCTTCCTCTTTCCATGGAGCAAACAGCCCAATTATCCCTGAAGCCAACGTATGTTAGAGAAGCATTTCCTTCCAATAAATTGTAAATTTGCTCTGAAGAGGACAGCTGTTACCTCATTTTTGCCATCACTAACCAACACCAGCCAAAGTCTTTAAAAGGAGCAGATCTGCCATTGAACATTTGGCATTTCTTGCCACTGTCAACTTCTGTAGCTGTATGAAAAAAAATAAAAAAAATCACACAACACCTGACCAGCTGGATAGTTGGGAGGAAATAAAAACATGCTGTCACTTACAAGCAGAGTACCCAATGGTTGTGTTGGCTCAGCCAGTCACACGTAACCACACCACGCTGACTTTGTCTCCATCATATGCCAAGCAGCCTTTTTTCCTAACTTGCTTCAACTGACAATGGGCAGAGGTTCAAGAGTTTATACTAAAGTTACACATATTCCAAGATTTCTGACAAGCATACACAGCTGTGTGAATTGTGTTTAAAGTGGAGGAAGTGCCAGCACAGTGTAATGCAAGTACTGTTTTTGCTGCATTATGAAATTTATCAGAAGTTTTGTTTCAGTTACTTTTTGGAATTGATGTATAATTCATGTTGATAATGTATTTTTGAGTGGAACCAAGTACCTGGAATAGGATTAACTTTGTCATGTTTCTAGTTTTGCTTGTTCTAGCCTTTCCAGTAAACTTGAACTATCACAGTAAGAATCTTGCATGGGCTTAATTTTTAAGACTTTGAAAGAATTAAAAATTACAGAGAATTTTCAAGAACCCACATTTACAGCAGATATTAGTCTCAGTGCATTTCCTAATAACTAATTTACAGTAACAGAGCCAGCCTGGGCAGCAGTATGGTAATATTGAAAGCTATTGCCAATCACACGCTTATCATGCACTGAATAAGATGATATAATCTTTGACATACATACAAGATTTAATAACTAATCACTTTGTGTGGCCCAGCCAATAAACGTGACATTTGAACTGTAATTTCTTAGGTTTTAACCTATCAAGAGTGATCCATTGGCTCAGCTGTGCTAGTAATTCCTGCATCTTGACTATCCATCTCCTCAAGCTCCTCCACAGAATTTCCCTTTTGTGTTTTAGACCTTGCAGAGAATGTTGTTCCCACAGAATTCACCATGTTACCATCAGTTGGTTCAGCATTCGAGCATGCAGTACCAGCCAGAGCAGAGAACGATTCGGGTATGCCAGCCTGAAAGCTCCCAGTTTTAACATTTGAACTCACTGACTCTACTTTCCTTTGCGACAGATCAACTGATGCTGACTGCTCTGTATTCTGATCCCGCAAGTGTCTATCCATTGAGGCCTGAATAGAAGAGACCATTTCCTGCAGCTTCTTTCTCTGTGCCTCAATCAAAGTGGGGTCAAGTTGCCTGCTGTCTCTCCTTGTCACCACTCCTGGAGCAATTCGGATAAGCTCACTGTTACCAGAAGTGGCTGTGAATACAGATGGCTCAATTTTAGGAGGACTGAAGTCTGATTCAGTGCTATGCTTTCTTAGAAGTGGTGTTTCCCTGGCTCTTTGATCATGGTGTTGACTACTAGATGCAGTTCCTAGGGAATGGCCCTTTCCCTGAAATGCAGTTATGTTATGTAGCTGTTCAGATTTCTTCTTCACTACTCCACCACTACCCAGCTTAAGCATTCCGTGTGAAGGACTTCCTTCCCTGCTTCGTGAAGTAGCTTCTGCTCGCACTTGACTTAAGGCCTCTTTAACCAATTCTTCAACATCAGGACCAATAGGAAAGTGCCCAGCAGCATCCACGCACAGCTCTAATCTGTCTTCGGCCGCGTTATACACAAAGTTTTTACCAGGCAGATGTGGAAAAGTGAAGTGCTTGCCATCAGCCAAACCTATAAAGACAAAAGGTTATTCCAAGTGCTAAGTATATTTTCAGGCATGCTTACAATACACAGAAATTCTTGTATTTAAACTTACTGTATCAGGTACATACAAATGCACACACAGGAACCTAACTGCTGTGGGAGAGAGACAACTGAGGTCTGTTTGCCATGTGACAGCAACCACAGAACACCCATCAGACACTGCTGTCTCTCCATGACTTCTAACCAAGAGACAGGGCTGTAGTGTTTCTAGGTGAAATAACTGTCTTGTGGGCATTTGCAGCTCTAGTACAACAGGAATGAGAGAAATAGCATATGCTCACAGGAACAAAAAGCAGTCTGAACTCCATCACTACAAGCACCACCACCGCAAAAACACAAAAACAAAACACAAAAAAAACCCCGGACTAGAAAACTGCCCAAGAGCACATTTCCAATCACTGCCTCTCTGCAGAAGTACTGCTGAGGACTATTTCCACACTGGTTTGAACTGTAGAAGGATTTTGGGGTGCTGAACTACTGCTGAGCCTGAGGAATTAAAAATTCCTCAAAATTAAAAATTTGTTATTTGTTGTCTTCTCTGAAAGAAAGTGTTGCTAGATGACCTAAAGCATTTCAAGCTTACTATGTTTAGTAGCGCTGGAGATTATAAACCTTTATAAAACAAACATGAGACATAATATTTTTATCTGTTATTTGTTTCATTGTACCACTTTCAATTTTTGCAGATCAGTCTGTCACATGAATTTAAGTTCTGAAGCTGCTACATATCAAAAATAGGCAACATTTGCCTTTCTAATTTATCAGTACAAAACACAAAATAAGTCCTTCAACTCTATCCCATAAAAGCTGTAAGTACCACCTCAGTGATAAAAGCTTTCTGTGAGTTAAAAGCTGTTTACAGGGTGCAAAAAATCTCTTCAGTTTCATCAGCAGTGTAAGGAAAGCTATGATAAAAGCCCCAGATTTTTTAAAAAGAAGTGCCAGAAATAGGTAAATGAATGGGATTTTCTTCTCAGATTCTCTTACAATTCCTGAAGAAAAACCCCAGAAATTATGCAGATGGAAGAAGTGCAACAGGCAAATCCTATTTCTGTTATCAAATACAATGCAGTTGAAACAAGTATTCTGGGCAGCGGTGAAAAAGGTCACTCAAGTAATTTGAAACATTAAACTTTTTTATACTGATGAACCAATTGACTAGTCGCACTCATCTTCCACAGCTTCTGATTCACACACTTTTACAGCTGCAGAAAATACACAGGTAAGATTTTATTTTGCAACCTCAGTGCAAGGAGGAGGTGGACAGCCTTGCTTCTCAACAACAGTCTAGGAATATGAAAGACAAACTGAACCAACGATTTAAACTTAAAACACGCAGCACCTCTGTATAAAACACCTCACAACACGCACTCTAGAAAGGTTAACTGCTTAGCCAGTAAGTGTTTAAAGTATAACAGGAATAGCTTCAACGATCTTGGAGAGAAAATTTCAGAAAAGAGATTTAAGCAGAAGGAACTAGTCTTAGTCAGATTCCCCAGTCTTGAGCAATCTGAGGGAGCATAATGAGTTCTGTAATATTCTGACAGTGAAAATGTAACACGGTAACAAAATAAAAATATATTTATACTTACTAGTGACTCACTACCAATTTACAGTTCTCAGAATCTGAAAACAGAGGAAGAAAGGTATAAAAACAAAACTGAAAAATACCTGTGGTCTTCTTCATTATGCTGTAGAATACTCCACCCGGCTTAAACAACTGAGGAAGCCCCTTTGCGTAAGACCAGACATCTTCTCCTGTAAAAATCAAACACAAGAAGCTGTGTCATACTTTACAAAACAAACACCGACTAGGAAGCCTCAGCATCAAATGTTATTGAAATGTTACAACTTTAAATGCTGCTGAGAGGAGAGAAACCCTAACATATATGTAAGGAAAGTCATATAAAGATCAGAAAAATTAGGTGGCAATGACAGAATATTAGTGACCTAACAGCACCTGCTAAGTCCATTATGCATTTTTACCTGTACCCTCCTTGCTTTGCTAAAGCTGCTTCAGAGAAGTGATGAGACGGAGCTGTCAAGGTAGTGCACACAACAAGAGCTGATAAATGCCAGTCTCCTGGTGCAGAAACAACTATTGCCTGTGTATATTTTCAGAAAAAAAAATGCCTTTCCTACTTTGTATCAGGCATTCAGAGAACACAGTGAGACACTTTAAATAGGAATATCACCCTTCTTCATGCAGACAATTTTATATTAAAATCTGGGGAATGTAAATCACTATCTAGAGTTAACTGTATGCCGTTCCTGCTTGAAATATAAAGTGTGAGGCTGTAAACTATTACCAAACAATATTTCTTTGTTCACTGTTAAGAGCAAAATGCAAATAAAAAGTTGCTTTTAATAATGTCCACATACCAAACATAGAGCACATCTAAATCCCTCGTTGCATATTCTTTACAGTATACACAACACAGTAACTGTGGCCACTCTCCTACTCCACCCATCTCATGTGAGATGCTTCACCCTCCTGACAGGCATTATGTGCTTCATTACACTCTGAAACCCTTCAAGCTGCTCTGACTTTTCAGTTTCCCTTCCTCAACAAGTGCATAACTCCATATGCTGTCCTGCTCCTCTGTCCTCCACCAGAAGGATTCTGTCCCTCCACCTCAAGAGTTAAAATCCTGGTTCTCTCTAAAAAGGTACAGCACATCGTCATGGTGTTTTGTCTTTAGATGTGTTAAAGACATAATACGACTCATTTTAAATACCTTCCCTTGAGCCATACTCTGGTTCACTGCACTCACCTGCACATCAGCCTCACAGCTCTAGCCTTCACTTTGCAAGACAACCATCAGGCTTTTAGAAGCTGCCTGGTTTTACATATCAGCAGTGTTCTCCAAGGAAAGATTCCCTATTCACTGCAGACATGATTTTTGATGAAAGACACTGCTGTTTGGACAGCCTTTTATGTCCACTACCAGAGACTACATGCAGAAAGGGATGAAGAGCAGACTCACAAAACAAAAGCATCAGCCACCGAAGGAAACACAAACTAGGAATGCTGTTTGGATACAGAGTTGCCTGACAGGAACACCAAGAAACCCCACAATAACAACTGGACTTTCCCAGATCACAGGGACTAGTGTGTGTATTTCACTTAACTCCATCTGAGGTTTCCACATTTTCTGTTGCTAGTTGAGTTCTACTGTTTGTTTTGGGTTTGCTTACCATGGCAGCAGGATGTTTACATGCCAAGATTTCATTTGGGTGATCAAGTAGTTAGATTAAAAACTCCCTCTAGACACTACATTGCTCAAAGAGACCATGTGCTCCACACTGTTCCTCCTCCTCAGCCCAGACATCAGCCTTAGAACAAACAAAGGCCATCCTACCCAAGAGCGTGCATTGACAAATTCAACCAACATACAGCAAACCCACTGAACAGATTCATATTTGGCTTGCACATTCCCTGAAAGCTTCTGTAGGTGTGTAATTAAATCTGGTTAAAAATATAATGTTTTGACTATGTTAATGTAACATCACAATTCCTTTAGTAATTTCTCTATAGAATTTAGTGTTTTGAGCTAAATATAAGAAGAGGAGAAAGCTTTATCAAAAAAGTAACACACAATATGTTAAGTACTCCAGAAATTACAGTGTCTAATTTTCCAGGACTTAGTTTAAACTATATACAGAAAAATTAAAGAACACAGGCTAAAATTTTAACTAGCTGAGAAAAATTCCATGAAACATGGAAGAAGGCTCAAGTCAGCCTGCAGAAAAGCCTGTATGGAAGAAAAGCTGTGAGACATCCAGAATAAATAGCTATAGATGTTTGATGTACACATTTTCACTACGGGCATTAGGAAAAAAAGGTAATTGCCTCTGGCCCAGTGAACTCTTTCAACAGCATCTCCCCTCTACACACTCTAATCTGAATCCTGAATGCTTTTAGCAAAACGAAGTTACAGCAAGAGTGTGCAGGATAAGCTGACTCTCAGAACTTCAGGAAGTTTATTAAATAGAGTTTGATTCTCTGGTGACACCCCCCACACACACCCCCACACCCCCTCAATTGTAAAGAGTCAACTGTCTGGATTTTTTCCAAAAGAATCTTTAAAGGAAAATAAAACCTTGGTAAAAATAGCACCTTATCCAGGAGCTGCATAAATTGTTCTAATTGATCAGTCTATAATTTGCTGACATTTTTATTGCTATTAGTAATGTAAAATGGATGCAGTCAGGGAAGGGTGAAATAAAACCTATTCTAACTCATGCTTCAAAGACTCAATCTAATAGCGGTCATAGGCAAAGACAAAAAGTGATTCTTTAATACAAGTTCAGCTCACAGGTAGTGGATAAATATCTGTTAAAACCCGAAACAACAAAACACATACAACGTAATGGCAAAGTAACTAAGATCCTTTCAAAGCACTTCAGAGTTTTTTGAAAGCCAGTAACACACTTCAAACAGCACTTCCTCAAATACTTCAAGCATCTCAAAATTAAGACAGCTTCAAAGCTAACCCTTTCCTGCTATTTGGCACTGCGCTCTGGTGCTGCAAATGTCTGTGTGACGAGGTGGCTAGTGATTCAGCATGCTGTCATACAAGAAACACAGGATTTAAACAACTAGGTTTGGAAAAGAATCAGACTTCTGCTCAATGAAGTTCTGATACCACTCTGTGATTACGTAATGGTTTCATTTCTAAAACATCACATGCTTTAGCCACACCAAATCCCTCCAGCAAAGAAGGCTCCCACAAAAAAACCCCAAACCTATAAACTTTTCTGTTCAACTGGCTCAGCTCACATGATAATTACTGTCTTACTTCCTGCCACTGAACAGCAGCAGCTGGGGAACCCGATGATGAAAGCACACAAAGGTCCAAGTCTCCTGAGTCCACATATGAAAATACAAACCAGAGGCACCTGGGAAAAGTCCTTTTGCCTTGAGTTACCAGCACTGGCATGAGTGACAACTTATAAGCACAGTCCACTTTTGGCATTCAGATCAGAGGTTAGATACTTTCAGTTTCTTTTCTGCTTAAATACTGAGATAATACTTTCCACAGCTCTTTAAAAAAAACCAGATGTTCACTTAAAATTAGCAGATTCACTAGGGAGACAATGTGCTGATTTGCTTAAATCAACACAATTCCCTGTAGGGGGAAAGGCTGGGGCTTCAGCCTGCCACAAGGGTGAGAATCTGGTCATCAAACTTGCAACTTTTGAGTGTCCCCTTTGTGCCTCTGCTCTGAATTTATCTCCTAAAACCTGAGGGAGATGTAGGAAAACAGAAAACATGTAACTCCTACACATCCGTATCAGATGTGTGCCTAATGGAAGGGAGGAAAACCAGAGACAGACAGCAGAACAACAGCTTCCACACTTCTAAAGAAGGCCTTTAGAAAAGGGAAAAGTCTCCTACACACCTTTTAAGAAGTACTACCCCTCCACATATCATTGCCAGCACATTACATGTCCTTCTCACAGAGGAATAAAGGCACTCACCCTCTCCATATTAGAAAAAAAGGAGGAGAATATATATATATGAACATAGCCACAGTTTGTAAAATGTTATAGTCAATAACACAGTCTCATACGTTGAGGTCAGCCTTACCCATCAGTGTTGCTAGAAGGCAGAGCGAATACATCTCCTTATCAACTTGCTCTTGCAGCTCCTTTGATGAGATTTTACTGGTCACAGCAGTGTCGTCATGCTTCACAGCATGTGCTGAATGTCCTGAAGCCAGCTGCCTGCCTTCCTCCTTACCTTTCAGGATCTCTATCGCGACTCTGTCACCATGCTGTAAGGGAACAGGCTCATTTTCCATGCCTTCTTTGGGAGGCAGAAGCTCTTTTGGAGGAAAGCCATAGCGGATACTCTGCAAATACGGCGGAATATTAAATTCTCTCGCTATGCTTTCTTGTAGCTCCAAGAAGGTGGTAGTGCACTTGAGGGTTAGCATTGACTGTCTCCCATCACTTGTGGTTATCCGGATTTTCTTTTCTTTCACCGATGTTGGAGAATATGGGGTCTTTGTTGGTGTGGCAGGCGCAGACGATGGCCCCTCCCGGACAGCCCCAGGAGAAGCAGTCCGGGGCTGCCCTTTATGCTCTTGTTTCAATTTCTCACTTTTCCTCTTCTGCATTACAGAAGCCTGGTCTGCAATGTTCTGCTGAATAGTTCTTTCAGCTTTGCTCATGTTCAACTCCTCCTTGTGCAAAGTTTTTGTCTTCTGTCCAGTCAAAATTATTTTGGTTGGAAGCTGAGACTCTAACTCTTGTCCTTGCTGTACATCATCAGCTCTTTGGGCATGAGCACCATCAATATTTACAGGGGTATAATCATCTGGGTTCTTTTTGGCAGTTTGATGCAATATTGTGTTCACAACTTTCTGAACAAGAATCTCACTACCAAATTCACCAGGGAAGTGCTTGGTAACAAGTTTCATGGCAACATCATACACATTGCTGTTGAGAGATGTGTCACTTTCATACTGGAACCAGTAGACCGTCTCTCTTACCACTCTTCCACTCCACTCTAGAGTAATAGGAAAAGCTTCAGGGAGATTATCATATTCTTTACCTTCCCAGTAGTGCTTGAACCCACAGCCACATTTGCCACCTGTGGACCTTGTATTAGTTCTGTCTCCATCCAAATACGACACAGATCCATCTTCTCTGACACGACGCACCAAGTTGCTGTGACACCAGTTACAAGCTGTCAAACTACTCAGGCTATAGTCCGGTACCAGCACGTCCTTTGCAGGGTTGTAAGAGCACACCAAACTGTTCAGGGGAAAGCTATAATTTTTGTCAGGCCTCAGCTGGCCATGGGTGCTTTTGGCCAGGTTGTACAGTTTCCCCCCTGGAGCCAGCCACTCTGGGGGAACGTGATGTTCTGAAAGGGCTCCACATATGAGGCACCTGTGAAGGCGGTTGTCCATCACTGCTTTTTTGGCAGCTGCAGTGACTTCCTCAGGTTGGACTCCTATCACACCAGTCCTTCTGTAGAAATACTGATGCACATCAGCAACAAGGCTGGGATGGATACCATGTTTACTCACAAAAACTTCCTCCATTGCAGCAACGAGCCTCATCAGATACTTGTCTTGCAAACTCCTGTCCCCTCCAATAACACAACCGCCATCCTCCTCCAACTTGATGTACTTTCTGATGAGGTCCTGAGGAACTCCCCAGGCTTTAGGAAGGAGCTTCCTAGGCAGTTTAGGCAAAGCAGCACCTTTTATTCCAACTAAAGGAATATAATGGTTACGTCCTGAGCTACTCCAAGCGATGCAGATCGGCTTGTTCAACATGCCATCTTTCCCCATACACTTCTCCAGGGGTATCAGGCCCGGGAGGAATGTCGCTGAATAATCTCCAGAGCTTCGCATCCCACTTAAGGAGTCTAACAGGATGATGGGCCGGTGAAGTACGTTGGCCAGACCAAAGATGTGAATATTCCTAAGGCCCATTGGCACACCTTCTGGAGGGACAAACAAAGGGTCACATTCATTGATAATGTCCTCCCACTCAGCTGCGTCAATAAAGTCATGAAAAAGTGCCTTGTAGTGGCTCAGATTCTCCTCAAAATGCTTCTTTAGGTTCTCTCGCAGTGCATGCCAGAACAGTTCCCTGCCAACCAGTGCCCGTGAGACCGCGTGGACAAGGCAGTGGCCATCACCATCCACATGGACAGGGATGAGGCATTCCTGGCTGTTATTTGCCTTCTTGATGTCTTCCAGTGTGTCATGCAGATAGATGAGGCTGCCGGAGCGGTCCTTGCCATAACCGACGGTCTCAACATGCTCGGGCTCGATGAGGAAGGCGCGGTCACCCAGGAGGGAACAGTCGAAGATGTCTCCCTGATTCATCTCGGTGAGGAGCTTGGCTTTGCCCGTCTGCTTGTCCATGCCGTAGCGGGCTAGGATGGGGGCGAGCAGCTTGCAGTGGTAGTTGGAGAGGCCCATGACTTTGACTTGCTCGCCGTGGCGGCGGGGCGGGCCGGCCCCGCTGACGCCCAGCAGCGCGTTCCGTAGCAGGTTGTGCAGCACCAGGTCGGGGTCGGTGACCTCCTCCACGGCCAGGAGCTGCCGCTGCTCCGCCCGCCGCCCGCACTCGGTGCACTCCACGCTGCCGCCGCCCTGCGGGCCTTGCGCCGGGAAGAACAGCCGCGCCTGGCACTGCGGCTCCGGGCATGTACCGGAGAAAATCCGCCGCTCACGCTTCTTGCCGGCAGCCGGCGCCGGCGCCTGCTGCTGAGGGGACGGCGGCGGTGGCGGCGGTGGCGGCGGCGGCGGT
>VZRI01007687.1:1876-18531 GCA_013397515.1 Upupa epops
CGGTGTCCACTAGAGGTTGTGGTGAGACCAGCAAACCCTTCCTGGAGCAGAGACACAACCCGGGGGTGATGAGCGCCAAGGTCCTCTACAAACCCATCGTCCTCATTGGGGTCTTCCACTCCGGGGTCATCTGTGCTCCCCCTTCCTCCCTCCGAGGCGCTGGACACAGCCAGGCTCGCTGGCCCTGCAGGGCCATCTCGGACTCCCACAGGCCCAGGACCTCACGGGTCGCTGGTCCAGCNTCCGTCCTGCCCAAGGACCGGTGCCAGGAGGCGCTGGGCAGCAGCCTGCCAGGAGCATCGGTGTCATTGAGCCGTGCACGGGTGCAGCGGGCGAACGTGAGGGTGTGGGCAGCACTGCTAGGGTGATGCTGGGGCTGGCACCGATGACTGGCAAAGCCGCGGGCTCTGGGGATGGCCAGGGGGCAGCCNCGTGCCCGTTACCCCTCGCCCTCTCCACGAGACTCCCCGGATCGGCTGCAAAGACCTCTCAGCCTTCTACCTCCTCTGTAGTTCTGCCGCCGTGGATGCAGGGGCTGCTACAGAAGCCGCTGGCTTTGTGGGCATCACCGTCACTTCCTTCTGGATCCCTGTGGAGCCCAGGGGTGAGGGATCCCACACAACTCCCGGGGGCCGGAGCCACAGGCTTGCACCTCCTCAGTCACTGCCAGAGCCCCTTCCCGAGGGCCTGGGGTAGAAAGAGCAAGGAGAAGCCGAGCCCTCCCCTCCCGTCTGAAGGGGGGTACTGGAGGGAGAAGTCCCCTGCGAGGGAGCCCCGGGGCGAAGCGGCGGCTCCGTTTCAATCAGCAGATCGTGCGGCCGCAAGGCTGGAGCCGGAGCTGCCAGCGAGTGCTTCTCCCGGGGCTGGGAGAGGCGGCGGCCGCAGGAAACCCAGCGGGAGCCCCGGCTTTGCAGTTCTCCAGTCCATCGGGGTGGATTTCTGCTCCCGTCAGGGCTGCGAGGCTGCTGACCTCAGCGCTGAGCTCGCTCCGTGTCCTCGGCCAGGTGCAGGGGGCTGCGTGAGGCTGGCACCTCCCTGATTCAGCACGCAGCCAAATCGGCCACCAGAAGATGCCATCCAAACGCTGCCAAGGAGGGGCAGGAGGGCAGGAGCCTCCCTCCCTCCCTGCCCACCCTCACGGTGCCTGCCATGTGGGAGCACAGCCTTCTCTCTGCTCACTGAGAGGGAATGGGTGAGCGAAGAGATTCAAGAGGGCACAGGAACCGCTCCCCTGGCCCACTGGGCCCTGTGGAGCTGCAGAGCAAAGCTCAGAGGGCTGGGAAGGCTCCAGGGGGCAGCAAGGGGTGTCCAGCATCTCTGTCCCACGTTGCTGCTGCCGTTCAGCTGCTGCCCACGACCCTCTGGGACAGCTTTCCAGAGCCCTTCCCTGAAGGGTCTTCTGCCAGGAGCCGTGCCCGTGCAGCCGCACTCGTGAGCGATGCCCAGGTGGGATGCAGGGAGGAGACTCCGTGCGACCCTGGCCTCAGCCACCCTGCACTCCGTGACCGGGTACCCGCGTCTGCACGAGCCCGGCCGAAGCGAAGGAGAACCAGGCTGCAGGAGGCAGCTCTCCCCTGCAGCGCTGCCAGGGGAACGTGTCCTGCATCCCAAGGACAGGCTGCCAGCTGCCCGTCCCTCTGTCTGTCTGCCTGCTCCTTGCCCAGCCCGTTAACAGAAGGGATGTCCTCTCCACATCTGCATCCTGCTGCAGCCTCACCCCAGCGGGAGCGCAGAGCCCAGGGCAGACGGACGCTCCCTCCAGCAGCTCCTGCAGGCCAAGCCCGAGCCCAGCCGGGAGAAAGAGAGGCTGCCTGTTCACTCCAGCAGCTCCACACAGGAAGGGGAATGAATGGACCTGTAACCCATCATGGCACTGAGCTGCCACCCCAGAGCATCCCTAAGGACTACAGGAATCCAGGGGGATCCCTGGAGCTGGAGGAGCCCACCAGAGCCCGGGGAGGAAGAGGCAGAGCTGGGGAGCAGCTGGAGCAGGGAGGAACATGACCAGGATGGAAGCGCCGTGGATGCTGAGCCCAGCCTGTGGAGTGATAAGCGAGGGCGAGCATCGTGTTCAGCGGGAACACTGAGCGAGGGGATGCTCCAGCAGCCGTGGCTACTGCCCGTGGCCTGGCACAGCTCAGAGCATCCCGGCAGCCCCAGACACCAGGGCTGTGGGTGATGAGCAGGCAACTGCCGGGAACTTTCCAAGCTGGAGGGCGCAGCTGGCGCTGCCGGGCAGAGCTCTGCTCCTCCTGCGCCTTCCAGAAGGCACCACGTCTGCTCCAGCATCCTTCCTAGGTGATGCAGACGGGGACAAGGAGCCCTTGGAAGTGCCTTGCTGCACCCTGACAGGGCAGTGCTGATGGTAGGAGCAGGGATCCAGCTGCACAGCCCCCTCTGTGTCTGCAGGGGGGTGAGCAGGGGGGCTGAGAACCCCCCTACGAGGGTGCAGAGAAGGGGGTGTCAGGCGGCTGTTTTCCCCTCGCTCCTTCTTCCACCTGCTGCAAGGGGTGGCTGTGGAGCTGCAGAGGCCGAGGTGCTCGCAGGGAGCCCAGTCCCGACTCAGCCAGCTCCTTTTGTTGCCTCTTCCCCTTCCCTGGGGAGAGCCCAGGGGAGCTGCTGACCGGCAGGGACCCCGAGGGTTGGCTGAACCGGGACCCTTCCCGCTGCCAAGCGAGGGAGCTCTGCCTGGACCCCCCCTACTCTGCGCTGAGCAGGGACAGGCACAGGGATCCTTCCCCCCACCCCAGGACCCCATCACCTGCAGAGGAAGCTGTTCAACCCCCTGGAGAGCCCAGGCAGCTGCCCAAAGCCTGTGCACCCCCTCAGCAGGGGTTCGGGGTGCAGCAAGGGAAGGGCAAGCAGCACCCTGGGGCAGGTGGCCGCAGCGGGCAGGCACGGGAGAACTGTCTGCGAGCAAAAGCCCAGCTGGCAGCAGCAGGGAGGGAGGGTCTGTGCCGCCTGGCCACTAAAGCCGGCTCCGAAGGTGCCATTCCAAGCGCAAAGCTCCAGTCTGGAGGGGGAATTCGGTGCCAAAAGCAAAGGCTTCCAAAGCCTCGAGTGCGACAGAAGGAGGATCTGAGGGGCTGGTCCCTGAGCACTGTCAGCCCCCATCCCTACCAGCGCCGCTGCCTCCGGTGCCAAAGGCAGCACCAGGGTGCCAGGAGAGGCGCCGCTGCAGGGGGGACCCTGGAGAAGGGACAGAAAGCCCTGTCCCCAAGGGCTGGGGGGCCATGCGGTGCCGTGGGTCAGCCCCTCTGCAAAGGGACCTCTGCGGGTACCCGGCACTGCTCTGGGGTGGAAGAGGGGGGTCCCACGAGGCCTCGGGCAGCGGCTGCTGGGCCTGGCGGAGGTTCTGTAGGGACAGCAGGGGGGTCTAAACGAGTGTGGACATCCAGGCACTAAGGCAACAGCGAGAGGAGCGAGGGAACCTTCTGGAAGCTGGTCACTCCAGGGTGATTTCAGAGCCAGTCAGAGCGGCTGAGCACGCTCAGCATTCACGAGAGAGCCCCCCCTGACGCGTTAGGGGGGATTAATGGAGCACGGCCACATCTCGTGGATGAGATCCTTCGTCTCGGGCAGGTTGGTGGTGCCAGGGGGACAATAGGGGAGGGCACTGCTGCTGCCACCCCCTCCCACTGCCCCGCAGCTCTCCCCAGCCCTAACACAGGAACAGGGCTGGGGCTGGTGACTTCAGTGCCCCCCAGGCCATCCCTGACACTCCTAGATTTCCCTTGCAAAGACAGCACCTCACAAGTGCTCTCACGGCCTCCCAGTGCTCCCAGTACAGTGCCAGCATCCCCGTCACAAAGGCAGGGTAGCAGATGCCCCCTCAGACACCCCAGGCATCCTACACCCAAGGGACAAACTGGGGAGGGCGACAATAAGGAAGGGAGGCAGCGCTGAAACCAGGATCCAAGGGCTGCTTCAGCTTCTGTGGGGCCAGGGCTACCAGGGCTGGGTGCAAGGACCCAGCTCCCAGAGCACCCTCAGGGGGTTCCTGCACCATGGGGGTTACTCAGCTGCAGGGCAGAGGAAACAGATCCTGGGGTGGCTGTGGCCAAAGCGGCCAGCCAGCTGCAGAGCCACCCCACAAGCCAGCCCCCCGAGAGGCAGGACTCCTGCGGGCAAGGCCACAGCTCCCAGCAGACGACCTGGTCCCCTTCGCCCCTCCTCATCCAACGGGAGGACTGGTGCAGCCGTGCCCGCTGTTGGGCACTGTGTTTGCACCAACGCATGAGCCACCAGGGTCTCACACCGCCCCTCCACCCCAGGGTGAGCTCTGCCTGCTGCAGTAGGCTCAGGGCAGAGGGCTGTCACCCTTTTCCAGCGAGCACCCCATGGCAGCAGAGGTTACAAACCCCTCAGGGAGCGAGGTGTTGCTCCGCAACGGCTCCAGCGCCCCAGGCACCCCCTGTGCCCCCCAAACACCCCGTGGGGTCAATAGAGAGGGGAAAGAGCAGAGGCAACTTCTGCTGCCGTCGTGCTCCTCCAGCTCAGGGGCTGAGGGAGGGAGCTGACGCCACCGGGATGGGGCCACCTCCTGCTTGGCTCGGAGACCCAGCTGCCTGCCCCCGGGGATGCCCTGCGCTTGGTCCCCATGCCAGCACCTCTCCCCGACCCCCCCTGCATCGCTCCTCCTCCCCCGAGGCTTTCAGAGCAGCAATGACCGGCAGTGTTCGAGCACTGCCCGGGTCAGGGTGGCTCGGGGGACGCTGGGCTCTGCCCCCGGGGCTCCTTGTGAGTGGAGGGGTCTGGGGTCAGGGCTTTCCTGCTGGGAATCCATCCCGGTGGGATGCTCCCCGTATCCCCCAGAGCAGCAGCAGCTCCGCTCTCCTCGGGGGATCCCACCTCGCTGGTGAGAGCAGAGCTTTAGGTCTCCAAAGCCAGCAGAGAGCACCCTCCAGGCACAAGGAGCCCCCCTCCTCCAGCACCCTTCGCTCAGCACCCAGGGTGCGGGCACGGTGCGCGCAGCCACGGCCTCCGGAGGCAGCTGGGGCTGCTGGCCCCCCCGGGGCTTGGAGCTGGCGCTGAGCTGAACCCAGCGAGGCCGTTCCAGTTAGAGGGAAACTTTTCAAGCTCCCTGATCACAAACCCAGCAGGGGCTGCTTGGCCCTCTGCTCGCCGGCCACAGAGGAGCCCGTGCCCAGCTCTTTATTGTGGGGAGGGCTGTGAGGGGCATGGGCTGCCTTCCCGGGTAGGGAGGCACTGAGGCTTCCTTGGAATTCTCTAGGGAGAGAGGGAAGGAAGGAGGGAGAGAGCGAGGGAAGGGGGCAGCAACGCGAGCCCTTGCCCACGCCGGCACAGGGAGGGCTCTGCCTGCTGCCCCCCTCCCACAAACAGCCCTTTTTCCCTCTTGTGGCTCAGTCTGAACCCGGAACCCTGCTCCCTCCCTCTAACTGGGGCTACCTGGAGCCTGCGGCAGCCTGCAGCACCAGCAACCCAGCAGCTTGCTCCCAGCGTCGCTGCAGCTGCCTCCCCAGCAGATGCCACCGCGGCTCCAGCTCTGCCAGGTGGCAGCATCTGCTCCCCCCTTCCCCAGCCCTTTGCTGCTCCTGCTGCTGCCCCAGAGCCACGGGAACCGCTCCTCAGCCGCCCCTCCACCCCGCAGGCAGCCAAGCGGCCTGGCCAGCATCCTCAGTCAGGACTCGGAGCCTGGGGAAGCAGCAAAGGCAGCACCCAGGGCTCTGACCCGAGAGCTGGAGTCCGCTCTGGAAAATCCCCATGGGAGACCCCCAGCCCCACTCCCAGGGTTTGCAGGAGGGGGGCTGAGCTGCTGGCTCCGAGCAGGGACGCCCAGGCCCCCCCACACCGGGTCCTTCCCTTTCACAAAGACACCCTGCCAAGCAGCTCTGCCCCTCAGAAGTGCCGGTTGCAGCCCCAGCGGTGGGACCCTCACACGACCACTCTCTGCCGGGAACACAAACAGCAGCAGCAGGAGGGAGCCCCGACGGGAGGCGGCTGCCACACTGGGCTTACAAAGCCCTGAGCCGCTACCTGCCAGGGAGAACAGAGCCAGGAACTCCCTCCCCTCGGTTCCCCATCAGCAGGGTGGCTCAGAAACGATCCCGCTGCCGGGAGATGCTCAGAGGGCCCCGGCGCTGCCGCTCGCCTGCGGTCCAGGAAGGCGTGAGGAGCAGCTGAGGCAGCTCCTCTCCACATGGCCCCTGCACTATCAAAGCTCTGCTGGAGAGCCCTGGCGGTGCCCGAGCAGCTGAGCTCTTGGATGGCAGCGGGAAAGCTGTCAAGTGAGGAGCTGCCCCCGTGCAGAGCCTGATGCAGCACAGCAGGGTCCAGCCCTGTGCCCCCCCATCCCACCCCGAGGAGGGGCTTGGGATAGGAACACACCCCCCCCCAGGGCTGGCAGCCACACAGGAGCGCTCTCTGATGGCCCTGTTTAAGGAGTCTGGGGGCTCTCAGTCCCTGCAATGGGAGATGCCACCCTGCTCCCTGCGTTGGCACCCTCACACCCACTCCCATGGTGGGGGGGCAGCAAAGCCCTGGGGTGACCCAATGCCCCTCAGCCGAGGTAGGGAGATGAAGGTGACTGGGCCCAGAGCCCAGCAGCACCCAGATGGAGGAGGCCCTGGTGTGCAAGGGGAGGGGATTACCTCTGTCGAGCATCCTTGATGAGGTCCTGGGAGACCGAGTCCTCTCTGGTCCCCGACAACAGGCTTTTCCCCTTCTGCACCTCCCTCCCGGGGGAACACGGGCATCTCCTGGGCAGGGGGAGCAGAGGACTGGGCACCTCGTCAGCTGTACTGTGCTCTCCCCCATCATCCTGTTCCCAGCGCCCTCACACCCCCACGCAGCTCTCATTATCCTCTCTGATTCAATTCAGATCAATCAAGGGGAATAACAGAGCAGAGGTCAAGGAAGGCTGCTGCTCCGCAGGGAACGAGGGCGCTGCTTCCCTCAGGGGCCAGGGGACGGTTTAGCCCCTCCAAACCTCAGAGACCACCAGTGCTGGAGGGACCAAGGGGGGCTGGGACTGAGAACCAACTGCCTGGCCCCGTACAGAGCTCAGGGGCTGCTGCTGCCGTGGAGCAACGATGCCTGATCAGCGTTCTGTGGGCTCTCAGGGGGGCATCACCCGCCCTGGGCTGGCAGCAGACTCCCCAGCTGAGGGGCACGGAGGGACAGGAGGGGCCCGGGCAGGGCTGCTCTGCTCTCCCTCCCTACACCCTGCTCCGGGCATTAATGAAGGGCGAGCGCAGCAGCTCGTGGCCACTGGCAGGTCGTGGGCACCCTGGGCAGCCCTGGCACAAAAGCAGTGAGTCCTGCCAGGCCTCCTGCAGAACACAGACGGCTCCTCACACGAGGGGAAACAGTGCCAGCGCCCACAGCCCCGCTGTGCCAGACCAGGGTGGGCATGGTGCCCACCCCAGGCTCCGGGGCAGGATGGGGCGGTGAAGTGCCCAGCAGAGAGACCCCATTTGGAGGGAGAGCCCCCTCCTTAGGAATCACCGTCACCCGAGTCCAGGCTCCTGCAACGAGGGGCACCAGTGCATCCCGCGGCAGGGCCGGGAAGGCCAGGCGGTGCCAGGCGCTGCAGCTCCCAGCAGAGCTGACGCGAGGGGCTGCGGGGCTGCCAGAGCCCGAATGGTTCTGACATAATGAGGATCAGGGCAGCTCAAGTGCAGTTGTTACCGCTGTAGAGAGAAACCCGTGAGCAGAGGAGCAGGAGGAGGAGGAGGAGGAGGCTGGCTGACAAAGCGCATCTCGTCCGCCCAGCACTGAGCTGCTTCCGGGGAGCAGAGAGCCTGTCCCATCCCTCGGGCTCGGAGGGGTTCAGGCTGGGATCAACCCTGCTGGTGCAGGAGCAGGGAACTCCAGGCTCTGCCCCAGTTCCCCCCGACAGCCTCCCCGGCACCGACCGTCCCGGTAATCGATGGAGTCCACTAGCTGTAATGAGCAGAGACATCAGTACCCCCCCACACCCCCCCGACCTCCCCTGCCTCCCTGATTGCGAGCAGCGGGACTGTTTGCAATCTGTCAGGAATCATTAGGCGCCCGAGCTACACAGCTCCAGGAGTGCAGAGGGGCTTTTCAAGGGCACCGGGCGGCTGCAGGCAGCGCACGGGCAGGGCTCTGCGGGGAGAGAACGCCAAGAGAAAGCACTGCATCCCCCCAGTCCCCCCCTCTCCAGCCGGGGGGTCCCTCAGGACTCACTGACCCCAGCGCGTGGCCCAGCAAACCGACCCGAGTGCAGGGGCAAGGGCTCAGCCCGGGGTGCAAGGAAACGCAGCCGTGCTCCCCTCCCACCCCTCTGGGCAGCTCTGGCTCTGCCAGGGCTTGGGACCATCGTGGGTGCTGCATCCCCACGGAGGGAGGGGCCCAGTTCACCCAGAAAGCAGTGGGCACCATCATGCCCAGCTTCACCAGAGCAATGAGGGGGATGCAGGAGAAGATGGCCAGGACCCGGTGGGCTTTAACCCCTCAGGGAGGTGCTCCAGGGCAGGTTCTGGGGTACTCAGACTCTAAATGCTTGTGGGTACCCTTGGGAAGGCAGGCACAGCGCCTGGGGCAGCTCGGGGAGCAGGCAGTACTCCAACCCTGCCCGAGTCCGCTCTCTCAGGGGCTCGGGCTGGAGCCACCCTGCCATTCCCCCCCAGTAAGGCCACGAGAGCCTCGGCAGAAGGAGCCCAGCTGCACCCCGTGTCCTGCAGGCACCGCAGCCCCTGAGCCATGGGCTCTGGCAGGGACCGAGCGCTCTAGCAGCCCCCAGCTGCTGGCAGCAGCATCCAGGGGCTGATCTGACCTTCTGGGTATCGGCCGCGGCAGCATCACCTTCTGTCTCCCATTCTGGGGTGGGAATCGGTTCAAAGGGAGCCGGGATCACCCTGCAGACGGGAGAACAACAGGAGAGGGCTTTGAATAATCAGGCAGTCGGTGGCTGGGGCTGCCGGGAAGCAGCATGAATGATTTATAGCCAGGCAGGGAAATAGGCATCGATTACAATTAGACCAAACTCTGTCTCTCCAGATGTTTTACAGCTGCATCTCAATTGGTCCCCAGCCCAGACGCAGGGAGCTTCACCTGCACCCAGCAGACAGTCGCTTGGGCAGCTCTGCTGCTCCCAGACCGGTCCCTGCAGCTCAGCCAAGGTCGGGGCAGCAGAGCACGGTGCCCCAGGGATGCCCAGCACCCAGGGGATGTAGTTCCGAGCAGGCAGCACTCCTCCAGAGCCACAGGTTGGCACAGCACGGGCAGCTCCCAGAGCTTGGGGGCACCAGTGCCTTGGGAAGAGGTGGTGTCGGGGGCAGGAGCTGAGCTTTTCGGGGCTGATCGGTTCCCAAAGAGTTAATGGCAGCACTCGCTCCTCAGGATCTGCTCTGCTGCATCTTAACGGTGATGGGAGATCAATTATATCAGTCTCTGGGAGCTGACTAGAGCGGGCTTTCTGTGTCTAAATATACTCTCTCTTTAGGAACCCATTTAATTCCCCACCCCAGTAGAGGCGGCTGGGCTGGATGACTGGCTGACAAAGGAGGAGCTTCTCCTCCCCACCCCCCCGGGTTCCATTTGTACCCTGAAAAGCTGCCAAAACACTCCGGTTCCTCTCCCCCCGCCGGCGCTGAGGAGGGAGCATCCTGGCTGTGGGGCTCAGAGAGGCACAGGGTCCACCTGCCTTCATCTCTCTGTTGGGGACCCCCCCTCCATGGGATCCCGCTGGAGCATCGGGGCAACTAAAGACCCCCCATCAGCAGGGGACAGGTCCTGTCGGACCCACGCAGGGAATCTCCTGATTCCTCCGCAATAGGATGGCTCCCTAATCCCTCTTCCTCAGTAGAGGCTGCTCATCCTGTGGCAGAGGCTGAGCCTGTGGGCACCCAACCCCCTTTGGGTACCTGGGAAAGAGAGGGGCTCATTCCAGCACCTGGAGACAAGGAGGCTCTCTCTGCCAGGGCTGCTCCCTGCTGGGGGGGGTACCAGGGCACTGGAGCACCAGGGTGACCCCCAGCAGCAGCTCCTGGGGCTAGGTGAAGCACCAGAAGACCCCCCTCCCAAAGCTGTGGGTGCAGCAGCACAGGGCTAGCAGGGCCAGACTGAATCCCCGAGAGCCCCAGCCGCATCGATCCCAGCTCCCCAGAGCAGCAGCAGGGAGGAAAATCCATTCTCCTCGGTGCTCAGAGCAGAGTGTAATTCCCAGGCATCCGCCAGGCCGCTGCGGATCACTGGGGCTGCTGGAGCTCACGGGGAGGGCAGCAGCTTGTGAGGGTAATTCCCGTGTCCCTGGCAGCGCCGGTGCTCCCGAGCCGAGCGAGGGTTTGCCGCTGAGGGAGGCATCCCAGAGCCGTTCCCTGCTGGAATGCCACCCTGCCCGTGGGCAGCCCCTGCCGCAGAGCCTCAAGTGCCCAGGAATCCCACAGCCCGGGGCTTTTTTCCACTCATCTCATCCACGGGGCCACGCGTGGCCACGGGCATCTGCTGCCACCCAGGACCATCGCAGCCCGGTGTCTGCTGCAGCTCCCGGAGCCCCCCCTCCCAGCCCAGCCCCTCTCTCAGGGGGTGCCAGGGAATCGCTTTTCCCCTCGCCTGCCTGAGCCGGGCACGGGAGCAGCGGGCAGTGGGAGGAGAGCCTGGTCCTCCCAGGCCACGGGGTTCCTCGGGCTGAGCACCACTGCCAGCATCACGGGCAGTAATGAGCGGTTTCCATGGCAACCTTATTTGAGCATCGCTAGTGACACAGATGTAGATCTGGACATGAAATATTCACTCCTCAGTCCCAGGAGCATCAATCAACCCCGCGCTCGGCCACTTGCACAGCGGTTTAAAGCAGCACAGCAGCTCCCCAGGGCTCTGGGGGCAGCTTTACAATGGAAGGGAAAGCTCCCTGACCCCAGCCCACCCAGCTCCATCCCAGCTTGAGCTCCAGGACAGGATGAGAGCAGCACCGGGAGGGACCTCACACCCCTGCGAAGATGCAGGGACTGCATGGGACTGGGATGTAGAAAGGTCCTGAAGAGGATCGGCCTCTCCTGCAGCCTCTCCTGCAGCCTCCTCCTGCAGCCTGGGGGTTCCCTCCCCGTTACCTGCTCATTAACGGCTCCTCCGGGCAGCGATGGGGACCGGCTGAGCAGCCCCATCCCACAGCCCCCAGCGCTCACCCTGAGCAGCCCCCAGCTGCTGAGAACTCTGCACCAGCTCTGCCACCCTCTGCAGGGCCCCGGCTGTCCTGAAGGACACAGCACCCACCTCCTCTCCACGGGCAGGACTGAGCACTGGAGTCTTGGGGCTCCCCACACCCCGGACTGGGGACAGGCACCACTCACGGGTCCCTGGAGCCACACGAGAACAGTTTTCTGCTTCGTGGGACTGAGAGCAGAGCGTTGGGCTGGAAGTGACCTGGGAGCCCTCCTGCCTCCCTCTGGAGGGAGCACAAATCCCCCCTCACCCCGGGGATCCGCTCGGAAGCGCCGATGCAACAGCCTGCTCTGGCTCCGAGAATCCACCCCTGCCCAGGCTCTGCTGTGCTGTCTGTCTACAGGATGATCTAGCTGGATGCTCCTGCAGGGAGCTTCTGCTCCGACCTCTCCCCTTGGAGAAACTCTGCATCCCGGGATCACAGCTGGAGGAGGGAAGAGCAGGAGTTGAAGCCCCCCCTGCCTGGGGCTGTCGGGGCTGAATCGCTCTGCGGGGTCCTCTCCCCTGCTCTGCCTGGGGTTTGCTCTGTCCCCTCTCACTGGGGTCTGCTCTGTTCTCCTCTCACTGGGGTCTGCTCTGTTCTCCTCTCACTGGGGTCTGCTCTGTTCTCCTCTTACTTGGGTCTGCTCTGCTCCCCTCTCACTGGGGTCTGCTCTGCTCCCCTCTCACTGGGGTCTGCTCTGCTCCCCTCCACCCGAGGCAGCAGTCTCCCCAGACCTGAAACCCAGCCAGAGCTCACGCCTGTCACAGCAGAGCGCTTGGACGGTGCCAGCCTGTTAGCTCCCAGCCCTGGGGTCACCCCCAGCCCCTGCGTTTCTCTCCCCAGAGATGCAGTGGGTGTCGGGGAGCAGCACAGGACAGAGATCACTGTGGGGGTTCAGCCCACTCCTCCTGCTTCGAGGGAACGAGGTGGGGACACCTCAGCCCTTGGAAGGAGATCTGACCTCACACAGCAGCAGCAGCAGCACCCCGGCCCAGGCTGCAGCTCGGAAGGGCACAAGGAGCTGCACTGGCAGCACAGGGAGCCCCAGGGATCACCCAGCTCCAGGAGATCTGCCCCCACTGCCCAGCCATGGCATTCCCAGAGGCGGGGAGAGGAGGGATCCCTGCTCCAGAGCACATCCCTCACGAGTCGGGAGGCTGCACTCATTACAGCTATTGATTGCCCCATTCCACCTGCCGATGGAGCAGGCGACAGCTCCGAGATGGACTGTCTGCCGGGGCTCTGCTCGGGCCCCTCTTCTCGCCCCCCCTCCCCGCACCATCCATCTCGCCCTGCCAAGGGCCTGGCTCCCGGCAGGGAACACACAACCAATGCACCTGGGCTCTGCGAATAAATCAAGGCAGCAGCTCCTGCAAGGGCAGCTCTTTGAGGAGCAGTTCTGCCCACACAGAGCATCCCTCAGATGGGCAGTGCCAGGAGCCAGCTGCAAACACCCCCCATGCCAGGAGTCCCCTCCCCAGCCACAGTCGGCTTCCCCCCTCACCTGAGCTCACAGACACTTCAGGGCTCCCGGTCTGCACGGTCACCCCTGGGCACACGGCACAGCTCAGCCTAGAAGGGCAGGGCACAGCCCCTCAGCAGCACCCCTGCCCTAGAGCTCCTCACACCTCCCAGCAGAGCAGACTGAGCTGCAGCCCTGCCTCAGAAGGCCCAGTCTTGGGCCAAGCTCATGCACCAGGGCCTGGATTCATCGCAGAGTGGGGCCAGCTGGCCCCACCAACCCTTAAAGGGCACTCATCCCCTAGAGCTGGGCATCCCAAGAGCTGGCATGAGGTGCAGGATCAGTCCCACCTCTCAGGGGGTGAGACCTCTCCAGCAGAAGCATCTCTGGGCAGGACCAGGCAGCCCTAGTCAGTCCAGCTAAGCACGGGGGCTTGGACACCCCCACTAATGACCACTGTAGAGGCTTCTGAGGGCTTCTGCCCCCAGAGCAGGGCTCAGTGAGCGGGTGCAGCCAGCGATAGAGTCGGCATCAGCGACAGGAACCCAGCGGTGCAGCTGCTCACACTCCAGCTCCCTCGGGAGCAGAGCGAGCAGTCATGATCGTTTCAGCATCCTCCCTCTGAGCCTTCACAGCTCCCTGGTTCCTCTGAGCCCCTCCGACTGGGGTAGCAGCCCCCTTTGCTCCAGCCACGGTGCCTACAGAGCAGCTCACATGGGTCTGTGGGCACAGGGCTGGGGCTGGGGGGTGTCCCAGGACCCTCCTTCATGGGGATGAAGCTCTAGGGCTGGGAGAGGCCAAGGCAGGTGGTTCCCTGCCTCGTGGGGTCTGGGCACCCCGTGGGAATGACACGGTGACCCCAGGAAGGGATGTGGGGACCCGACTCTGCTCTCTCGCCTGGGTGGGGTGGCCGTGATGAGATGGCCCTGCCTGCTGGGGCTGGCGCTGCAGGGATCACAGTCACCGGGGTCATTTCTGAGGAAGTGCCTGCTGCCCCGGGCACCATCCCCAGGATCTGAGAGACCCAGCAGTGCCTCCTGCCCTGGGGCTGCAGGTACCTCACAGCCCCGGAGTCACCGAGCTGCCAGGGCAGGGCTTTGGGTGCAGATTTCATCTGCAAACCCCACATCCAGAAGCTGGAAGCTGCCTGCAAACACCGGGTCCCTGCCCGGTGCAGAACCCAGCCTCTTGGCTCTGCCTCCCGAGGGGGGCTGCGCCAAGGCTTCCTGCAGAGACCACGAGCTGGTGGGTGGCAAAGGGGAGAGCCGGCGCTGGGGTTTAATTAGCTGCCTCTCGTTAGCCCGGCTTTGCAATCCCATTCCCCCTTTTGCTTAAGGCTCCTCATGTCGCTGGGGTCGTGGTCCCGAGCTGCCAGGGCGCAGCCCCAACCCGGCTCCCGGGCACAGGGCAGATTTAGCTCCGGCAGCGGAGAACCAGGGTTCCTCCAGCTCTCCCGAATGGCCAAAAGAAAAGAGGGGCTGCGTGCCCCTGGCAGAGCCCTCCCGGAACCATTAGCTGCTCTTTGTGTGGGCAGGGAGCTGCAGAGCTGCAGGGCGCAGGCTGTGCGCAGCCCTCGCGGAGGGGAGAGACCCTTCTGCTCGCTGCTCTGTGCTTGGGGCTGGGTTTGGTGCCAAGGGGTGGCTCCTCCGTCGGCAGCCGCTGGTGGTGCCCAGCCAGCACCCGGTGCTGGTGGGCGAGGGGAGCTGTTGCAGCAGCCCCTGCCCTGCTGCCTCGCCAGCTCCCTGGGCCAGGATCCCAGCCCCACGCCCCCTCCCATCCTCCGCTCAGCAGAGGAGCGGGCGCTTCCGATGGTGCCTAAGTATAACCGAGGGGGAGGGAGAGCTGGTGGGAGACACCCTCCCCTCCCCTCCCCGAGCGGCTGCCTCGGCATCCCCCGCCGGTCTCCAGGCAGATCCCGGAATAGACCTGAAGTCGGGCTGTCGCTCTGCATCAGGGTCACTCCTGCTCCCCAGTGTCCCGGCCGGTTGCAGCCCGTGGAGCTGGAGCAGCCGCCGGTGTAGGGGCTGCAGGGGCCGCTGGGTGGGCTCACGGTGCCTTTCGTGGATGTAGTGATGTTCCCATGGGTTTAGCCATGCCTTTCCAGCCCCAGCACCCGATAACCCCCTCCCACAGCCCCATTGCCTTCGCCTCCTCCCGGTTCAGCAGGTCAGATCAAGGTCAGACACCGGCACTCCTGCTCCGCCGGCTCAGAGCCTCCGCACTGGCCTCTGCACAGCGCGATGGACGCGGATTCAGGCAGCCAGGGAGGCTCCTGCTCCTCCAGTCCCAGCCCCCAGAGCAGCATCCTCGGGGATCAGAGCTGGGGGGGGGATCACAGGAATCTTGCAGCCCCATCCCACGCTGGGACCAGGCAGCAGAGAGCCAGAGCCTGGCGGTGAGGTGACCCCAAGCAACCATCCCACTGCCCTTCCCGGTACCGTGGAGTGTGGCCCTATTTGTGCCCAGTGCCAGGGCTGCCCTGCGCCCCTCCCTGCCCTTTGCAGACCCCAGGGGGTTAGGCACCCCAGTACCATGGCTCCATCCCCTCAGGATCTGAGGCCACAGGACAGGGAGACACTGTTGGGCTCTCTCTGGTAACACACTGCAGGGGTCCCACCGACTGGTGGGCTAGTGCCAGGGATCGTGCCACCCCCTCCCTGTCCAGCAGCCCCATCTCCTCCTGAGATTGGCATTTGCTGACCGGTGGCAGCAGGATGGTGGCCACCAGCCACCCAGTTTGTTCTGAGAGGGAGCCAAGAGCTCACGAGAGCCCTGAAAGTCCTCTCAGGAAAGGAGTTGGCATCAGCACTGCCCTGGGGTCTGACTCCCACCCGTCACCCCATGGGGACCCCAGTCCCCCCTGCGTGGAGCCGGGGGTGATCACTGAGAGCCGGCACAGGTCGGTGGCCACGGAAGGCGGGTGGGAAGCACCGCTCCGCCCGAGGTGCTGAGGGAGTCGGCTAATGAATTGGCCGAACGGCTGCTGATTAAGGAATTAATTAGTTCAAGTCATGGGAAACGCAAGGGGAGAGACCAGAGTGCCCGGGGCTGAGCTGCCTGCGGGCATCACTGGGATGTGAGGGGGCTGGCGGACACCGCTGGGGCGTCCAGGGCCAGGCTCTGCCGTCCCACTGCCCGTGGGTCCCTTTTCCCCCTGAAGGCAACAGCTTTCCCCTCTGGGGGGATCCCTCCACGCAAAATACCGGGGCAGGGGTGGGGGGGCCGTGGCTGATGGCCATCGGTGCCCCCCATTTCCCATCCTCTGCTCCATCCGGCTGCAGTGGGGCTGTGGTTCTGGCTGCAGGGCTGAGGCAGCCGGCAGCAGCAGAGCCCCGGGGACCCCGCTGCTCAGTGCCCAGCATGGGGCCACCGGCTGCCAAAAGGGGACCAGAGCACCGCGGGGAGGAGCTGAAAGGCATCACAGCCACGGGGTGATGCAGAGGGCATCGGACTCCCCCGCAGCAATCACCCGGCAGGGCTCCCCGTCCCAGGGTTTGCATCCAAAGCCTCCCGCGTTTCCTTTTCATCCCGGTGCTGCTCCAATTAGAGCCATTAGAAGCTCAGACGGTGAAGTTAATTGAACCCCAGCGCCTGGCCCTGCGGCTCTGGTTGTAAGGAGGTGCCTGGGACGAGCCAGAGCTTGATAGAGCTCTGCTCCGGTCCCCAACCCCCCGAGACCCGGCACTGTGGGGACACCCGAGCACCCCAAACCTCCGTGGGGCGCAGGTCGATGCCCGCATCAGCGGGACTGGGGCTTTGCAGAGCCCTGGACCGGGGGCAGAGCCCCTGCGCCTCAGGGACTCGGGCTCCAACCCCTCCCAGGGGAGCTGAGGGGGCTGGAATTACGGTCCTTAAGCTCCTTCCCTGGCAACTGCCGTTTCCATGGGGAATGTTGACTCTCNCCCCTCTGTGCAGGGAATCACTGCAGGCTCCTTACTGCTGCCCCTAGGGAGCCCGCCTGCTGGGAGGGGAGGGGGGGGTGTTCATTCAGCTCCCGGGGGGGCTGACTTCCTGCCGATGGGAACCCCGTGCCCAGCGCTGCCCTAGTGCCACCAGTGCCCA
>VZRI01007687.1:42971-53953 GCA_013397515.1 Upupa epops
AGCTCAGAGCCAGCGGGATCTCCCTGCGGGGAGCAGGGCAGCCCGGGTCTCCCCACAGCCCTGCCTGCTGCTCCGCACCCCAGAACCACCCCAGCTCACCCCCACCCCGTGCCCCTTGGCAGGGGAAGCAGCAGCAGCTCAGACCTTCTCACCTACAGTGCCAGCGCCACTACTGCGCCCAGCTGCTGCTCGCAGCACCCAGTGCCCCCCTCCCTCCAAGCAGTGCAGGGCAGAGCAGGGAGGGGGTACCCACCCCCGGCCTTCACGCAGGAATCACCACAGCACCAGAGAGCAGAGCCCGCTGGCACTCAGCGCCCGCTGGCACTCGGCGCTCGGGCAAGTCCTGGGGGCTCTTTATTCTCACACAGGGCCCTGGCTGCGGGCCCTCCAGCGGGCACAGCTGGCCACAGGTGCCACCACCATAGCCCCGGGAGAGCCGGGCAGGGGTGGGCACGGGGGAAGGCAGCACCGTGCTGCATGGGCAGGCGTGGAGAGCGCGGGAGCCCCTGCAGCAGCAGCTCTGCTCCAGCGGGGCTGTGAACAGGGGGGCTCTGCCCGCCCAGGGAGGCAGGGGGCCGCTTCTCCAGCCTCAGGGGCATAAATAAAGGCCCAGGGTGAGCAGGGCGAGCGCAGGCACAGAGCTCCAGGCAGCAGTGCCCCAGGGAGCTCTCTGGACGCCAGCTCTGCCCCGCTCGGAGCAGGGGGAGGCTTTGCTTTAGCTCAAGGCCCCGCAGGAGCCTCTGCCCCGGGCAGAGCAGCCCCAGAGGCGGCGCAAACCCAGCTGGCTCCGTCCTCAGGCTTCGCCGAGCGCCAACACCCGCCGGTCCCTGCCCGGGCGCGGGGGAACGGGGCAGCAGGCACAGCCCAGCCCTCCCGTGGGGCAGAGCCGATGGCTGGGGGTGCTGCGGGTGGGATCCGAAGGGGCCGCCGGACAGCCCGCTCACAGCAGGTTCACCCCGTGCTTCAGCAGCTTCTGCTTGGCCCTGCCGGGCAGGCTGAAGGCGCTGTCGTGAGGGTTGGGGACGCCCGAGTTGCGGGGGGCAGCTCCCAGCTGCTGGAAGTAGGTTTCGTGGACGGGGCTGCGGCAGGCGTACACGGCCGTCGCGGCGTTCCTGAGGGCAGGAGAGAGCGCAGCCTCAGCGGGCACCACGGGGTGCAGGACCCACGGGGCGCAGGGGTGCTGAGGGACCGGACCCCAGGCTCCCGAGGGGGACTGCTTGCCGGGGGTCTCACACCACAGCCCTGCGGCCGGTCAGCACAGGGTCACGGGCAACCAACCCCTCCTCCCCCAGGGTCTCCGCATCCCCTGGGGGAAGAACCCTTCTCACTGCTGCTGCCTCTCAGCAGAGCCCACCCGACCCCTCGCAGCAGGAGCCACCGGAGGTCCTTCAGGTACTGCAGCCCCCCGGCGCTCGCTGTTCACCCGGGGGGGCAAAGCAGCAGCTCCGGGCTCCTCCCGGGGGAGGAGGAAGGCAGCAGCCGCTGTTTGCCCACACGCTGGCGTGCCCGCTCCGCACGGGAGGCAGCAGCTTCAGGCAGCCCGTCCCTCAGCCCCTTCTGCTTTACCCGGGGCAGCACAGAGCCCTGGGCTGGGCCAGGACTGCGGGAGGCAGCCACTCAGCTGCTCAGCGAGGCCACAGGCCATGACTCGGGTTCCCCTGGCAAGCGGCACCCCAGGAGCCGAGCACCCTCAGCCCCGGGAGCAGAACCCCCTCAGCCCCAGGAGCTGAACCCCCTCAGCCCGGGGAGCAGAGCACCCTCAGCCCTGGGGAGCAGAGCACCCTCAGCCCCAGGAGCAGAGCACCCTCAGCCCCGGGAGCAGCTCTGGTTCCTCCTCGTCCGGGCAAACACGGGGGATCTCACGGCACCTCCCACCCCCCGAGCTGGGTGCTTGGGTGCTCTGGACGGCCTGAGCTGCAGGGCTGAGCCCAGGGTGCCGCGGGCAGCGCCCGCTGTTTGCAGCCCAACAAGAAAACAGAGGGGCGGCTGCCAACGCCGGGCACCCTGGCTGCCAGCCCAGCCAGCCTGCTTGGCTCGGGGCTGCCTCTACAACCGTCTCCCAGAGCCTGATGGTGCCAGGCACCGGCACTGTGCGGGGGTTACGTCCCAATCCACGCCCGTGGCGCAGCTCAGCGGTGCCCTCCGTGCCCTCCTGGGTGCCACCGCGGCCTCCCGGCAGCCAGACAGGGGGCAGAATATCCAGCAGTGCCTGGCTGAAGGGCAGGGGCCTCCAGGGCACTCCCACTGCAGGAGCTCCCCCAGGGAGGGCACGGGCGCAGCGGCACCCCCAGGCTGGCAGCCGCGGGGGCGCCCCTCACCTGACGATGATCTCGGCGGCAGCGGGCAGCTGGCTGAAGTCAGAGTGGATCAGCGTGGCCGCTCGCAGGAAGTGCCGGTCCAGCGGGCCAGGCGCGGGGGGCAGGTTGGCTGTGGAACAGGAGCAGGGGGGGGTCAGCAGTGTCCCCCTCCTCACTGAGCAGGAGGCGGCTGAGGAGGACTCCCCCAGCCGGGTGGCACCCTCAGCCCCTGGGTGAAATCACAGCCGGGGGGGCACAAGATGCTCTGGGGTGAGGGGTTTGCAGGGGGGAGGCTGGACTCTGCCCCAGGCTGCCCGGGCACCACTGCAGCAACAGGAGCCCAGGCAGCAGAGCTCCAGCTGCCACCCGCTGCCAGTGCCAGGCACAACTGACCAGGCCCTGTGCAGCAGCACACGGGGCTGACAGAGCAGGGGGATGGCCAGGGGGGTCAAGAGGATGCCAGCTCCCATCCTCAGCCCTGAGCAGAGCCCCACTGACAGCAGCCCATGCAAAGAGCCCAGGGCAGCTGCTCCATCCTCTGGCTGACAGACCCCCGGCTGCCCAGAGGGCACAGAGCTCCCTGTACCCAGGCTGCTGCAGCAGCAGTGTTTTGGAGCCGGAGGGTGAGAGGAGGCCACACAGACCCCGTGCCCCTCGCCCTGCTGCCCCGGGGCCGGAGCCTTACCCGTGAGCACGTTCTGGACGCAGTCGTAGTGGGTGAAGCTGTAGGTTGCCTTGGCCGAGGAGGAGGAGGAGGAGTCCTTGGGCAGGGTCTCCCTCAGGTGAACCTCGAGGCCGTTCAGAGAAGCCAGGCTGCTGTGGTACTGCAGAGAGGGCAAGAGAACAGGGGGTGCTGAGCAGGGACCCTGCCTCCCCCCGAGCTGCAGCGGAGGGGCCGATGCTGGGACCGAGGGATCCACACGGCTGCTGCCCAGGCTCCACCTGGGAGCTGCTGGGAAACCTGAGCACGGAGGGAAGCAGAGGAGATGAGACAGGGGGAGGCCAGAGCAGCCTGAAAACAGACCCCTCCAGCAGCAGGTCAGCAGAGGAGGGCACAGGGCTCCTCCAGTCCACCCTCAAACACTCCTCATCCTGGCCCTGACCTCCAGCCACTGCAGGAGCTTTGCTGGCCACCCCCGGGCTGGAGGGCAGTGCATCCCCCCCCGCTGACCTCTGGTGAGGCTGAGCGGCCAGCTGGGCTGTCACCACAAGGAGCAGAAGCAGCAGAGCCCAGGACAAACCCTGGGGGGGGTCCAGCAGAGCCCAGTGACCCCACAGCCGCTCTCGCCGTGGGGCTGCCGTGAGCTGGCTGAGCCCGGGCTGGGCTGAGGGGGTTAACTCCATAATCCCCCCCATTCCCCCCGCCCAGGGAGGCTCAAGGCTCTGCTCAGCACCCAGCCTGCCCTTGACCCCCCTTCTCTGTGCAGTGACTGCAGGGATGGGCCCTCCAGAGCAGGGGGGAGGCAGCCTGAAGCTCCCCAAGGCTGGAAAACCTGCACCCACAGAGGGTGCTGGGTGCTGCCCGCTGCTCCAGGAGCCCACTTCACCCTTCTCTGGGGAAGCCACCAGCAGGGCCCAGCTCAGCCTCCTCCAGCAAAGCCGGTCCTCCTGGGAGGATGGGGCCATGCGGTGCCCCCATCCCCAGGAGACAGCGACCCTGAGACCCCCACCCAGGAGACAGCAAAGCCCTGCACCCAGGGGAACGGTGTAGCCAGAGGGAGCCCAGCCCAGCAGCAGGAAGGTCAAAGGGGGGCTCTGCTGGGAGGGGACGGGAGCAGCTTTGGGAAGAGGCTGGGGAATGGAGCAGCCGCCAGCCCCGGGGGTGGGGGGGATCTGAGGGCAGGGCTGCAGCCGCTGGCTCTGCCCAAACCCTTCCCTGGGCACTGCAACCCCCAGCTGACGGAGGGGGTCACAGCCGCATCCCCGCACCCTGGAGCTCGGAAGCAGCAGCAGTAACCTTGAGGCTCTGCTCACGCTGGGAGCCAGCCTTAGCCCGAGCTTCCCTCCACCTTCCACGCTGATGGGGAGAGAAATGAGGTTGTTCCTATGGCAACGGGACTACCAACCGGGCCTCTGCGGCTTTGACTCAGCTCCCGGGGGGAAGCAGAGGCCGGGCAGCAGCTCTGCAGACTGAGGCTTCAGCAGGACGCGTCCTTCCCCCCTGCTCCGTGCACCAGAGCCACCCCTACAGCACACTGCTGCTGCAGCCCCAGGGAGAGCAGGGTGGGCTGGCAGGGAGCCTGGCTGCCACCTCAGCGAGGAGGAAACACCGGGCACCGGCTGCCAGGCACCGCTGCGGCATCCCGACAGCTCTGCCAGGCGAGGCGGGGGTTAAACAGAACCACCTTGGCTTCCAGAAGGCAGCCGGCAGGGTTTCCCAGCAAAACCCCAGCCCAGCAGGACCCGTGGCTGTCAGCCCGTCACACCTACACCTTGTCACCCAGAGCCGAGGAGAGGAGCCGCCTGCGAGACACCGCTCTCACCCCGCGGGCTCCCCGCCTGGCACCCGGGAGCAGCCTCCCACGCAGCTCTGCCTGCGCTCACGGCCCCGAGCCAAGCGGCTCTGCCTCGCCCGGCACGGAGCAGGCGAGGAAGGGGCAACCCAGCCTCAGGCAGGCAGCAGGGGCTGCACCCGGGGGCTGCGCAGGAGCTTCCCCACTTACCACATCCTCAGCGGAGCTCCGGTCCTCCCGGAGCTGCTCCTCAGCCAGGAGCGAGAGCACCAGCCCCCTGAGGGAGTGCACGTACAGGCTCATCTTCACCAGCCTGTGCTCTCTGCCTGGCTCCACCACAGCCCGGGCCCCCAGAGCAGCCCCCCGAGGCAGCCAGCCCCCCTGCTCAGTGCTGGGACAGTGCGTGCTCTCCGCTGGGTCCCCGGGCCGCCTCTCCTGGAGCTCAGCGGGCGGCAGCCGGGTCCCGTGCAGGAGTCGTGGCTGCGGGGCAGGGGCTGCCCAGCCCGAGCCCCAGGCGCTGCCGCTTTCTCCAGAGACACTGGCTGGGCTCCACGTCTCTCGCTCGCCCTCCTGGGCACTCGCCCTCCTTCCGCTCAGCTCCTGGGCAGGAGAGCAAACGGCTGGGCTGCCGCCGCCTTCGTCTCGTGGGCAACCGCCCGGCTCAGTGCCGGAGTCCTCGAGGGATTGCCCTGCGCTCCCACCCTGCTGCTCCAGAGCATAAGGGTTGGGGAAGCAAAAGCCTTCCAGACACAGCCCCTGGGGCTGGGTGTGCTCAGCAGGACGGGGTGGGCAAGGATGTGGCTGCTCCAGCTCCAGCTCTGACGGCAAGGGCGCTTTTCCACCGAGCTCCGAGCTCTGGCTGCCCGGGCCGCTCAGCTCTGCTGCTGCTGCGGAGGTCTCTGCGCCGGCTTCCTCCTCAGGGAAGCCCCCCAGAGGGCTGCTGCGTCCGAGGCTGCCTGGTGGCACAGCGGCTCCTGGTGCGGCCGTGCTCAGGGCCTGCTCGGGGAACTCTGGCCCAGAGACACCGTTCAGCTCCCCAGCCCGGCGAACGCCCTGCTCTCCTCCAGGGCTGGCTGGGGACACCGGCGACCTAGGGGCAGACGACAAGGTCACTGCAGCTCGGAGCAGGGGCCGGCTGGAGCTCTGATGTCCCTAACAGCACCATCACCTCCCGGCTCATCCGCACCCTCTCTGCTGCCACGGGAGGTTACGCTGGGAGAGGCCGGGCTGAGGTCTAACGTGGGTGACAGACAGGGCCCTCCCACTGCCAGCTCCTGAGGACACCAGCTGCCTACAGAGCGCAGGGCAGCGCTGGAGCTGAGGAGCCACAGGCCACTGGAGCTGAGGAGCCACAGGCCACTGCAGCTGGTCTGGGGCAACAGCTCTGCTTCAGGCTGCTCCACAACAGAGACAGCAGGGCTGCTCCACAACAGAGGCACCGGGGCTCCTGCCCAGCCCAGGAGGTCCCGAGCAGCTTTGTCAGCCAGAAGAGAGAGTGTGAGTGAGGGTCAGAGCAAACAGTAGTGGTGCTGGGTGAGCAGCCAGCTCCCTCGCCGCAGAGGCCCCCCTGCACTCCCAGCGCTCTCCTACCTCGTCATCCACTCCACAGGGAAGTCTCGGAGCGCTGAGACTTCTTCTTCTGTTAGGAACACGGGGATGATACGGACACCCTGCGGCAGCGGAGGCTCTGCAGGAGCAACGGGGGGGCTGAGGATTCAACTGACAAGCCGTGGCACAGAGAGCCCAAGCCACGCTCCATCAACCCGCTGGCTGCAGCGGGAGAAGACTCCCTGCCACCCCAGCTCTCCGGGCAGCACTGTGCCAGCCCCCTCCTCGCTTCACCCCGACACAGTCCCGTTCTGCCCTCCCATCCTGTCAGACCGATGGCTGAGGGTTGGGGCTGCAAGCACCAGCCATCTGTTTTCGGGGCTCCAGGCTGGCACAGGGGCAAGTGGAGCCAAGGCTGGTGGAGGCGGCCTGAAGGGTTTGGTAGGAGTGCTCTGCCCAGCCAAGGGGAGGAACCAGCCCCGAGTGCACAGCCCCCCCAGCACAGGCTGACAGCAGCAGCAGCGCCCGCAGGATCACGCCTGCATCCAGCCAGAGCTCTGCCACGGGTCCTAGAGAAGCAGCTGAGGCTCTCGCTGCGCAGAAGGCACCCCAGAAGGTCGCCCATCTGCTGCTGCTGGGCGCTTGGCCACCAGCTCTCTGCAGCTGGATGCTCACCAGGCTCCTGCTGCTCCACGGCCCCAGGCTCGCTCTGCAAGGAAAGGCCAGGATCAGCTCTGGGCGGTGAACTCGGCGCCTGCCCCAGTGCTTCCCAGCGCCCTGTGCCTGCAGCAGACCCCAGACCACCCCCCTCCAGGAATGCTGTGACCGGTTCTCTGTGCTGGGCAGTGATCTGTCCCTCAGGGAGCCCTCGCAGCGGAGGGGACCCTCCCCAAGAACCCAAACCCAGGACAAACACCGTCAGGGAGTGCTCCCTCGGCCTGAGCGAGAGCAGGAGCCTCCTGCAGGGCCTGAAGGGTTTGGTAGGAGACCCTGAACCAGGTAACTAATTACCCCTGGCAGGTTCGAAGGGCGAGGGAGAGGGATCTGCCTGTCCCCTGCGGACACTCCGTTCGTGTAGCTAGCACTCAACACTGAGGCTGGGGTCAAAAGCTGCTCAGACAGCCCAGCGAGCAGAGCCGATGGACTCGGGAGCTTCCAGACTGAAACCAAAGCCACCTCCTGCTGCAGAGCCCTTGAAACCTTGCTCAGCCGGGGGGTCAGCACCTTCCATACCTGGCCCGGGGACTCGGCGCCTTGGAGGAGAACTTTGGCAGTGAGAGCAGGCGGCAGCTGGGTGCTCACGATGCTGGAAGGACAAAGCAAAGGCACCCGTGAGCAGGGCAGCACCCCCGGAAGAGCAGCCACAGCTACCAACGCTTGGGGCAGCAGGGCGGGCAGCAACGCTCGCGCCAGCCACGCGGGCACTCAGAGCAAAGCTCGGGGTGCTGCAGGGCCCCGCTTCACAGCTGGGGGACCTCTGGAGGGCTCTCTAAGCTTCCTGCAAGGCTGCAGGCAGGGGCTGGAGCCAGCACACCCCCACACAGCGGGAGCTCGGGCTGGGCACCACGAGGACTCTTTTCCCTGGGTCAGACTCAGGAAAGGCACCTGCTGGCACCGACTGGGGGCCAACAGACCGGGGTCTGCAGAGTCAAGACCTCAGCCAAGCCAACAAACAACGGCCTCCTGCCCGTCCCCACAGAGCTGTGGGCAGCGGGGGGAAGAGCTGCCCCAAGCAGCACCCAGGACACGACAGTGCAGAGCTCCCTCCCGCAGGTACCCTTGGCCCCTGTGCTCTGACCCACGGTCTGGGGAGTCTCCAAGGTTTAACTCCGGTGCAGGGCCCCCCGCAGTGTGACAGGAAGACCAGAGGAGCAGCTCGTGACAAACAGCCCTTGAACGCTGCTGCCAAGCAGCTGTCAGAATCCCCCTCCTCCTGCCCCTCGAGGTCACCCTGATGCCCTTCGGCTGCGATCAGCCTGCAGCTGAATGGCACCACAAACTCTGTCTGACTCTTCTGTGCCCTCCCCACCAGCACAGACAGTGGTCCTGGCCGCTGCCAGTGCCACAGGCAGGCAGACAGGCAGGCAGGCAGGTGCTGGGAGTTTGCCAGACTGCAAAGAGAGCACCGACGGGGAAGGGCAGCGCTCACTCGGGGCTCTCCCGCCCGGCTACTCACGAGCCTCTGTAGAGGATGCAGCCTGCCAGGACGTGGGGAGAGCGCTGGCACGTCTGCAGGATGAGAGCTGCTTTCAGCAGAAGCAGAGGGTCCACCTAGACAGCAGCAGCAGAAGTCAGCCCAGAGAACAGCGGGAAGCGCTCAGGGCGGCAGGTGAGCGCCAGCCCAGCGGCTCCGAGGCAGCCGCTGCAGAGAACAGGCTCTGTCACCTTGGTTCTGTCCAGGTTCCAGAGAGAATTGAAAATCCTGTGGAGGTCGCTGGTGTTGGTCTGGATGTGGTCAATGTATCTGTCCCACTGCCCGCTCAGCTCCTCCGGAGAGAACACCTGCAGACAGCAAAGACCCCCCACCCCAGGCACTCACTGCCCCGACCCGACGCAGCCAGGCTGCGGGGGACAGCTCTGAGCAGGGAAATCGTGGGGGCGAGGAGGAAGGTGAAACAGAGAGGAGCCTGCTTCAGCCTGAACGCCTCAGGACCCCCACGAGCTCAGGGCTAGAGGAGGGTGCACCCGAGCCCTCCCAACTCCTTGCTGTGGGGGCTGCTGAGCAGGGACCCTGCCAGCACAAGCTCAGCCAACGCAGGCAGCGTTTAACGTCCGCCCCTTCCCAGGCAGAGCCCTGCTGGCTGCTGCTGCTCTCCCCTCACCGAGTACGCACGGTGCACAGGACCGTTGTAGAAGACGAAGAGGCTGATGAGCTGCTCCAGGAAGCGGCGGCAGCTGCCGTCGGGGAGCTCGACAGCACAGCCCAGCACCTGGAACGCAGAAAGCTGTGAATGGAGGGCGTTTCCTGGCAAAGCCCAGGCGCAGCGGGTGGCAACAGCTCTCATCACTCTGCATCCAAGGCGCCGCAGGCAGCTCCCAGGCAGGCAAACATCCCCCGCACTCACAAGGCAGGCGAGAGGGAAACCCAGCCGTGCCGGGTGCAGAGCCCAGGCAGCACCGGGATGAACGGCACCGGAAAGGCAGCGCTCCAGCCGCTTGCACGGCACTGACCCAGCCCAATGCTCTAACAGCTAGGAGTCTTCCTGAAACCACGTTCAGACTCTCCTGTTGTTCACAGGGAGGCTTTGAGCTGCTGGGGTAAACAGAAGCCACCTGTCTGCTGCCTCCGAGCCCGGTGAGCCCCACCAGCACTGCCAGTTCAACTGGCCTGCCCAGCCACAGCCCGGCTCCCAGGGGATGCTCTGGGGCAGCTGCCTGTTCCCCTCTGCATGCTGAAGCGCCTGGCGCTCCGACAGAGCTCTGAGGCCAGCAAGGGGCTGGAAGGCTGAGGGCTAGAAGGAAGGGACAGGCTGGCTAGCAAACAGAGACCGAGTCCTTATTACAAACACGGAACGGCGCCTCCAGTCGCCGCCAGCACCCCAAGGGCACGCTTCAGAGCACGAGGGGAGCACGCGGGGTGCCGACACTCCCAGAGGCACAGGAAGCCTCTCACAGGACGGCCCAAGTGACCACAGCTGCCGAGAATGAAACCGCCGTTGCCCCGCACTGGAGAGCCGCGTGGGGCGAGGTCCCCCGGGGGGGACTCTCCCGCAGATCACCCCCGCCCGCCTCCACGGACTCACCCACAGGTAATCCCCGTCCACCTGCACGGCAAACTTGAGCTTCCTGAGGCGGATGAGGCTCGGGGGAGCTCCGGAGATGTCGGTGGTGCAGTGCACCACCCCGGCGATCTGCCCACACAGCAGCTCCTGCTGGTCAGGCAGAGTCTGTGAGGAGGACGGGAGGAGAGAGCTCTATTCTTCGGTTTCCAAAAGGGCTCGGGAAGAAAAACAACCCAGAGCTGCGCTCGGGTGCAAACGCAGCCGGGAAACGAGGTCAGCTCAGCCCTGACTCAGCCTCGGTAACACAGGCAGGCTCCCGGGGAGAGAACAAGAGAGCTGCTCTACCCAGGCAGCACCAGAGCCATGCGGGGGCACCTCCAGCCCTCCTGGGTGCTCATTCACCTCACCAGAACAGACCTGGACCCTGCTGTGAGAGGCAGCACGGATACCACCGCATGCAGCTGCAGACAGCCTGGGGCTCCTGGAGCACCATCCTCCCCCCCTGAGTTCCATTCTGAACCCAGAGCCCCAGGGGGAAGCCCCACACTGACTCCCACCCGGCACAGACAGTCCCCTCCGGGCACCAAAGCGGCGACAGACCTTACCTGAGAGGGATAAAAATAGCAAATCCCAGCGCTCGTGGGATCCCCCTCTCCCTTCACCTTCGAGCCGTCATAGAGGAAAAAGTAGTTCCACCTAGAAGGGCCAAAGCCAGACCGGACCTGAGAGACCAGCACGCTCCCCCCTCCCCTGTCCGGTACCTCAGGCAGGGCAACCAAGGGACGAGGTTCTCGCCAAACCACAGCGAGCTCGGGGGGCTCTGAAGGGGTCCAGACCAGGAACCCCGGCTGATTTAGGGGGCCAGAGATAGTACTGAACCTCTGCTGCTGAGACACGAGGGAGGGAGGAGATGGGGACTGGAGAGACCCCTGGGAGAGGAGACACCCTCCCGAGCCCTCGCA
>VZRI01007690.1:1393-65285 GCA_013397515.1 Upupa epops
GACACCCTCCAGCAGCTCTGTGTCCTTCTGGAACTGAGGGGCCCAGAACTGGACGCAATACTCCGGATGCAGTCTCACCAGTGCAGAGAGAGGGGGAAAAGAATTTCTCTCTTATCTGCTAACCACTCCCTTTCCGATCCCCCCCCAGGATGCTGTTGGCCCTCTTGTCCACAAGAGCACATTGCCGGCTCATAGTCATCCTGCTGTCCATTAGGACCCTCAGGTCCCTTTCTCCTACACTGCTCTCCAGCAGGTCAGTCCCCAACCTGTCCTGGTCCCTGGGGTTGTGGTGGAGTTGTCATCTCTGGAAGCGTTCAAAAAATTTGTAGATGTGACCCTGGAAAAAGTGGTTTAGTAGGCAGGGTTTGGATGGGTTGGTGGTTGGACTTGAAGATCTTGAAGGTCTTTTGATTGGATGGTCTTGAAGGTCTCTTCCAGCCTTAGTGAGTCTGTTAGCTCAGGGAATTGAAACTTTCAGCAGAGAAATAACCAGTGCTTCGTCCAAGGAGGAGGTCCTGTTGGGATGCAGAGCTGGCTTTGAGTAGAGATTCCTGCTACTGGGGCACAGGAAGCTGTTACAGCAGTATTGTGGGGCTCTGCCAAGTAGCTCTTCGTAGCCGGAAAGGTTTCAGTGCCTCAGTTCGCAGAAATTATTTTCACAGTAAAAAAAACCAAGAGCCAAGCTCCATGAAAAAGCAGCAAATAAGAAGTGAAGGCAAATGTGTCCAGGCACAGATAAACTATAGTTTGAGTTAGCTGTGCCCATGGAATTTGGTTCAGTGATGCCTCAGGTCATGTCTCCTTCCTATTTGCAATCTTTAAATCAGTTTGCAAGGAAAAGGGGTTATGGTGGACATCTGTTGTACTACTTCTGGACAAACATTATAGCACTGTAGGTTGTCAGTGGGTCTCTCGTTTGTTTTTTTCTTTTGTAATCTGGTTTCCTTAGAAACAAGAATTCTGTGTATGTGCTCTTTGCCTTTGTCTGTACCTAACAACCTTTGCATGGAAGGATGTTTTCTCAATGATGGAGAGAAATTCCTTCCAAGGCTTTGAAAGAGATGGCTGGACAAAGTGCTGCTGCTGAGAGAAAGGTGATCAGCAGCAAGCCTTTATAGAGCCTGGAGAATCCACTTCAGGTGCCATCCAGGTGGGAAGGAATGGCTCCTATATTTGTCATCCTTGTGCTCACGTAACTGAACTGCAGCTGTCTGTGCTCCAATTCAGACAGGACCAGAGAAATAATCTCTGGTTTACTTGAACACTCCATATCGGGGGGGATGGGGGGGTGGGGTGGGTGCTGTGAAGAGCAGGGTCACCCTGCTTAAGAGCAGGTGGCTCCAGAGGAAGGCTGGAGGTAGGGAAGTGTGACCACTCAGAGGTGTCCCTAATACAGTGTCATAGCGTGGACATGGCACATCCTGCCTGCATAACGCTGCTGCCAATGCGATGGAAGGTGACAAACGTAGAGGCAGGCTTTTAGGGACTTCACAGCTAAGCCTGTCAGGGTTAGCGCATCACTTTCCTGGCAGAGCTGCCCTTATTCCCTTTATCTGAGGGTGGTGTTATCAGACAGGACAGGGTGGGAAGGGCTGGAGAAGCTCTTTGCTCTGCCCAGCACTACCAGAGGGTTAAGGCAGATAGCAGCAACCTTTGAGAAACACTGTGTGCAAGCTTCAGATCAGGATGATGCTTAAGTCCCTTGCAGTGCAGGTGTTAGCAAGTAGAATGACATCCTCAGTGTTGTGAGAGCATCACTGGGGACAGGCAATCAATTCCTTTGGTTCAATCCATATTCTCACTTTTCCCTCCTACAAGTAATGCCCATTTCACTGTTGTCATTACCAATAGCAGGATGTGCACTTAAGGTTTTGCTGTTGCGAAATATGCTGTGTCCCAGCCATCCCCCCTCCCCATGAACCTGAGAGTCCCTTTCTCTCCAGCATTCTTATGAAGCAGCTACCCTGTGGCTTGCAGCTACAAGGTTCCTAGGAGGAGAGCAGAAGACTTCAATAGAACATCAAAGGAAAACACACAGGTTACTGCTGCCTTTCAAAGGAAAATGTCAGGACCCATATCCACACATGAATAGTCAGAAGAAAGGTAGGTGCAAGGGCAAGTGTAGAGGAAATCCCTAGGCTCCCTCTTTTCCTGAGGAAGCTGAAACAGTTCTTTCCAGAGCAAAGGGAAAATCCCTTGGGCTTGGCTCTGAGCTGGTTCTTTATCAGAAAGGCATTACCCGAGTAATTAGCTCTGCCTGTGAGTACAGGTATCTTTGGCTTTTTCATGCATCTTAGGCCTGAGGAAAAGGTTTTCTGAAGCATCACTGTGGCACTGCCATTCTGGTTAGCTACAGTTCGGTGAGGAAGCTTTTTCCTACCAGCTCTCATGATAATTAATGTAGGCTTTACTTTTGGTAATTAAGTCACCTATTGCATGATGAAATTTGCTCTTCATTCCTTGTCTGTGTTTAAAAGTACAGTGGGACGGGTTCTGTCTTCTGATCCAGCCCTGCTTATGCAGTAGCAGATGCCAGTGCTGTAAAGTTGGTGTAAGCTTAGAACAGGTGGGGTTGGAAGGAACCTTGGAGATCATGTAGTTCCAACCTACTGCCATGGGCAGGAACATCTTTAACTAGACCAGGTTGCGCAAAGCCCCGTCCCGCCTGGCCTTGAACGCTTCCAGGGATGGGACATTCATGACTTCTCTGGGCAACCTGTGCCAGTGTCTAACCACTTCTTTGCAGAACTTCCTCCTTATGTCTAATCTGAATGTCCCCTCTTTCGGTTTAAAGCTGTTACCCCTCATCCTATGACTAAAAGCCCATGTAAAAAGTCCCTCCCTTCTTGTGTCCAGGTGCTTCTTACACAATACTGGAGGTAGCTTGCAGTCAGCTTACCTACAAAACAGGAGCCACCACTCACCTCCCCCACTGCCCTCCCAACCTTCCAAGAGCTTTGGTGACAGCAGTAACTCTTGTTCCCTCCACTTCTGTCCCTGAGAGCAGTCCTAGTCTGTGCTGTCATGGCTCTGTGAACCTTCCTGCAGCCTCTCCCCAGAGCCTGGGCAGAACTACTCTCATGCAGGTGTGGGGTTGGTGAGTCCTCAGTCATTCAGGCTGGATTCCCCAAGCCCTGATGCAACTTGGGAGCTTTCAGCAGAAAATTTTTTCTTCTATTTCTTTTTCTAAAACTACTTACCAGAAGGCAGAAAGGACTCAATTAGAATTGACAGCTCAAGAGGAGCTTTCTCATGGAGTCAGACACCAGTACCAAACACACTCAACCAGATAAAACACAAAATACAGTCTCTGCCAGCAGAGCAGCTCCTGAGGTGCCATGGCTAAACGTTTCCTAAACACCTCCAGGGCCGGTGACTCAACCCCATCCCGGGCAGCCTGTTCCGGTGCCTGACCACTCTTTGAGTAAAGAATTTCTTCCTAACCATGCAATCTTGACCTCCCCCTGCTGCAAGTTCAGACAATTTCCTCTGCTCCTGTCATTACTCACCTGGGAAGAAGGCAAACACCCACCTCTCTACAGCCTCCTTTCAGGTAGTTGTAGAGGGCAGGGAGGTCTCCCCTCGGCTTCCTCTTCTCCAAACTAACCCTGCCCAGCTCCCTCAGCCTCTCCTCACACGGCTTGTTCTCCAGGCCACTCACGAGCTTGGTAGCCCTGCTCTGGACACATTCCAGCACCTCAATGTCCTCCTTACAGTGAGAGGCCCTGAACTGCACCCAGTACTTGAGGTGAGGCCTCACCAGTGCCGGGTACAAGGCCATCATGACTGCCAGGATCCTGCTGGCCTTCTTGGCTACCAGGGCATACTGCTGGCTTCTACCAGTCTTTGACACTGGATGAAACAAAAATAGGTGTATGAATTCCTTTGATTTATCCCATAAATTTTCTCTCCAAACCTTCACTGTGCACATATCAGGCCTCACTGTTTCTGATGATGCAGGGATAAATGCCCACAGGGTATCTTGCCTGTGGTCTTGGGCAAAGTGTTGGATGACACCGCAGGTCCTTGGCATTGCTCTGGCAATGTGGAATGTGTTTATGAGGCTAAAATAGTCTCTAAGGGTAAAAAAGGCTTCCCCATGCAGTGCAGAACTGGTGGGAAGGGCTGTGTTCTTACCGTGCTCCAGGTCCACATGGGTTGAAAGGGTGTTAATGGTGTGGCCATGACAAACTAGTTCTTTTCCTTCCTAAATTCTCTGGCAAAGTAAAGGGAGAGCAGCCTGGAAGTACCTCTGACTTGAAGCACGTTCAGTTTTAACACTGCTTTTTCTTCATGTTTCAGGCTATGAAAGTTCTCTCCAAAAAGAAGCTCTTGAAGCAGTATGGATTTCCACGTGGGTATCTCACTTTTAGAGGTCTGTCTGTTGTTGTCAGCCAGGCAAATTGCTTGACAGAAACACTCTCTGCAGGGACTGCAAGACTTGGTCTCATCTGGAAGCTGCACAAGTAGCTGGGGGGTGGTTAAAATGTGGTTGGGAGTGAAAGGGCAGGCACAACCATGGGAAAACTGTGTTCATTAAGCAGTTCATTAAGTTCCTGGCTTTGATTTCCTGAATCTTTTTGATGCACTGACTCTTCCATGTTGGGCATCTGTGAAGCCTAATTAAGTGCTGGAATTTCAGCAGGGTGAACCTCTACCTTCCAGGGGCTCTTTTACCCTCTCAGGCAGCACCTAGCTCCAGTGGTGGGGCCATGTGACTTGGGAATCTGGGAGGAGCTGGTCTGCATGGGGCTTGGAAATCTCAGGTTTTGGTGATGACTGTAAAGCTTTGGGTTGATTACAATGTGGCAGAACTTTCCAGAATAGCTGGAGCTATTCTGCAGAAGGGCCACTGGCTGCTCACCTCTAGATGCTGGACATTGCTGAAAAATGAGGTTTTCCTCACCGTGTTACCACAATTGCAGGTCGGCCACCTCCCCGAGGGTCAAAAGCATCATCCGGAGAGCAGCCAAAGCCCATGGCGCCGCTGGACAGAGTCTATCAAGAAATAGCCATCTTAAAAAAACTGGACCATGTTAACATTGTTAAGTTGGTAGAGGTGAGCTACTCCTCCAATCTACGTTGAAACAAGCCCGGTTTGTCTTGCAAGTAAAAGATCTTTCTTCGACTGCTACTACTTCAGACAAAATTTGTTTAAAATAGTTACTCGTAAATTTAGGATGGTGCTTCCAATGAGATCCTACCAGTAGGTCATATTGGACGGGCCTCTGACCAGCCTGCTCTAGCTGATGATGTCCCTGGTCACTGCAAGATGGGTTTGAACTACATAAGCTTTGAACCTTCCTTCCAACCCAATGCAGCATGTGATTCTGTAAATAATGTATGACAAACTGAAATACTTACACGGTCCTCGGGCTGGTTCCTGAGAGAAGGCAGCTGGCTTTGCTGGTAGCAATAACAGCAAGATTTGACCAGTGAAACCTGTGTGTAGACAAGCCTGGGAAGGTGATCGGTGCCATATTCAGTATTGTCTGAGATGAGGTTATGACAGCAGTGCCTTTATTGGCAGAAGCCCAGATGTTTCTGGAGATAGGAAAATCTGTGTCCTTCAAAGCCCTCCTCTCTGCAGAAATCTAATCCAAGTCATTCTCAGTGCTCTGCAGTTCAGCACAAGGTACAGAGAGCTGTAAAATTCATTTGATTTCAAATCTTTTTTTAATTGATGGTTTTCTTTTCTCCCTTTCTCCTTATCTCTCCATTATCAATTACAGGTTCTTGATGATCCCACAGAGGACAACCTGTACATGGGTATGTGAGTCATATATGCAAGCAGAATCATCTGAGCTTAGATCTAGTGATGAGAGTGACACTACAGGACCTAGGGATCAATACTGGGATGCAAATTGTATCAAATTCAGCTGGCCAGTTTCTTCAAAGATGTTAAATGCCTGTAAGGGCATCTGAGATGGAAGAGTCCAGGGCAGGAAGGTCAGGTGGCTTTGTGTCTTAATACAGCTATGTCCATCTCCTTGCAGTGAGGGACACTATAGATGTGACAGCAATGAAGTGTTGCTGCAAGCTGCAGTTCCTTCAGCCTGGAGAGGAGGATTAGCCATCATCGCAGGTCTGGTGCTTGGGGAAGGAAGATCTACTGTGCTTTTTTTTGGAAGTGCAAAATTTCCCTTTGTGAGGGAGGAAAAAGGAAAGAGATTTCCTATAAGATAAAGGCAAATTCATCCACTTAAGGAACAGGAGCAGAAAGTGACACTGCCACTGACCCCCTAATTGGACACAAAAATCAGACACAAGTTGTGCACTCTATGAACCTGAACTCACACCAATAAAGCCTCTCCAGCTGCTCCTGCCAGGGAGCATTTACCTCTGGCAGCTGTGTAGCAGTGCTGCTGATGGGCACAGCAGAAATGAAACAGTATGTTCTTACAGCATCTCATTCAGTATTAGCAATTCAGCACAAGTATGACACCAAGCACCCTCCCTGAAGGTTCAGAATGAGATGGGGCACAAATCAGAGAGGGCTGACACCAGGAGCAGCAGACACACAGTTGATAAATTAGCATCTGTTGTCTCCCTCCATGGAGCAAGCAAGAGCTGGTGATATTTGCTGAAGAAATAAGTATTTTCATTTTGCTTCCTCTGGTGTCTTTGTCATAGGTGAGGGAAAAGAAGTAAATGGCAATAAATTCATTTAGCAGATGTGGGAATGGATATGGGACTGTAGATGCTAAAACCTGAGTAAGTGCAGTCTTCTGATTCATTGGTTGTTTGATTTTCTTTTCTTGCAGTGTTTGACCTCCTGAGAAAAGGGTAAGTAGCCCTAGTGTTTAAATTTTTGGTGTTCATCACTATCTTTCTAGGTGAAGTGGAGGTTTGATGTGTACAAAGGCAAAAGTACTCTCTGCAGGCCAGTAGATAGAACAGAAGAGATAAAAGCTACCTGTGGTTACCTTTGTGCTCTTACAACCTGGAATGATTTGGTGATTCATAATGGGCTGAGAGGGCATGTCCTGGTGTCAGGCTTTGATTCAGAAAACAAATATGATGCCACTTCCCTGTTAAGTGCCTGGAGGAAAAGGTTTTAATAGGAAAACTCTTCTGGGGTAACAGCCACATCGTGGTTCCTCTGGCACAAGGGTGATGTGGTTGTATCAACATTTGTTTGCCACCCGTTGCGTCGTTTTACCCCTAACACTAAGATAGTGTGAGAGTCAGTGCTGTTAGCATGTTTATCCATAGCATGAGAAGCAATAAGGTGGGGGGAGTCTTCTCACTGCTTTTTGCTACCCTGTATATCTATCCCATAGCTCTGCAGAGTTACAGAAAGGTTGAGAGAGCTGTGCCCAGGATGGGAGAGTTTTCCAAAGGCAATTAGCAATTTCTTTGTCTGGCCCGTGAACAAGCCTCTTGTAGCCTGCCAAATCAGGTTTCCCTTGTGGCCAGGCTGATGACTGTTCTGTAAGAGAAGGGTAGGCAAAAATACCCTTCCTGTAATCAGCTGTGGCTAGGGAATGTGCAGCTTGGCCAAGTGCAACCCATGTGCCTCTAGCAGAAGGCAATTGACTCCATTCATGGCTCTGCTAGTCCTGCTGCTCCCATTATTTCTCCCTGGTTTCAGCAGCACAAAAATGTGCCTGCACAGGGAGGGAAGGCAGTGACAGAAAAATGCAAATGGGAGATGAAGGCCATTGATCTGATGGGCAGCAAGGGAGAAGAGAGGAAATGCTGCAGGCAGGGTTTGTAGCTGAGGACTGAGGGGAAATGCGGCAGACTGCTTCTGGCAATGGATGGGCTATTCTCTGACAGGCCTGTAAGGATGGTGTCTCAGGAGTAGCCACTTAAATTCAGCATGATGCAGTAGGTGTATGTCCACACATAAGATCAAGTTGCCAACGGCAAGCAAGATTAACCCCTTCATGGGGAGCCTTTAGCTCCTGCCTCTCCCCCTACTGGGGAACAGAAGATGCTGAGTAGCTCTTACAGGCTTTTTACTCTCAGCTTTTAGCAGACAAAGGCAGAAGAGGGGCTTTTCTATATCTTCTATATATCTCTCAACAGTGGCAGCACTCACTCAAAGAAAAGGAGAGTCTGACCAGGTAACCTTGTCTGGTTTTGGGCTGTGTGGTGGGGCCGTGGTGGTAGCTGAACTCTGAAAAACTAAGTAGGTTTTTGAAACAGTTTAGCACAATGCACTGGAAATATTCCCACTTACCCTTGAAGCCAGTGGTTTATATCTGGATTCTGCTTTGGTTTCAACTAGCTGCACGCTGGTGTTGCTTCATGAGGGAGCCCCAGCACACAGGACCTAAGTGCACAAGAATGGGCACTCTGTCCCCACTCCTGCCTGGTACTTCATGGTGATGCTGCAGCTCACAGCCACAGCAACTTTAGCAAGAAACCAACAGTCACATCCAGTTTTGTTCTTTCACTACACCTTTCCCATTAGGACCTTTAGTGTCCATTTGCCTTATTTTGTGCATATGACAGCAATTAATCCTGATGCTGATAAGGGCTTTGTGGCTCATACTGACTTAGGGATTGTGCAAAGCCACCCATCCCTGCTAGCCAAGCTCACCACACCCAGTAAGGATGGCTCTTCATACCTCTCACATCACAAACCTCTTGGGTGCCTTGCCTGAAGTGTTGGGGATGCGATGGAGAGTGTGAAACTCCTCCAGCAAGGAACATTACTGCTGTTCTGCAAAGTATTTAGCAACTTTCCCTCTTCCTAACAGGCCCATCATGGAGGTACCAAGCAACCAGCCCTTCAGCGAGGAGGAGGCTTGGATCTATTTCCGAGACATCGTCTTGGGCATTGAGTACTGTGAGTACCACAAGCACTTGGGAGCAGCTTTGCCGGGCACATGCATCAGCTTCCTGCTTGCCTGGGAAGAAACATCTTGATGCTGGTCGACTGTCAGTTGAGTGAGCGGAGACCATTTTCAGTGCATGGGATAGGGTCTGCAGTTGGTGGTAGCCCCACTCAGCTCAGATTTACCCAGGCAGTATCAGAGATTCTCAGAGTAGGCACTTCCTAATGTCCTCTTCTTAGAAAAGTGCTGGATGCTGCTAGTGTAACTGTTCCTGCTCAGAGGAAACAGGTTGTCCTAGGCACAGGGAATTAAACTGGCAATAAATTAAAGGATGCGCAAGCACTCCCAGCAGTAGGAACAATGGGATGCTTTATTTGGAGCTGTTGAGTAACCACTCATTTTATTAGTGAATGAAAGTTAAAAATGGTGTTCTCTCAGAACTGCTGGGTAATTGTTATGTGATTCAGAGGGGAAATGCCCCGGTTTTGCACACTGAAGGAAAAGTGTTGCCAAAGCAATCGAGAGACTGCATGGTGATATGAATGGAAGCATACAGAACTATGTAATTTGGGAGATTCAGTAACCATGCAGCTGCTTGAAGCCTGCAGTCATCACAGCAGCAAATGCATTACTGCTTTTTGGATTTTATTAAATCAGAAGCTGCATCGTGGGTCCCTGCAAGGTGTTAATCCAGGCCCTAGGTGCAGATAGTCTGTGGTGAGTGGGAAGGGACTGCAGGAACCTAGCTAGTGAGAGATGTGGGCTGACTTTGTAAATTATTGGTGGTGGCACACAGTCTACAGCTGCTGTGTGTCCCTGGGGACTTGACTCCTGTTTTTTCATGATGCTTGCCTGTTGCCTGGGGTGGAGACCTCCTGGAAGAGGGCTGGCTCTGTGAAGAAGTGTGTAGAGGGAAGTAGTGATCGGTGTGAGAAGAGTAGAACCATCCCATAGCAAGCAGAAGGCAGGAATAGATGTCCTGGAGTATTTTTAATACTGGAAAATGCATTTTGATGCACACACAGTCCTTGCCATGTCACTGAGCAGTGAGGAGACAGAGACAGGCTCAAAGTCCAAGAGGCCATGGTGGCTTATCCCTTTCTCTTTCCTTCAGACTATTCAGAAGGTATTTTGAGCTTAACTGTGGTAATATTACTGGTTTGTATGTTCTGTTTTCATATGCCTGTCTTAGACCTGAGCTCTGTTGTGTGGACTAGATCAGGAGGTATTTAAACACATTCAAATTTTAATTCCCATCCTGGTGATGGTGGTCTCAGGAGAACGTATCTGGAGTCCTGCATTCAGCTCTGGAGCCCCTATAACAAGAAGGACATAGAGCTGTTGGAGCAGCAGACCATGAAGATGATCAGAGGACTGGAGCACTTCGCCTATGAGGACAGGCTGAGAGTTGGGATTGTTCAGCTTTGAGAAAGGAATGCAACAGGGACACCTTTCAGTGTCTGAAAGTCTCTACAAGAAGGCTGTAGAAAATACAGTTTCCTTCCTGTGACTGTGTCTAGAGAGGCTGAGAGCAGTGAGTCAGGTCCCCTCTGCAGAGGAACACAGTCAAATCTAAGCTATTGGGGTTAAAGGGAGGGTTTTGCCATGCAGTGAAGGCCATTGGGAAGTTGCTGTTCCAGTAGCAGGGCTCATGCTGTTCTATCTGCAGGGCACACGCTCTGGAGCTCTGCACGCCAAGCCCAGAGCAATGACAGTGTGCTCAGTGTGCAGATCAGAGCTCGTTCTTCTGATATAAGACTTAATCTACTTATTTGTTCATCAACATATATAATTTCCATTATCCTAAAAGGAAACATAAGCAACTAATTCAACATGTGAGTCAACAAAGACTTGTGTCTTCTGAAGATTGTCTAGTGCCATGTATACTCTCCCTGTGTTCCTTGTTGCTCTCTCTGGGCAGTATCCCATTCCCATCCCTTTTGCCAGAAGCATAACGTTCAGCTGGGTGCTGCAGGAATTGGGTGCTGCTGAACATTTCCAAATTGCTGGGCACTGCTGAGTGTTGGGGTCCCCCTTTGTAAAACCTGGGCTTAAGCAACATACTCAAGTGGCAAAAGTTTGACGGAGGCAGCAAGAGAGAGGCATAATAGTGAAGAAAGCAAAGAAAACCAGAGCTAGGTTGCTCACCCAGGCGGTATACAAAACCACTACAGTGAGCTGAGCGCAGGAGTTTTTCCTCCCTACACAGCCCTCTATTTCCATATCCTCCAGCTGTTTCTTGACCATGCTGGACAACTGCAGCAGCTTGCTTCACAGTAGCCTCTGATTTAGTCTCTGGATGGTGGTGCAGCAATTTCCTTGGGAGAGTGTTAAATCACTTCTTTGCTACAGGGTGATGCGAGAGTAATACTGAAGAGACTCTGCATTGGCACCATATGAATCATTTTTTCCCTGGAACGAGAATGGGATTCTGGTTTTAATCAAGTATGATTCAGCATCAGCCTTGGTATATAGCAGGATATGTCAGTGCATTGCGAAGTTCTATATGGTTTTTTTTTTAATGGTTGATCTTAATGATCTCAAGGGTCTTTCCCAACCTGAATGATTCTGTGTTTAATTTTAAAATGAACATTTAGCAAGTCGATATTAACCTGCTGCAGCTGCAAGGTTTCCAGAAGGGAATGTAGCAAAAGACCTTTTTTCAGAAGGGCCAGTCTTGTCTTTTTCTAGCATTTGTGTCCCTGCTCCATCTTGTTCTTCACTGGCAGTTCATCTGGATAGACAGCTCCCAGGCTTTGTTTCTGAATTGAATTGAAAAGCCTAGTTAGTCTCCAAATAGCCTACAGTGTCTAGAAATGAGGAAATTAGTTACATATTGTGTGAAAAGCTGGCTTGTCCCACCTGAGGCAGCCAAGGGACTGAACAGAAAGGAACTGTGTGCTAAGTGGGGCTTTGCTAATGCGCAGTGATGGACTGGGGTAGCAGAGTGGCAGCAGATCTGCAGGAATCCCAGCAAGGCTCCAGGCAGGAGGGAGCTGTCCCAGCAGCACAGATCCTCCCACAAATCTGTGCTTTTCTCTATCTCTATCTAAGGTACCAGAGCCGCTAAGGATTTACTCCTGCCTAGACCCCCCCCCTTTGCAATATTAGTGACATCAGATCTCAAAGCCATGACATGACTTATTGCTGTAGTGTTCCAGGACCTTGGTCTCAGGGGCAACATGGATGCAAACAGAAGTGGTGACACTTGGAGTAACTTGGCTTTCTTCCAGAGTTTCATTTTGAAGTTAATAAAGTTCTTGGGCTGGCTGTCACACACTTGCGTCTGCAGGGATACTGAGCTCAGGGGACAGACACATAACTCTGTATTTCCTTTTAATACAATTTCACATCACCTACTGTTTTTTCAAAGAAACTATGTTCAGTATGTGCCAAACTGATGTCCTAAGTGGCCTTGTTTGCAGCCTGGAAGTACAAGGTGGCTGCTTATTCTCTAGAGGGTCAGCACCCTGTAGGCTTGGAGCTGTCTGGAGGGCAGTGTCACCAAGTAGCTGGGACAGTCTTGCAACATTGAAGACATTCTGTCTTCTTGTCTAGGGGCCAAGGATGAAAAAGCATGTTTGTGCTGCTGATGAAGTTGCAGCAGAAGTTGACAAAAGTCTTCAGCTAAAATAGAATCATGTATTGAGTTACAAAGCATCAAAATGAGCCGTTAAATGCTAGATTTTCAAGAAAACCTTTTATATTGGGTAGTTGTTACGTGCTGAGCTCCATGCCCAAGGTCAGAAGACAGTCTAGGCTTGTAGGCATGATTCTTATGTTTCAGAGCACCCCAGGGCCCTAGAGTTTGACTAACCGGGTGGATAGATGATGGCAGAGCAGTGGATGTGGTCTATCTTGACTTCAGGAAGGCATTTGACACAGTCTCACATAGCATCCTTGCAGCCAAACTGAGGCAGTGTGGACTGGATGATTGGGTACTGAGGTGGATTGTGAACTGGCTGCAGGATAGAAGCCAGAGAGCAGTGGTTAATGGGACAGAGTCTAGTTGGAGGCCTGGGTCTAGTGGGATCCCCCAGGCATTAGTACTGGGACCAGTCCTTTTCAATCTATTCATTACTGACTTGGATGAGGGATTAGGGGGCACTGTCAGCAAGTTTGCTGATGACACAAAGCTGGGTGGTGTCACCAACACCCCAGCAGGCTGTGCTGCCATTCAGTGAGACCTGGACAGGCTGGAGAGCTGGGCAGAGAGAAATGGAATGAGGGACAACAAGAGTAAGTGTTGATCTGCACAAAAAGTGCAGGGCATTTTGGAGCCTAGGGAGGTTGTTCCAGCAAGCTGATGACTTTTCTTTAAGAGCAAAATTATTTCCAAGCAAAAGCAACACATGGAACCATTTTGTCACTATGCTAAAGTAGCTTCAGGAAAGTGCTTTGCCTTGGTCAGCATCAGTATTAACCTTGGGAGGAATGCAGAGAGATACATCTGCATGGGAATGAGTGAGCTTGTGGCTGTGCATGTCCCTGTTGTACGTGGGACACGGGGCCTGGGAGAAAAGCACTAGTGTACAAGAGGAAGTGGCCTCACGTTGTACCCAGGTGAAGTTTAGGTTTGACATTAGCAAAATCCTCTTCACAGAGAGGGCCATCAGGCCCTGGAACAGGCTGCCGAGGGGGTGGGAGGGTTGAATTGCCATCTCTGGATGTTTCAAAGCTCAGGGACAGGGTTTAGCAGAGGGCTTGGTAGAGTACATTAATGGTTGGATTCAATGCCCTTTTCCAGCCTAAATATTTCTAAGGGATTGCCCTTCCCAAGGCTCCATAAATCCAGTAGCCACATCCATATGGCTGGAGAGCATGGGGTTGAGGACAGTCTGGCCAGGGCTGATTTCTGCCTGCTTTGTGATTGCTCCTGTCATGTTTCAAGAAAAGAAATCCCAGTGCCTTGCTGTGTCCAGCCTCTCTGGGTAGAATGTAGAGTAGCTGGAAGCTCCACTCTACTTAATGGTCCCAGTTCTCCATCAAATGAACTAGGGGAATGTCATGAGCTGGTTTAAAAGAATAATCCCTAGATCCTTAGAGAGCAAGTTTAGGCGCCATGCAACAGGCAGTTATTTTGGTTATGTTTCTTTGAAGTATGTATGGGGTCTTCATAAACATNTTTGACATTAGCAAAATCCTCTTCACAGAGAGGGCCATCAGGCCCTGGAACAGGCTGCCGAGGTGGTGGGAGGGTTGAATTGCGTGTGAAAATGTGTTCTCAGTCCAGGACCAGTTCATGTGACCTCTGGTCTTGGCTAACACTGAATNCTGGAAGCTCCACTCTACTTAATGGTCCCAGTTCTCCATCAAATGAACTAGGGGAATGTCATGAGCTGGTTTAAAAGAATAATCCCTAGATCCTTAGAGAGCAAGTTTAGGCGCCATGCAACAGGCAGTTATTTTGGTTATGTTTCTTTGAAGTATGTATGGGGTCTTCATAAACATGTTAAAAGTGCTTTCCCTTCTTTTCCGTGCCTGTCACAGCCCTGCTTCTGCTGTCTAGCGTGTGACAATGTGTTCTCAGTCCAGTTCTCTGGTCTTGGCTAACACTGAATAGCAGTACTCCCAAAGGTGTGTTTCTCATTTGCCGCTCCTGCATCTGGCCAGGGAAGAAGCCTGCTCCCAGATGCTTCAGGCTGGTGAAATTAGGTGTTTTTTGTGCTGGTGATAGTGTTTGACTGATTGTGGCTGTCATCTACTCCTCTTGGGTAGTAACGTGCTCTCCCTGCACTACTGTCACTTCTGTGCAGTCATAAAGAATCCAGAGGGAATCTTTAGCAGTGAGATTTTATTTCTGAGACACTATGCTGTCCCTCTGGAGTTCTGCACAGATAACACTGCCTTCTGTGTGCAGTGCTGGAAATGTAGATCATGCCGGTTTAGCAAGTACTTTTCCTGCAAGATGGTGCTGTCTCTAGGCTCCATTTGCAGTGTGCATCGCCCATGTCACTGCAGGCACGTCCTGCTGCCTGGCCAGTCAGCCTTTGGCCAGCCCTGCTGAATTCATTGCTCCCTGTATTCCACCCTGAATGCGCCATCTGCAAGAGATCTGTTCCTGCAGCAGGACATAGTGGTCTGGGAAATTATCCTGAGCTTAGTGGTGTTGATGCCCTGCAGACAAGTGGTCCTGCTTCTTCTCTGCAACTCTCAAACAAGCCAGGTTTTATTCTGTTACCTACAAGTGGATTCTGAAGTGATTTCTGAGGACTTTTTTATTGCTCTTCTTTCTGTGGCTCTGTCCCAGTGGCAAGGCGCAGTACAGGAGAGAATATGACCTTGCACTTTGAAGCCCCAAGCCCAGTTTTGTTAGCTGTGTGGTGGTGGGTGTCCAGAGCAGCTGGTAGACTGTGACCCTCACAATTGTCAAAGCGGAAAAGGGATTTCAGGTTGCCTTCACCTGGTTAGTAGCTCCCCATAAGATTATTTTATGGGCAGATGTCAGCTCTTGCCCATATGTTTTTTTGAACTGTGGTGAATCTCATTCCTTTACACCAGCTGGTGCTTGGTGCACCAGTTCTGTCCTACATCCTTCTCCCTTCATGGCACAAGACAGCTTGACAGGGTGGGACATTTGCAGAGAAGAGAGAAAACTTTTGAGCCAGCTGGCACAAGACTTCCGTGACCATCCCACAAGCAGCATAGCAAAGCTGTGCTGCATGTGGCTTGGACACTGCTTCCAGTACCACTGTTCATGTCTTGGCCAGCCCACCTCCTTGCCATACCAGATTGTTGCTCTTTAAACAATATGCTGGGTTTCTGGAAGCACCTGCCTGACATCGCAGCATACAGTCCTGGGATGCATGAGGTCTAATTCCTAAGCAACTCTGCGCTGAAGCCACTTCTTCCCATGTTTCCCTCCTAGCAGTTGAGATCGGACTCACATGAAATACAGGGATCTTCTGATCTGAGAGGTGCAAATGTTCATCTAGTGTTTGATTACTTTGGTTTTTGTAAGGGATGTGTTTTTTACTTCTTTGTTGAACTTTAGTTTTGCTCTTGTGCCATGCAGCCAACAGTGCCTAAACCACTGAGTGTACTAGGCTGAGACAGGGACTGAGCAGAGCATTTGACAGCTGTGTTTTGCCTCTGTTTTCATTAGTTTGTGTAAAAGCAGAGACTATGTTTTGCAAGATAGTTATTTCCTGTGGGAACTGGTTTGTGGGTTTGTTTTGTACTTTTTTTGCTTTCCAGAAAAAAATAATAAAAAGGCCCAAGTACCTGCTCACCTAGTGTAATCTCCATTTTCACAGGGATGTGCTTGTACAGCTCACGTATATTTGTGGCCTATATTTTATTTTGAGACATGGGGAGTTTTAGCCTTGTGGTTTCAGGCAGGATACCGGACAGCTCAGCATCTCCTGAAGGACAGCTTCACTCTCCCCACACATTTTATTTTTCTTTCCCTATATTACCATAATGAAATGTCAGCTGCCACCAGCTTTGCTGCTGAGCAGATAGTCTCTTCTTAGTTACTGCTGTTGCAGGGTTCTTAGTTTGTGCTGACTGTCTAGCCAGGCTGTTACAGCATTAACTCACATCACAGTGTGGTCATGCAGATGCTGTATATCTGGAAGAGGATGTGAGCAACAGCCATCTCCAGCAAGTTTTTGTCTGCTGGGCCTCTAAACCAATGTACCAAGGCCAGCATCCCCCATTTAAACTAAAGACAGCTCCTTGATCAAAAGTTTCTGAAAGTGTGACTTTCCTCCTCAGCCCACTAGAAAGCTGACTTGAAAAGAACAGAAGGCGTCATGTCGAGGCTGTTATTGTTTGGTCCTCAAACACAAGCTGTGATCCTGAATGTGCTTCAAATTTGTGTAGATCTGGAGCTTAAGGACACACTTTAACAGTGGGTTTGGTAGAGTAGGTTAATCCTAAAGGTCTTTTGCAACCTAAACGATTCTAGGGTTAGCTTTACAGCACCGCAGTTTAAAAAAACAGAAGAACGTTTTTATTTGTATCCCATAAGCTTTTAGTACAGCAAGTTGCCCAACCAATCAGCTGGTCCAATGAGGCCAAGTAGATCTCCAGGATTTGAGTTGTTTCCTTCTTTAACAGCTCTGTTACGTTATGTTCTGTCCTTCTTTATGTAATTGCTGGCAAGAGATGCATTTCTGGATTCTACTCCAATGCTCGTCTCAGTGAGGCACCACAAAACAATGGCTATAGGAAATGGCACCTCTATGTTGCCTGGCTGCATACGCAGCAGCAATATTGAGTGAGGTGCTTGAGCCTTTATCTTCATCCTCCTGAGAAGGTTTCCCCTGTGTGTGTTGGCTGCTGTGGCAGACCATGTTCTTGTTTTTTGATTGTTGTTTTTTTTTAGTGCACTACCAGAAGATCATTCACCGAGACATCAAGCCTTCCAACTTGCTCTTAGGAGATGATGGGCACATCAAAATTGCTGATTTTGGAGTCAGCAATCAGTTTGAAGGGAATGATGCCCAACTTTCCAGCACAGCAGGGACACCAGCCTTCATGGCACCAGAGGCTATTTCAGACACCGGCAAAAGTTTCAGTGGAAAGGTGGGTCTTTGCTCACAGCTGGTGTCTCCTGGGACCCTCGAGCACGTTGCAATTGTAGCAACACTCCCGTATTCTTTCCATGGTGCCCATCCAGGGATTGTGGGGCAAATTAATGTTGTTATTAAGTAAAACTGAAGCTAATTCTGTGGTTGGGCAAAAGTCTCACTGGTTGAGTGCTGTGAATCCGTGCCCAGAAAGGAGTCCTGTAAGAGCCCTTTCCCACCCCAGAAGGAAATAAGAAAACTCTTGATTTCCTTCCAAAATAATCAAGAGGCATAGGGACCTACTGGACACCAGAGTCAACATGATTCCCCAAATGCGAGGGACACCGTGTTATGCTGCGATGCTGATGTGGGGATAGGATCTTCTGTGCTTTTTTTTTGTTGCCTGGAATAAGAGGCTCAGTTCGTCTTTGATGTTCAGCCCTGAATGGTGTCATCTCCTGTAAGAAGGGGCTGTTACTGATCACTACTCTCAGCACTAAGAGCAAGCGTGGCAGCACAGTCCCCATTCCCTGTTAAGTGCGTACAAATGACTGTTCTATTTGTTGGTGGACAAATCCTGTGCATTCACATCACCTTTGTGTCACATCTCATTTACTGCCCACTTATGCTTGTTTTCAGGCGCTTGATGTCTGGGCCATGGGAATTACCCTGTACTGCTTCGTCTATGGAAAGGTAAGCACACTTTCAGCACTGGAGCCCTGAATGGGAGTGTCTGCCCAATCACTTCTGACTCTTCCCTTTACCCATAAAGGCAAATACTAGAAACAAAGCCCTGCCTTCTGGAAGGAAGGGGCTGAATCTGTGATCTGTGCAAAGGATGGTTGCTAGAGTTTGCCACTGTATTCTGCGTGGTTGGTTGTGCTACAAATCCAGGGCAGCATCAGTAGAACCAATGACAGTTTCTCAGGGGTTATTCATATTGCCTATGTTTAGAAACAAGCCAGAGTATGGAGAGAGGCGCAGGTGTGGTCCCACATCACTGCAGCACTTCAGCAACCCAGATTACCTCATCTGCCAGAGCTCTAGTGGAGACCACTTAGCAAACTCCATGTCCTGCCATGGCTTTTCCCTCTTCTGTGGCCATCCTGTCCATGCTCTACCAGACTACAGGTGATTTCTGTGTACAGGTACCTGATTCTCCTGTCCAAGAACAATCTACTGCAGATCCTGACTCACAGGCACAAGGCATCCAGCTCAGGGGCAAGAAGTGGCTGGGAAGGTGGCAGAGGCAGAACTATCTCCATTGCTGGTGTGATATCATTCAGCTAAGACAGGATTGAAAACATTCTGTGACTTGTGCCTGTAATGATGCCTTCTTTTGACCAAATCCTCAAGTGAAAGTGTATAACCCTGATTTTACATTTGGGTGATACAACTTTTATCTGTGGCAAACACTGGAGGAAAGAAAACAGGGTGTAAAGCCCAGGCATAAAAATATACTTGTCTCTCCCATATGACCCTGTACAGTAAATATTGCACCTTTAGTGCCTCCTTTGTTTTTCATAATTTAATCTGTCCAGGCAAGCTGAGGCAGGACCTGCTAGTAGCAGCCCCCAGCTCACTAAAACAAGTGTATCTGCTCCTTCAGCCTTGCTGCAGATGTTCATGGGACATGTGGTATGCTGCTCTGGAATCCCCTGCAGCATTCACCACTGAACAATCCTGCCTGTCTTGCCATCTGGGAAGAGAAGCCAGTGTAGGAAGTCTGCTGGAGAAAAAATCAGGTTTTATCTGGATATCTAAATTTAAAGTGGAAACATGATGCTTGTCACCAACCTCAGAGTAGGGATGCAAGGCAGTTGGTATCAGTATCTTCTTCTGCAGGTAGAGGTGGAGCAGAGAAAAGGCAAATGAGTAATTCATGGTCCTATGGTGGGTTAAGTGCAAGGGGATATCCCAATCTAGTTGTATATTCCCCTGCTGTCTGCATGTATTTTTAAATAAGGAATAGATAAATTGGTCATGCGTGGGGATATTTTATTTATTTTCATCACTGAGAGAGTGCAGATGGAGAGTGTGCTTGTGTTAGGTGAATGACAAACACGTAAGTGGCACCAGGATCTCTGACAACTACAATATCTTTTATTTGCTTTACAGTGCCCTTTTATAGATGAATATATTCTGGGTCTTCATAACAGGATCAAGAACAAGCCTGTGGAGTTCCCAGAAGAGTAAGTGTTTACTCAGTTACTGTAAAATAATTTCCGTTTCCACTATTACTCTTTGTGCAGCATAAATTCAGGTAGGTCTCTGTGGACACATACAAGGGCAGGAGAGGTGGTGTGTGTTCTCCTTGGTCTTTCATATGGATTCTGTGTAGATGCTGTTCTTGTAGCATCAAGGTTGCCTCCGCTGTTCCTATGTCCATCTTGAGTTCTTGAAATATTTGGAAGCGTAGGGGTTATTGTTCTGGCTCTAGGGAAGCATGGCTTGGCTGAGGGTTTATATTCTACCCACATAGTAACAACCAAAACAATTCAGTATATTAGGCTTCAAAAGCAATGTGATTTATAGACTTCAGTCTCTAAGTGAGAATGCACCACTGCCATGGACTTACCTGCAAGCTGGGGGAAATGGCTGATGGAAGGAAACTTGTCAGAAGGAGGCTTTTCCCAAGATATACAACCACAGCTAGGTGTATCCCCACGCTGCCTCCTCCAAAACACTCCAGGAAGATACGAGTTTGCCTTGTGTGCTGATAGACTGGGACTATTTATGAAAAAACCCCAAACACCAGAATTATTTGTTATTAAGAGGCTGCATCCCAGCCTGCTTTGGTCACTGAAGATGGCCCATGATGGCCACTGTCAGAGCTGCATGGTAGAGGCTACTGGGCTGTATTAGCTTCACAGTCACAGTGTGTCCTCAAATGCACAGAAGTGTGCTCAGCATTGTGGAGAGGCAAGCCAAGGCCTCTCATGCTGCTGAAACAGTAGGAGATATACAGTCAAGGTACTGAGCAATGAGCATTTGTGATCCTGTCAGATGGGTCTTACAGGAGATTATGCTCGGTCTGTGCTTGTTCTCTGCCATCACCACGATGCCTTTCCCTGCATGAGAATGGATAGACGGAAGAAATTTTTTATGCATGTGGTGAAACAGTGGTACAGGTTGCCCATAGAGATGGGAGAAATCCCATCCCTGGAGACATTCAAGGTCAGGGTGGATGGGGCTCTGGGCAGCCTATTTCATTTGAAGATGTCTCTGCAGGGGATTGGACTACGTGAGTTTTTAGCGGTTTCTTCTAACCCAGGCCATGCTACGATTCTGTACATTGGCCACTCCTTAGCATTTCCTTTTATCTTCACACATCTTGTGACTTTCTGCTCGTAATCTCCTGGTCTCTCCTGGTTGCTGTCAGGCGAAGTAGCCGAAGGTGGACTCTTATTTTCATTCTCAAATAAGCACAGTAGTCAGGAAAATAATTTTTTACCTTCTTCACCCAATTGCTCATTCTAATAAAAATGTAGAAATAAATTGACTTGATTTAAAATGAGCATGAAGAAATTAGAACTCCAGTGAAAGGCACATCTGGCATTAGAGAGGAAGGGTGCTATGTTGTCAGGCAGCGTGTGGTACGTGCCATGTGTCTACCAGCATCTCCTGCACGCTCAGTGACTTTTCAGATACCTCCAGCTAAGGGCTGGGCCTCTGCTTTGGTAGTCCCAGGCTTCCTCCCAAGTCTGCAGAAGCAGTGGGTACTCAGACTTTGCTATTTTAGACAAGATGACTTGTGCCCCAGGGCTGCATTCATTACTGCTCCATTGACCTTGAAGCACAGCTGCTGTCCATAGCTCCCATGGAGCCGTCTCCACTCAGTCAGGTAGACCTACAGCGTGGAGCACAACCTTCCACAAGGTCCAGCTGCTTGACAAACGTCGCCCCCTGTTGTGGAGTTGGAGCAGTTCTCAAAAATGGTTTTTTGCAGCTAACCAGGCTTCAGGCATTAAGGGTGCCAAGGCTGGTCATGCCACATTGCTGTGTTCCTGCTGGTTGCTCTGTGGTTGGGGGCAGGACTTTGTCTTGACAGTACTGCAGCAAAACCAAAAGCCGTTCACGTTTCCCTGGCAGGTTTCTCTCTGCTTACATAGATCCTGGCAAAGTGCCTGTCTCACCCAACTGTCACATGTTTGGGTTAGCAGTCAGCTTCCAAGTGACTGCTCACATCTGTGTCTGCAGCGAGCTGTTAACAGTTAATGGGCTCACTGGGCTGTGCTGGGAAGCTTTCCTTCATTCAGACACTTTGTTCGGCTGTAATTCAGGTGCATGATTTCTTTGGATATCTGAGTGATCTGATCTCCCAGTCTAAAAAAAAGCTGTACCCTTCATTAGGTTCGGAGATGATGAGAGTTACTGGCTGTTGATGTCTGCCTAAACTACCTCCAGTTGTTAAATAAAGGCAGTTACAGAGAAACACATAAATCTGGAATTAACTGGATCTGCCTTGACTTCACACAGATTGAGGAAAGGCTGAGGGAGCTGAGTCTCTTTAGCGTGGAGAAGAGGAGGCTGAGGGGGGACCTCATTCATGTCTATAAATATGTGAGGGGTGGGTGTCAGGAGGATGGAGCCAGGCTCTTCTCAAGGTCATCTGGTGATAGGACAAAGGGCAGTGGGTGCAAGCTGGAACAGAGGAGGTTCCCTCTCAATATCAGAAGGAACTTATTCCCAGGGAGGGTACCAGAGCACTGAACAGGCTGCCCAGGGGGGTTGTGGAATCTCCTTCTCTGGAGACATTCCAGACCCCAGCTGAATGTGTGCCTGTGTGACTTGGTCTAGGTGATCCTGCTGTGGCAGGGGGATTGGACTGGATGATCTTTTGAGGTCCTTTCCGATCCCTAAGGATTCTATGATTCTACAGCCCAGTCAGGAATATTTTGGTTTCAATTTGTTTTGCCATGGCTACAAAAGACACACTCCTGTTCACAGACACTCCACAGAAACTCTCTGTTTCCTGCCAACTTTCAAGGCAGAGATGGAGCTGACTGTACTAGTGTCTTTGTTCCTTCACTTTTCTTAGATGCTCTGGGGTAAATTTTTATCACTCAAGTTCTCATTTGTGTCAGGGAGCCCTTGGCATGACAGAAGGTAAATGGGGTTACCTCTCACCCAGGTGATCCTGGCATGACTAAAGAGCAAGTGGAGAATTTTCTGTCCAGATGTGTTTTCAGAAAGCTGGGATCTCTGTGTAGTCCATCCTGAAGAAGTGAGGTTCGGAACAATGTTCCCTCACCTGTGGGCACCCTGTAAAATGACCTCTGGCACTGGCAGGCTTCCCAGAAGGATGCTGAGCTTTGTGATGTTTGGCATTTTCCTGAGAGCTATTACAGGACTAAGACTCTGAAAAATTCCTGATAGCACAGGCTTTTCAGGTGAAAACTGCCACTGGATACAGCATGCAGAATGGAGAGAAGGAGAAGCAAAGCCGGGGTGATGCACCAGAGAAGGTTTAGATTGGATATTAGGAAAAAATTCTTTACTGAGAGGTAAAGCATTGGAACAGGCTGCGCAGGGAAGTGGTGGAAACATCATTCCTGAAGGTGTTCAAAAACCATACAGATGTGGCACTTGGGTGCATTTTTTAGTGGGCATGGTGGTGTTCCATTGACAGTTGGATTTGATGAGCTTAGAAGTCTTCTCCAACCTTAATGATTCAAGGATTCTACTTCTTGTATTTTAAATAAAGCTGTTGCCAGTTGGCACAAATCTGATACTAAAGTATTTTAAAAGCACCTTCTCAGTGTCGTCCTGCTGTGGGAGCTGATTTGTTCTAGCCTCCTAAATGCACTGTCACTTCCCATGGGTGTTCCTTTGTGCCTGAAGCTCATCTTAAAAGCTTAAGAGCAGCACCTTTCTTCCCATTCTTACCAGAATTGTCACCTGCAGTGGAGTTTGGGAAGTGGGAAGGTTCGGAGAACTCCTGTCCTTCCTCTTGGCTGGGCCATGTCGTCTGTGTGCCACAGACCTTTGACTCAACTCTGAAAGTGTTTTGACTTTGATCTGAACCATTTCCTGCCCCTCCACATTGAAGGAGCAAGGTTTCCTTTAGTTGTTTCTTTAAAATCCCTCAACCAATTTCCAAATCCCATAACCAAATTTCCATATAATCTGATGTCTTAAAAAATACCCTTAGAACCATTCTCCTCATCCTTTGTCCTACAGTTTGAAAGTGGTCAGGATCACTGAACTGCGTTGCAGTAGAATCATGCAGAGAAGAAACCAAGCCAGGTTAGACCTTCCTATTTCAATCCCTGTTTGCAGAGTAAAGATCTCAGTGGAGCAGATTCTCTACCATATAACTGCAGTGAGGAATCTGTGTGCCTTGAGCACTTACAGTTACCTCTTTAACTGATACCACTATTTTCTTTCCTCAGAACACAGATAAGTGACAAGCTCAAGGAACTGATCCTGCGCATGCTTGATAAAAATCCAGAAACAAGGATAACGGTCCCTGAAATTAAGGTAAATTGGACATTGATGTTATAGTCTTCTGTCTCAGCTGATTTGGTTGTTTCTTTGGTACTTTCTACACACCTTCTGCTTCAACAGCAGAGCTGTTCCTGCCGTTGTTCTTTCTGCCGCTGAATGGGGGAGTGCTCATCAAACAGTTCTGTTGCTACCGCTTGCTGGGGGAATATTGGCAAAAGCTTTCTTGCTTGCTTATTTCAATTAAAATTACTCAAAAGCTGGCTGATCCTCAGTGAATCCCCAGCAGAATTGACATAATTATGGGGACTTCTAGCTGCAGAGCCTGTGCTGTCAGTGTTGGACCTGCATTACAGAGTTGCACTTGTGCTCTTTTGGTGTTTGTGTGGTCAGTGGCCTTAGGGCAGCACATTAGTGTTTATCAGCTTTACCTGGGAGATGCTTATGAACACACAGAATCATTGAATCATAGAATGGTAGAGGTTGGAGGTGACCTCTGGAGATCATCTAGCCCAGTCCCCCTGCCAAAGCAGAATCAGCCAGGGCAGGCCCCACAGAGATGTATCCAGGCAAGTTTTGAAATTCTCTACAGAAAAAGACTCCACAGCCTCCCTGGGCAGTCTGTTCCAGTGCTTTGTCACTCTCACAGTAAAGACATTTTTTTCTGATGTTGAGGTGGAGATTTCTGTGTTCTGGTTTGTATCTCATCTTATCGTAGAGCACCACTGAAAAGAGACAGGCCTTTCTTCTTGTCACCCACCCTTCAGGTATTTGTAAACATTAATAAGATCCCCTCTCAGTCTTCTCTTCTCCAGACTAAGCAGCCCTAGCTCTGTCAGTCTTTCCTCATAACAAAGTCTCTTAATCATCCTGATAGTCTTTTGGACTCCTACTAATAGAGAGAGTCAACTACAACTAGTGGAGTCCAATGCCTCACAGGATTTGGCCTCTTCATGTATTTGCATGGTCTTTCTGTCTTCCTGTTACTCTTCAATGAGGTTGTGGACCTGATGGACACTTAAGATTTCCATAGAGACCCATCAGCATCCTCTGCAGGGCACACAACTCCTCTCCACTTTGCCTCAGGCCAACCCCGGCACATTTGCCACCAAAGCTGACAGTAAGAGTGACATCCCTTCCCTCCATGCCCAGAAGACCACAGCCAGTGATGGTGGAAAGTCTTCATTTTAAGGGATTTTACTTGTCAGCTTTTGCAGGCACTTAATGTGGGAACTTGCACCTGCTAAGATCCCCTGGGGAGAAGAGCAGATGTGCATTCTGGATCTTATTCCTGGTCATGAACTGGAAATACTTGGTGTTCTAAAGAATTCATGTTTAGCGTGAAAGGGCTTATGTTTCTTGCGCAAGTCTGAGTTCTGGGCTCATCCCTGAGCCTTGAACTTAGCTTTCCTCATGTTCCAAGGAAACCATCCCATAAGAGGCAGTAGAAAAAAAGGAAGCATTCCTCTGTTCTTCCCCCGTGTAGCTTCTTGGCAGAGGTTGCTGTGGGTGGTGTCACCATCACAGAAGGCAGTAGCCAGAGGAACCTAGAGAGTAAAGGAGATCCCAGCACACATGCAGCTGCTACAATCCAGACAAGGAGAAGATACTCTCCCTCTGTATTTGTATTCATAGATAAATCCCTTTGAGCCTTTTTACTCTGAAGTAGCGTGGAGCAGGCCACACAGCAGTGGGGCCCCAGCTTTGGCTTCTTGTAGTCAGAGCCTTCTTCTCCTTCTCCCAGGATTCCTTCTGTTTTTCATTTCTGTTTTCAATCTGATCCTCCTTCTTTTTTATATTCCTTTCTTTCATGTCAGACAAAATGCTGACATAGCATCAGAAGTTAGCATACTGGCAAGCGGCTTCTCATTGTGATCATTCATGGTCGATTCTGCATTGAAGGCAAATGTTGCAAAAGCTGGAAGGAGGCAGACAAATTATACAAAGGGGTTAGGCTGCAAAAGTATCTTAACTGTGCGATCAGCCTTGACCTTGCACTTCTCTCATCACTGACATTGCAGCACTCTGCTGTTGAAGAGAGAGACCTACAGCCCTCCTTCTGTCCTTCTGCAGGTGCATCCATGGCTAACAAAGGATGGCAAGGAGCCACTGCCGCTGGAGGAAGAGCATTGTACCATGGTGGAGGTGACGGAGGAGGAGGTGAAGAACTCTGTGAAAACAATTCCGAGTTTGCCGGCGGTGGTACGTATAAAGCACAACTGCATCCGCTGCGTGGGTAAAGAGTTTTGTACTTTGCTGAGGCTTTCAGCTAGTGAAGGAGGTTTGGAAAGGGTACATGTGCTCCTGGCACAAAGAACTTGACCTTTCCACCTAGTGTGAACTCTTGTGTCTCTGAACAGTGCAGCAGCCTGACTCTTTCTTGTGGTTTAGGTTGTTTTGTGCCAGTTTGGATTTCTCAGGGTCTTTAAAACACAAATAAAACCAAGGACAATGTTTATAGTAAAAGACAATAAGTTGTATTAACAGTAAAGAAAGGGTTAAAAGACAAGTGAATTTAAAAAAAAAACACTGCAAAGTACCATTAAAGCCTGGTCACCACACAGTGTGAAAAGTGCTGCAGCTGCTACCAAGCGACTTCCTTTTTCCCACCTGCCTTTTTCCCCCTTCCAACACCACTCAGCCAGCCTCTGCAGAGAGAGAGAGAGAAGGAAGATGGATTATCTTTCACCAGGTTCATGTAGCAGGATCGAGAGAGAGTGAGCTAGAGCAGCCACTCCATATTGAGCTGGAAGCCCCAAAGAGAAAGGCCTGTAGCATTTCACGAGTCTTAAAAGTGTCTTGGACAGGGATATCTGTCTGTCACATGTACAAAAGGTCAGGGTCAACCCGCAACAGTGTGCAGGACCTGAACATGGGAGCAGTCCTGTTTATATCTGGCTGCTCTCCTCGTAAGAGCTGTAGAGTCAGTCCTCCAAAGTGTCTGGCATCTAACATTCCAGCACAGCAGAAGCATCCCAAATGTATTTTATTTCATCTAGAGTTTTCAGTACACCTCGTTTTAATAGTAAAAAAAAAAGGCTCCAGACCTAGAGGTGGCCTGGCCAGAGAAGCAGGGACAGGACTCCTGCAACAAATCATAGAGCTAACACTTGTCCACTAGCCTTGGGACAACCACAAGTGGGTGTTGAAGGCTGTGATGGCAATGAAGAGATACTATGGGCAATTGCTGTGATGCAGATGTCTTTGGAGATTCCTTATGTGGAGAGAGGTGCTGAACACAAGGACTTGTTTTCACAGCTCTTTTTGTGTGAATTAAACATAGACATCTGCTCCAACAGCTAGCCTTTCCCCTTGATGGTAGAATCTTTGCCTTTGAACCTGAAGGATCAGGCAGTATGCCACAGGCAGTGCCTGCCTAATTGCATGGTGCATGAGAGCTCTGGTGCCTCCTTTTCAGGGGCTCGGAGCAGCATGAGTGGCAGGCAGTGGGTAGCAGTGCCTGCTTTACCTCTTGCCAGCAGTGATGTGCATCCAGCAGCCTAGGCTTGCTGGCCAATGGAATGGCCTTGATTCTGCCTGGAAACCATGTAGAGTTCTGTGGGCACCTCTAGGTCATGCTTTAGCTGTCATGTTCTTAAATGTCTGTTGAATTATTACAGAAGCTGCTGTTAAGATTCCTCTGAACTAGCTCCAAGGGGGTGGTGTGTTGGTCCTGTTGTTCTCACCGATTTCTTTTCCTTCCTCAAAGATCCTGGTGAAGGCCATGCTAAGGAAACGCTCCTTTGGAAATCCGTTTGAGGTTCAGAGCAGGCGGGAGGAGAGGTCCATGTCTGCTCCAGGGAACTTACTGATGTATGTATGTACAGCTCTACCTGGCTTTGCTGCAGGAGCAGTGTAAAGGAGCATGTGGAGGATGGAGGAAGCCGTTTGCAAATCTTTTCTGTAGCATTTTGGGACAGAACTCCCTTACAAATCAAACACTGAGGCTCAAATCTATCTCTCAGGTTGCTGTAAAGCAGCCCAAGAACTGCATTTTACAGGTGCAGTGCCCAGGAAAACACACATAAGGTGCCAAACTTGGGTCTGTTTTCTCAACTACTAATTTATAACACGCTTTGATCCATTAAAGATTGATGACCTAAGATAAGTTTAACTAGGGTCTCATTCAATCTCGATGTGTACTGGAGGGTCTGACTCTTCTTGCCTTCTTATGGACAACGGAAAAGGTACCAGATGATGGCTTTGCTTGATTTATAAGGAGGAAATGAGACAATGTGGTTTGCCAGTGGTCTGAGGCCTGAATCTGTGCAGAGACACCGTGGCGACACGTGGACAGAGAGCAGAAAACGCTTTGACATTGCTCTTCAATTTCAGAAGACAGACAGTAGTTTTCACACACTTGGTTGTGATAAGGTGGAAGGCACTGCAATGGAAACTTTTAGAGGCTGGATATAAATGGGCATATTTGGATTGAAAATTGAGTAGACAAATTAATTACTATTAAATTCATCAGTGCATTTTAAACACAGCAGTCAGGGATGGGGGAAGAGCTTCTCTGTCCTTTACTTGGCTCTTACATTTTTTCCTCCTGTTGATTGTCCATCCCTTTCAGAGCCGGGGTTCTGCGCTGTCAGCTGGACCATTAGCCTGGCCTGGGACAGTTATTTTCCTGTTCCCGGCCTTCAGAATCTGCAGGTTGCAACAAAGCTGTGCTGTCCCAGAATGAGCTTTGTCCACCAGAAATCCCAGCACCATGCCCAGCAGACTCCCACAAGGGTGTGCACAGGCTCCCTACAGCTTTGACAATGCAAATAGGGGATTGTCTCTCTGTCTCAAGAGTGTGTGGGGATTCAAGGGCTCAGCTCAGTACAGGATAATGATGCTCTAGTACCCAAACGTGTATCAGAGACTCCAGGAACAGTTCAAGCTACTAACAGTAACATGAGAATTTTCCTATTAATATGAGAATGGCCAGGCAGAAATTAGGGCTTCTCTCCCCAAACCGGTGGCAGGATCCTAGCTGAAGTGCAATGCATGTAGCATGGACAGTAAACAGCAGGAGGTGAACGCCATGCTGTACCATGGCAATGATGATAGAGCAGCTATCAGAGCAGCATGGTGGGTTGCCTCACATGACTGGAGTGCTGCAGTCAATGGCTACAAGTACAACACAGCGGAGAGGGGACAGTCCCAGAAGCTCTTTGAATGTGCCTGTGCAGCCAAGCTAGTCCTCTTCCTCAGTGGTTTATCTTGTGGCACATTGGGACAGCCTGCTCTTGTGCCTCTAAAAGCACGTTTCTGTAGAATGCCCAGCCTGCCTGGACTTGTTCGTCCTTCAGGAGTGTCTCCCAAGTGACTCCCTCAACCACTAACCCAAACAAGGCAAAATCTACCCTCCAGAAGTCCACTGTGACAGTTTTGTTGACCCCGCTCTTCACTTCACAAAGGATCAAGAACTCAATCATTTCATGGTCGCTAAGCCAGTCATTAACAGTGCCTGCAGAAGCAACCGATCGTTTCTCACTCTTCTTGCTGCAGATTATCTTTTACCCGCATCTTTTGAACTTTCACAGTTTCATCCAGCGTGCTGTTTCCCCCATTTTTTCCATCTGCTCCAGGCTGCTCCTAACCGACTCACACTGGCTTTACCACATTTTATGACTCTCATTTATTGCAACTGCTACCCAAAAAATCAACTGCTGTGCTTGACAGAACAAATGTACTTTACCACTATGGCTGCCATTACTAGTTTTGAAATGTAGTTGTCAGCTCCAGTATGGGGGATCAGTCTGTAATGAGAAAGTTTGCTCCTTTTCCGGCTTTACCAGAAAGAGCAAAAGAGCTGTTGGTGCCCTTAGGATCATCTTGTCCATGTCAGCTAGGCAGGAGCAAGCCAGGGCAGCCCCAAGGTAGCTGACTCATGAGGGCTTTCTGCTGAGAAAGTCCATGGGCTCAGTGCCATAGGGCTTGTCAAAAATAGGCTGCAAAGACCCCCTGGGGCAGCTGGGTTTACAGCATCATTTTTAATAAAGGAATGGCTGCAGATTGGATTTAAATTTGGCAGATGGTGCCACTACAAATGCTCCCTCGGTTTCTGCTAGTCTGTCTCTCTGGTCCCAGGAAGATTTTGGGTAGGTACCACATAGGTGCTGTCAGATCAAAGTCAAGCCCAACCGAAAGCCTTAACCAATTTTCACTGCAAAGAGAGAACTGCGTGTCTTGTGGGAAGAGCCATGTTGCACAGTATGGGTGGGTGCTCTTATGGTCCACCAAGGCACCAATTACAGCTTTCCAATGGCAAAGATCCACGATCAGCAGGACCCTCCAGTGAGTGACCCACACTCACTTCTGAAGGCTGCTGCTCACCTCTTTGCGTGTTGTGATGGCACGGCCATAATATGGGACACAGCCTGCAGAAGTGCCAGTGCTACCAATACCCATCCTCATCTGTTCTTTAGGCTGTGAGTCCATGTGACTAATACAGCATGGTCCATTTCACTCTGTTCGGCAGGCTCGTTAGATACCTCAGTAGAAGCTCCTTTGCCTGCTGCCATCATCTTCATGTTGCTTTCTTCTTTTGTTTCACTGTTTTGCCCTCAGGGACCGACTCCTCTCGAACTCATCTGTCTGTTTGCATCTGTCTTTAAGGTAATTTGGTGTCTGTATTTCCCCTGGATCCTGTAGAAACACATCCTTTTCTCAATTGTGTGGTAGAGCATTTGGCCTCAACCTTCCTGTAGGAGCAGTTTGGCTGCAGTAGTTGTGTGTGACGCTAATGTTTATGGATGCTTTTTATTACTATCTGTGTTCTTCAGCATTCAGGCCTTCTTTGGAGAGAATGAGTGAAAAAAGCTAGTTGGGTTTTAGCAGGGACTGCTGCTCAACCCCATACTCACAGAGGGAATAGCTACAGAATTGGGGAAAGGTTGAGCTCTGTAATTTGGGCTGAGGTTCAATAGTGATTATGAAAAAAAAAATGAATAAAGCCTGGAGCCATCTCTGCCCCAGCTGCTCCAGCAATCTCCCATGCCTCTGCTTCTGATGGACCAGAATCAGCTGCTCTGTGTGACCCTACCACTCAGTCTACCACAGCCAGGACTTCATAAAACTACAGTCAGTGTCAAGTCTCAGCTTATAGTGCTTAGGCAGGACAAAGCCCATGGAGATCTGGTCTGTGGTGGTACACCAGGAATCAGCCATGTGCTTCTCAGTACCTTTGGGAGCAGCTCCAAGGCTCTGGATACTTGGGAAAGCTGGTTTATCACTCCAAGAGGAGCTCAAGACATTCTGCCACCTGTTCCAAGCAGGGAAGGTCTTGCAGGGATTCTCCAAAAGTAGTCCATAGAAAATGCTGGCAGAGGAGGATGGGGACCAGTATGGCACTGTTGGTGATGGCTGCTGCCCTCTGCTGTGTCTTCATGGAGAAGAAGGGACCTCACCAGCCTCAGGGAGGGCAGTTCTAATATTATTGAATAGGGACTTGTTGGAGGGATTAAACTTGGGTTTGGTACCGTCTGGATATCATGTAAAACTGTTTTGCTTTGCACTCCTCCAGCCCTGATTCCCTGTTTGGAGGGTAGAGTTGGCATTAAACACACCCCTGGCATGGAGTGAGCGCAGCAGAACATACCTGGAGCTAGGATGTGTGAATCTGGCTGCACCATGGGGAGAAAGGTGACACTGCTATGGTATGGGGTGATAAATCATTTAAGGAGGTTAATGACAGCATCAAAGATGGAGCAGCTCCTCAGCCTTCCCACATGGAAATGGTCCATGCTCAGGGCAGAAGGTCAGTAAGCAGTCAGAACAGAAAACATAATTTTTTATTAGTTCTGGTTTCTTAAAAAAGTAGCACAGACCTTTCAGTGTCCTTGCCAGCCAGACAGAGGCCCCAGGGCCCCAAACCCAACCTCCTGAATGCCTTGTGCCCCGGGTATGTGCAGCTGTGACTCTCCACCACTGGGTTGGCTTCTCCACACAGACTGAGTCTCCTACAATTGGGCAGGCATGAGTGAGGACAGGTACACACACACACCCTGTCGCCCACCAGGAGACTGAGATGGTTGGGGCTTTATGCTCTGGGTATCTTCACATCTCCTGACAGAAAAGCAGTTTAAGTGTGAGTCATCCACCTGCTAGCGTTCTGTGCTGTGCAGGGGAGGCACAGTATAGGCAAAGAGTTGCATGTTGCATAGGCAAAATGAGGTTCAGGTAGAAGCATTCAGCGTTTCTTGCTTTTCAAAGCTTTGGAGAAGCAGTTTGTGATATCAGGCCATCACACTGAATCACTAAAAATGTACCAGAGAAAAGCAAACCGTAACTCCCCATTGCTGCTGGTCTCCAAGAGCCAGGCACTTCCTTGTGATGCCACAGGCAGGAGAAGGACAGTCAGGGAAGCACAAAGCTCAGACTTCAGGTTGCAGAGGCCAAGCAATTGTATAGGCTTAGCTGTACAGAATGGCATCTCATCAAGCTGGGACATTACTCAACTGTGTACGTGTTACCAGCATGACAGGCTGCATCACTGCTGTTCTCTTTAACATGGATGCAGTTGACCTGGGTTGCCTGTTGGAATAAACACCCTCTTCCATTGCTACATGCCTATAATCTCTTTATTTCCTTGCCATTCCTGTAGAAAACAAGGGAGCAGAGAAGCAAGCAGAGACCTGGAGCTGCCCAACGTGTGTGAAGATGAAGCCACACCCTGAAGCTGCTGGGCTGGTGCAGGCTGGTTGCTCATGTGCTGCCACCGTTGTACCCATCATGGTGTTGCCTAACACACATCTGCCCGCATCACTGAGTCTGGGGTCTGCAAAGTGAAAGAGGAAAATAAAAACCACAAAACCACGTAAACGGACCAACCCAGAAAATCGGAAATGAGAGAGAGAACAGCAGCTAGGAGAAGAGTGAGTCCTCAGGCCATAAGCTGGCAGAGGGCTGGCTTGGCCCCAAGGGCAGCTGTTTTCCTCATGCAAGGCATCTGTGTGCTTATCCCCACGTGCCTTCCTCTCCGCTTGTGCTTCACACCTGTTCTTTGTCATTGGGAGTCTTGGCCAAATAGTGTGATTTCATTTGTAATGCAGCAAACCAAATGTTGTCTCATGGGTCATCGGCCCCAGAGGCTTTTCTCATGCTTTATTGCACTCTCTGTTCCAAGCATCAGGAAACAAAACCATCATAAGAGCCAAGTTTTATATCAGAAGGCAACTGGTTTATTTAATGCACTGTGAAATCACTTCTGTCAGGACAGAGTTCTGTTCCTGTTGGACATGATGGCAAAATTTCTGCAGATATCTTAGATCTTGCTTTTGGAATGAACACTGTCACTCTCTACACCTTTCTTTTTCCTCTCTTCTTATGCCTCTGTTTGCACAGTGTAAATCCTTTCAGCAGCAATGGCTTTATTCAAAGCAGTCGTACAATAGAGCTATGTGCAGTATATCAATGAATCTTTGAATGCCATAGAGATCTGGACCACGGGGATATGCGGTTACGTGGAAGGCTTTAGTACCCCAAGGATGTCTGCTGACCATGTGTGCCCTTGCCATGGGGATGGAAACACACAGCGTCAGCTGTACCCAGTCCTGCACATGTGAGCATTGGTCTTAAAGATCACAGAATCATTAGAGTTGGAAGGAACCTCAAGAGATCAAGTCCAGCTTTCTGTAGCTAAAGCATAACTGCCTAAAGCACAGTGCAAAGGGCTGCATCCAGGTGGGATTTGAAAAGGAAATCAAATCTACCCTAAGTAAATATGTTAAATTCTCCCAAGATGTGTGTGTGTGTGTGTCCATCTGTTGGAGGAGGAGGAAGATGCTGCAAAGAGATGTGGACAGGCAGGTTCAATGGGCAGAGGCCAGCGGGATGAGGTTTAACAGGGCCAAGTGTAGGGTCCTACCCTTTGGCCACAATAACCCTTTGAAGCTCCAAACTGGGAGATGAGTGGCTGAAGAGTGGCCTGGCAGAGAGGGATCTGGCTATACTGGTTGACATGAGGGCTGCCTTCAGCATTGAAGACCAAAGCAAAGAAGACACGCAATAACTCAGTTTTCTACCACTAGTGTACCTGTCTTGCTCATCATGCAGCTCACATTTTTCCTGGTCTTCCATGATGTAGCGGAAAAAACCCTTCTTACTGTCTGATAGCCCTTGCCAGATGTAAATCCAGATTAGCCTTAGGTCTTGCCATTGCATCCCTCCATTCTCTGACAATTTCCTTGTATTCTTCCCATGGCCATTCTTGTTTTCCATGTTCTACACATTTTTGTCTTCCTTCTAAGTTTTTCCAGATGATCCTTACTCATCCATGCAGACGGAAAGAAGCAACAGGTTGCCTGTTATCTCCTTTGAAATTAAATTTCCTGGGACAGCAAAAAGTCAGTGGAGGGTTTTTAGACTAAGGAAAGCTACAGGACATAAATGACATCAAAACCTGTTCTTTTTCTGAAGGATTTAATTTGTAATTTTGTGCAATTCCTACACAAGTGCTGATGCTACTATTTTATCCGTGGATTGCTTCTGAACTTGGGATTAGAACCTGTGACAGCAGGTAGGAGGTTGCACTTAACAGGGCAAATGCGGCTGTTTCAGTGACTGTTGGCTGTGTGGGCTGTGTATAATTAGGAATCTCCATCTTGCACTTGGAGAATAAAAATCAGTGACATTAATCCTTCAAAGTATCTGTCAGTATTTTCCGCTGAGTCCTGTGGGACCTGAGCACGCCACTAGGAAACCAGGAGGGTCTAATTCTTCTTTTATATTTCTTAAATGAAGGAGGCCATTAACTTTTGATTCATACCTAATCATTTTTTCGGGTTAATCCTGAGGGCTTGAGACTTCTTTCCCTCATTTTTTTTTTGTGTGAGGGGATATGCAGATGAGGGCTGTTGGTAGCAACTAGTCTTCCCATTCTGTTTACTGCAATTGATTTTGGTCATTTGGCCTTTTCATAGCTGGGCATTGATGATGGTGGCTTCTGTTGCCTTCAGCTACTGCCATGCCTGACTGTAGATATGGGCAAACTGAGAACAGTTAATCTGTTTTATTAAGGAGACCTTTTATTTTTAAGGCAGACAAAGGCATTATATCCTTAAAAGGTCTGCTCTGGGCTTGTTGTCCGCATCAATTGTATCCCAGCTGTGTGGCAAACGTAGTGAAGGATCTAAAGCATATGTCTCCCAGAGTGGCTGAGGAAGCTGGAACTGTTTAAAATGCAGAAAAAGCAGCTTGGGGGAGACCTTCTCACTGTCTACAATTACCTGAGGCTGTAGTGAGGCGGACGTTGATCTCTCTCCCAAGGAACTGGCGTTAGAACAATAGAAAATAGCCTCAAGTTGCATGAGGGGAGGTTTCGATTGGGCATTAGGAAAAATTTCTTCATTGAGTGAGTGGTAAAGCATTGGTACAGGCTGCCCAGAGGTAGTGAAGTCAAAAATGTATAGATGCAGCATTTTAGGACATGGTTTAGTGGATACAGTGGTGTCGGGTTGATGGTTGGACTTGATGATCTTAGTTATCTTTTCCAACCTATATGATTCTGTGATTCCATAAATCCTACAGTTTTGCATCCATCTACACCAGCTGTGTGCTCAGTGTCTTCGGAGAGCCCCAGATTCTGCTTTGGCTGCATGCTATGAATTTTAAGCACACGGTTGGCGCAGTCAGCTTTGGTTGTTTTTTCCAACTTGGCAGTGAGCCTGGACTGGGACACCTTGAAGGAAATGTCTCTTCTGAGAAATTGCACATTGTTCTGATCTCCGGGAGGCAGACCGCTTGGTCTTGCTTGGTTAATAGCTCTAGGTCTTCCGTTTGGGAGGTAGTGCTAAGCTAAAATCCTGGTTTAGTCTCTTCTGTCTGGCATGGAGGAATACTGTAGCCAGTGTCTTTAACCTTAAGGACAGTCAGCACTTGTGAATAGACGAGGTTTTCAGCTCTCTAGTGATGTCTTGCAGCATGGGAATGGGTGCATGGATCAGGGTGTTGATTACACCACTTCTCCCTGTCATGCCTGTGCAGGGGATCTGCTTTGCACAGTTATTTTTTTCCCCATTGACACATCCATAAGAAATGGCAGTGTGGGCAGAAGAGATGTGTCCCTGGAGCTGGCATAGGTTTGTGGAGTAGGTGCGCAGAATGAGGGATTTGCAACAAGCCTATTGTTGTGTGGCGGCTGGGGGCAGAAGGAAGAGCTGGAAGTTTTAGCTGCAGCACTGTCTCTCCAGCCCAATCTGTGCAGAAGCCCACACTCATGAGAGAGACTAAATCATCCATGACAGTAAGTGTGACTGGGCTGTGGTTATTTTTTATTTTTTCAGTGCCTTGAGAAAGAAGCAGCTGCACAGCAAATGATGGGGCTTTCTGACAGATCAAGTGCCACACATGTCCAGTATCATTTCAAGGGTGGATAAATCAGGCCTGTCCTTTGCTGGTCATGGTGGCATCAGGTACGTATCTCGTTTGTGTCATGTTACAGAATCACAATCGCAGGATGGATTGGTGGGAAAGAACCTTCAAAGTTCATCCAGTCCAACCCCCCTGCAGTGAGCTAGAGCAGGTTGCTCAGAACCCCATCCAACGTGATCTGGAATAAGCCCCATCCAACCAGGACGAGGGATTCTACCACCTTTCTGGGCAACTTGGGACAGTGCATCACCATTCTCACTGTCAAAAACATGAGATAGAAGTATCTAGTTTGAATCTCCCTCTTATAGTTTAAACCATCATCCCATGGCTTGTTACACCTCCTCCATCTTTCTTACCAACCCCTGTAATTACTGAAAGGCTGCACTGAGCCAAGAACTTTTCCAGCTAAATACCCCAGCTCTCCCAGCCTGGCCTCACAGCAGAAGGCTTCCATCCTTACAGCATTTCTGGGATCTCCTGTGGCCCCACTCCGACAGCTGTAATCAACATTTCCTGTGCAGATTGTGGTTCACTTCTGTACCTTGCAGGTTAGAGAGATCTTTGCCTTTCAGAGCTGCAAGTGCATCTTTCCTATGGAAAATATTTCTGGGGAGTAAATGGAGAAGGCAGGAGCAGCATGTGGTCAGGTAGTATCAGGGTTGGTCATGGGTAAGCTGATTATGACCACAGCCAAAGAGAGCCTGGCAGGGGTGCGGCATAGCTGTTAACATGCAAACCAAATTGTAGCTCAATGAAACAACTCCCAAGGATGGAGTGTAGTTCCTTCTTTATTGCCAGACTTGTAGTGGGGAGTTAGTGGAAGGGATTTTATGGTCCTTCAGCATGGCTCCGTGACCTGAAGCCATTGCTGCGAGGGATTAAGGAGTTTTTTCTTGGTTTCTGTGAGGTGTGTGGCTGGGGGAGCTCATTGGTTTGCTCTGTCTAAATCAGTTCCCTCTCGTGTTGCTTGGGACAACAAGAAGCTTTGGAACCGATGCAAGGGTTGCTGTACTGGGCAGACAGGTGGTGCAAGTTAAAAGGAGTATTTAAAAATCACTAATAAAGCGTCCCAGACCATAATGTGTGGACTCGATCTTAAAGGTCTCTTTCCAATCTGAATGATTTCCTGAATGTGGAAAGCAGAAGGGAGGAGATTGTGTGTGTCTGTAACTTAGTTTGGGTACCAAACTTCATCGGGCTACATTTATGACCTGCAAAAAAAACCATGCTCTGATCAGGTCTCTCACAGCCACAATTCCTCTGGATTATCCTATGACGTTGTTGCTCTGAATGCAGCCTTCACTGGGGCAAGGGAAGAAAGGAGCTCGAGAGTAGATTGCTGTGTGCAAAGCTGCTGGTGACAGCAGAAAGTCAAAGCGTTCAAAAAAAAGAACCCAGTGTAAATTTGAGAAAAAAATACATCGCAAATTTTGAGGATATAATTTGGATCCTTGGTGCTGCAATTTCTAAACCCGTTCTGTTGGAATTTATGTCTTTCATATGCTCATACTGGACGTTAAATCTGTGATTCTGTATGTTCTCTGTAACTTGAGCATGATGTATGTGCACTCAGTTACTGTTACACTGTAAATATGTACCATTAACAGAGAGGCTATTTTTTGCATGCTTTTATATTCTAGAACAGAAGAAAAAGTTACAATAAAGTCCACAGAAACAGCATGAGTGTAAGTGCAGTTCCTAATGTGGCACTTGCCGATGGCTCTCGTGTTGTTTTGCTGTTTAGACCCCTCTCTGCTTTTACCTACAGCTCAGAGTAGCTCACAGGGCTCCCAACACTCCTGCCCCAGTTTTGCTTATTTCATGCTGATTGGAGTCTCATGAGGTAAAAAATGCAGAAAATCATGGATGTTATTAGAAGGTAAGGAAATTTATTAACAGAGCAGCAAAGAAAGGGTTTAACAGGTAGAAGAGCCAAGAGCCTTTCACCCCACCTCCAACTGTCTTCTCCCACTGTTTTTTTCTCTCCCAACATATGGATAACATTTGCACTACTCTACCACCACAGCACCACTGAGATAAAATCTTCTAAAAGACATCTATGGGAAGGGAGAAGAGGGAAAGATTTATTCTTTTCACATGGAAAGCCTGAGAGGAACAGAAACCAAGATTGTGCCTGGATGCTTGATAGAGGAGAGTCTGTCACATTCGAGGAACTCTTTTTGGTGAATAGGATTAAGGGAAGGGCTATCTGGTATTACCTTCTTAGTCCTGCTGACCACACTGTTTCTGATGCAGGCCAGGATGCAGTTGGCCTTCTTAGCCACCTGGGCACACTGCTGGCTCCTGTTCAGCTGGCTGTCAACCAACAACCTCATGTCCTTTTCTGCCAGGCACCTCTCCAGCCACTCTTCCCCCAGCCTGTAGCTGCTGGGGGTTGTTGAGACCAAAGTGTATGATCCAGCACTTGGCCTTGTTAAACCTCACCCCACTGTCCTCAGCGCATCACTCCAGTCTGTCCAAATCCCTCTGCAGCACCTCCTTACCCTCCAGCAGATTGACACTCCCACTTAATTTCACATGTGCAAATTTATTGGGGTGCACTCGATCCCCTCATCCAGGTCATTGATTAAGATGTTAAACAAGACTGGTTGCAACACTGAGCCCCAAAGAACACCACTTGTAACCAGTCACCAGCTGGGTTTAACCCCATTCACCACAGCTCTCTGGGCTCGTCCATCCAGCCAGGTTTTAACCCAGCAAAGAGTCCATCTGTCTGACTCATGAGCTGCCAGCTTCTCAGGTAAACAACATCCACAGCTTTTCCCTCATCCACTAGGTGGGTCACGGGATTATAGAAGATGAGGTTGATTAACAGGACTTGCCCTTCATGAACCCACGTTACCTGGTACTTTTGCACTGTGACAGGTTTTTCAGTTTCAAACCATCAGAAAGGTGAGCTCTCTTGACCATTACCCTCATTCTGCAAAACCCATCTCATTCACCATTCTTATGAAAAACTGTCTGAAAAATTCTGAAATAATTACTTTTGATTCTCATTTGACTTTCATAGGTGTTCTTAAAAATAGCACTGTTCCCTCTCAAAAGACCAATGTTTCACTATACCACTAACACATATTACTGAAATACGCTGAATATCCCACTGATAATTTTATTACACCTTGGAAGAACTACATGTGACAACATCCTTCTCTATGTATTTACCATTAAATTTACCATTAATTTAATTTACCATTAAATGAAGCAATATCTAGATATTTGCATTCAAATTACAGACTAGTGGCTGCTTGATTTCCACCACTAAACTAATGGTAATGATGTAAATGAAGACATGCAGTAAGAGCATTTACAGAAGACACCACATTAATCGCATTTATATTTCTAATACGAAGTTTGAAGAAAAGCTACCTAAGTTTTAACCAAGCTGTTTTCTAAAAAGGAAAGCTAATTTTGACTTGATTCCCTTCTTCTGAAGTGTCATGTGCACACACACAGCTCCAAAGCTCAACGCACATTTCCTCCATGAGGAGCTTAAAAGCATCCACAGTCTCACCGGTCTCCAGCTGCACATGTAGGATACATGTGTTCCAGAAGGTTACTTTTACCAAATTAATCATGTATTAAGTCATCAAACAATATATAGATACAGCAGCCAATTTTTATGCTTTAAACACATTAATCTCAGTAACATCTACATTATACTCAAGTTTAATGTTTTTAAAACATCAATACAAGTAAAACAGAAATTAGTATTGATGTTTCTTGATACACCTGTGCAGTAGATTCAAATCCTGCTGAGGCAAACAGTGAGTGCAACTATCTTGAATCAGCTACAGAAAGAATAAGGTTAATTAAGAGACTTCAGAGAACTCAAACATGTAACTCAGTCTTCACAATGTTTTTACCAAAAAAATGTGATTAAAAACAAAGAATGTGAACTTCACTAGTGGAAGGACACTAGTCATCAAAACCAAACAATATATAGATACAGCAGCATACACTAAAATTGGACCAGGTGATTAGGTTTCTCAGTGCATTGCTGGTCAATAGAGCAGCCATGCTGTCCATGCCACCTCTTTGCAAACATAGGTGGAGTAGTAGCAACCCAAACATTTCAGAAATTGGGACAAAATTCAGTATTAGCAGTAGCAGATCTCTCTTCAGAATCCTGACATCAGTGTCACTGTCTTACTCTTCTCCATGCACTTCCTAGTTGTTAGCCTCCAACACTCCAACAAGCAGGATCCAAGCCTTTGGGAAAGGCTGTCTGTGCACAGAAACTCCTTCAGGAACTATGCAAAGTCCCATTCTCTGACAATAACAGAAAATGCACTTACAGTCTCACAGGTCTTAAGACATCCTCTCCTTTTTCCTTAATATAGTCCTTAAAATAAGCAAATGTTAACTTGCATTGAAAGCTGGCATTCACAGAGGAAGGCACGCAAGCTGAGCAAGATTTATCCCCAGTCGTGTTTCAGAATTACACTTAACAGATGTTTTAATCCCTGGGGAGGTACTAAATAGATACAAGCTGATGCAATTCAAGTTTTGAGTCTAGATCCTGGCAGGACTGGAAAAGTAAGGGATATGGGGAGCTGCTTCTGGTAGGGTAAGTCCCTATAATTTTACACAAGCTGTCTAAATAATTTTTGATGCCTTTTCAGAATTTCTTTCACGAATGGACCTCCTACTTCATTTTTTTGCTTTTCTTTTCAACAGCTTTCAGCACACCTTGCAGTTTCTTTGCTTTCTGCGTCAAGAAAGCAAAGCTTTCTTTGAAGTTGCTGATCCCGTGTTCCCTACAGATATTCTCAAGCCCATCAAACCACTGCAAAATCTTCTCAAGCTCAGCCTGAACAGCTTTCTGTTCTTCCAGTTCGGCTCGCAGTGCCTGCCCAGCAGACACCTCAGCCTTGTACTGCTGCTGCAGCTGCTGGATCTCATCCTGAAGCACCTGGAACTGTTCTTTGCTGTAAGGATACTGCTCGTGGACCTTGTCCTCGGGAAGTAGTACATTCTTAGGGATGTTTAACACCAGCTGCAGAACCACTTCTTCCATTTTACTGAAGAGCTTATCAAACTGCTCCTTCATTAAAAGCAGAAATTTCTCTGTGCACCTATGGATTTGGAAGGGGGTGATTTTACACCCGGGAAACCCGTCCAGTTTCTTGAGGATCACAGTCTCCACTACCGGCAGTATCTCGAAGAGGTAGTCCTGGAAGGCAATGTAGACACGTAGCATGCACGTCTGGGGAGTGAAGCCAAAGAACTGCGCTTCATAAGCCATGGGGTTGACCGACATGGTGAGGGCGGGAGCCGGTGAGGGAAGGCGAGAGAAGCGCAAGGCAGGGCCGAACTGCGGGGACGAGGGCCGAGTTCGGGCTGAGAAGAGGCCCGGTAGAGGGTCTACGCAGTCACCACCTCCCGCGTTGTTACCAGACGGACCGCGGCTGCTTCTCCCGCACTGCAGCTGGTGCTGGTGCTGGTGCCGGAGGCACTCACGCCTTCCCGCCACGTTCGAATGCCCGCGGGAGCCCCGCCCCGCCAAGGGCCCTTCCGGGGGGGCACTCACGCCACCCAATCACCAGCTGCTCCCAGCTCTCGCCGGGCGAGGAAAGCGAGGGCAAAGAGCTCCCGCGCACACGGCTCGGCCAATGGGAGCGCAGCCTCGGGGCGGTGACGCGAGGGCTCGCACATGCGCAGGCGCGTGGCGGAAGCGGACGCAGCCGCGGAGCGGAGGCGGTAAGATGGCGTACCAGACCTTCCGGCAGGAGTATCTGCAGGTGCCGCCTGTGACGCGGGCCTATACCACGGCCTGTGTCTTCACCACCGCCGCTGTGGTGAGTCTGGGCTCTGCAGGCTCTGAATGTGGCGGAGTGGCAGTTCCGCGAGGCCTGAGGGAGCGAGGGGGGTATTCGCCTTGTTGGGGTGAGGACAGTGCAGGGGTTTCCTCAGGCACTTCCTCTGTCCCTGAGGGTCTCTGAGCGGGGAGATCGCCTGAAAGCGGCGTTTCCAGACCCCCGCTGCCTGCACAGAAAAGGGCAACAGGGTTAGTGAAGGATCTGGATAACAAGCTTTGTGAGGGGCGGTTGAGGTTGCTGGGGCTCGTTAGTCTGAAAAGTACCTGAAAAGAAGTTGGTAGACTGGTGGGGGTTGATCTCACCAATGACAAACAATAGGACAAGACGAAATGGTCTGAAACAGCACCGGAGGAAGTTTATATTGGAAAAGCTTCTTTACTGAAAGGGTCCTTGGGCCTTGGAACAAGGTGCTCAAGGAGGGAATTGAATCGCCATCTCTGGGCATGTTTCACAGTTGTGGAGATCTGGAACTCAGGGACAGGGTTTAGTAGTGAGCTTGAGGTAGTTTGTTTAACTGCTGGAGTCTAATCTTGAAGGTCTTTTTCTACCTAAACAATTTTATGAAGTGAGTTACAAAGTTATGAAAGGCTGAACAGGTGGTTGTTTGCTAGAAAACCCAATATGTTGGTTGAGAACTTAGCATGCTTATTATGGCACAGAGAGGGGGGTTACTTACTTGAGGGTGTGTGGCTTTTACTCAGTACATTGATTCCATCAAATGTTCTTTTCTTTTTCAGCAACTAGAACTAATTACACCTTTTCAGCTGTATTTCAACCCTGAATTAATATTTAAACACTTTCAAGTAAGTAATGCTTACTTACTTTCAAGTAAGTAAGTAATGCTTATCAATGCTTGTCAAGATGGGACCTGACTCTTCTTGTTGGTGCCCAGTGACAGGATGAGGGACAACACAAACTGGAACATAGGATATTCCACCTAAACATAAGGAAAAACTTTTCAGTGAGGGTACCAGAGCCCTGGCACGGGCTGTCCAGAGAGGTTTTGGAGTCTCCTACTCTGGAGACATACCAAACGCACCAAGATGTGCTCCTGTTGGATTTTCGCAAGGGCTTCCTGCTCTAGCAGAGGGGTTGAACTAGATGATCTTCATAGGTGGTCCCTTCAACCTTTACCATTTTGTGACTCTGTTTTCTGAGATATGAGAGGTTTTTTAAGTAAACTGTTGAGTACAGTTCTGTTTTAAAGAAGGCTAATGAAGCTAGATTGCTGGTTACTGTATCTTAGTATAAGTTTTAGATTTGTTGACTGTAAGATTTCAGTTACACTGTTATTCCTTTTGTATTTAGACAATAAAAACATGCTACTTCGTTTAAAGCCCTTGTATTTGTCTTATTTCCAGGTATGGAGGTTAATCACAAACTACTTATTCTTTGGACCAATTGGCTTTAATTTTTTGTTTAATATGATCTTTTTGTATCCTTCAACAAGTTTGTTTTCATTCCTCGGCAGCCAGAGCTCCTGAGCTCAGATGTGTTGCTGTACATGCAAACAAGCAAAGGTTCGGTTCTATCCCACTGTGAAGTTCCTCAGATGTAGCAATGCTGACCTCACTGATGTCATGAGCAGATATTAATGGAATCTCTTTCATAAGTTGTCAAGAGTGTTGCAGTTTATTTTTGTGGTGTTCAGACTTTGTTCTACAACTCTGATCCTTCAGGCTGGTTTAGACATAGAGCAGAAAATACTCCTGAGCCTGTCTCCATGGGCACCTCGACAGAGACAGACAATGAAGTAAATTGATACAAAACTTAAATCTATGCTCATGTACAATTGAATCCTTTTTTTCTTTGGATTTTCCGTTAAACTAAATCAATTTCTTTGAACTCCTTTGCAATCAAGTTTTCCTGACTTGTGACTTCAGATACCGTTACTGCCGAATGCTTGAAGAAGGATCTTTTCGGGGTCGGACAGCAGATTTTGTATTTATGTTTATTTTTGGAGGACTTCTAATGACTGTATCCTTTTTTTATTTCAAACGAATTTGGTGAAACTGAATGTGTGTGAAGGAGAGCTAAGACCAAGTGGTTATGTTTTCTTTATTTCTTAGTTGATATATTTTGTTATACCAGTACTTGTTAAAGTAGTTGTAAATGCTTTGTCACTGTTGCTGTTAAATACCGGGCCATCTTTCAGGCTTTTTACTGTTTGACAGGATTATGACAATTAGATGATGAGATAAAAAGGATCGCTCAGGTGCGTAATCCTGCTCAGGCTGTTGAAGTGCTATTGCTTCAATGATTTCATGCAAAATTATACTTTAAAGGAATTAATCATACTGCTGCATCCCAAATCCTGCTACAGCTGTTGAATTTGATGAAAGGAAGGACTGATATACTTGGACCTGGGAAAGCAGAGACAGGAATTGTATGGAAAATACGGGATTATAGGTCAAGCTGGAGAATTTCTCTCAGGCTTCACCGCAGTTATTTGGTGAGCTGTTTTCTTTAACTGCCTATCACAGCTTTTTGGCCTGTTTGTGAACTTGGTTTTCTTGGGTCAGGCATTCACAATAATGCTTGTGTATGTGTGGAGCCGCAGGAATCCCTATGTCCGCATGAACTTTTTTGGCCTTCTCATCTTTCAAGCTCCATTTCTACCATGGGTATTGATGGGTTTTTCACTACTTTTGGGGAACTCCATCATTGTGGATCTCCTGGGTAAGGAATTGCAAGAATCACAAAGATTTGTTCCTGTGAGTGTTTTCCATTTAAGCAAAGAATGAGGAAAAAACAAAGTGCTGAGTGCCTCTTAAGACAGTCTGGTATAATGGTCCAATATTTATACCATCATTTTTCTTGATGTCTGAACACTAGCATATATTGTACTGTAACAAGGATGGAAACAGCTTTTGCTGCCTTGGCTTCTTATTGCTTAGAATCAACCCAAGTACATAATCTGCTTGTGGGCATCAGACTGTTGAAATAGCTGTTTTTATCAACCCTGATAAAGTCATAACATTAGTTTGTTTAATAAGAACAGTTAGTTGTCCCTGTATTAGTGTCTTGTAGTGCAAGTTAAGCTTTTTATCTGACGTCAGTGTCCTTCATGCAGTTTGGTATTTCCGTTATCTCATGTGTTACCTGTGTTCTATTTCTTTTTCCTGAAAACTTCAGTGAAACATTTTGAAGTTGTAAAGCAAATTTCATTTTTCTTTCTGTACTAGGCATTGCTGTTGGGCATATATATTTTTTCTTAGAGGATGTCTTTCCCAATCAGCCTGGTGGTGGGAGGCTTCTGAGGACACCGTCTGTCTTGTAAGTATTGCCATTATTTCAGAACAGGTGTAGTAAAAGTGCTCATGTGGAAAATGCTTTATAATTTGGTCACATCAACATCTGGTAAATTAGATGGCTTGGTACAAAACTGTGGGGGACGTCTATACTTGCACTTATTTAACCCATCTATTACTGAACAAAGAGGGATGGAGGGTCTTACAAACGTTTAAATGGAAGCTAACTTCCTGTGGAGAAAGGAGCAAGGTATTCCCCTTTACTGGGCACTGGTGTTCATCTGTGTTTCATATCTTTGGCAAAAGATTTCTGTGTGTCAGCCCATCTTCAGGCTTCCACTTAAATCCTTTTATATGTCTGTTCAGAAGGCTGCATAGGATTCTTGTCTGGGTCTAAAAGTCTGGATTTCTTTTTTTTTTCCCAGAAGCTTTTATTTATTCTTGTATCCTACCTGAAATCCTGTAATACTCCTAAAGTGCTGCTCTTTCCTGGTCTGAAAACTTCTCAGAAATGGCCTTTCACTGGTTGAAGCAAAATAATCCCTTCAACTAATTCTGTTAATCACACTTTACCTTTAGAATGTTTTGGATATATTTACTGCTTGTATGTAGCCTGTGATTTTATTATTCTATGATTATATTATTTTATATTTATTATAAGAATCTATCAAATTTTTGTTTCTGCATAAACAAATCTACAAAGAGAGAACCTTTCTGGAGGGGGGGTAAAGGAACCTATGAAACTGTGATTTTTGTCATGAATGGGAAATGTAAGCCTCTAACATTGTCTCAAAGACAGACTCTTCAGTAAGTTTCCCATCTGCCTCTCAGTGCCTGCACCTTAACCTGCAAGATGGAGGTCAAGCCACATGTGTTTGACTCTTTCTTTGCCCCCTTCTCAAGATGGAAACAGCTCTTCAACATCTCATTCATGTTTTGCTCCCACAGCTGGCTGCGGGAAGTTCTGCCTTATGCTGGAGGTGGCATAACTTTCAGCTGAATCTTCAGTCTTGATTCATTATATCACATAATTTTAGACATTCTGAACCTTCTGGCTTCTAGTTGGAGAGCAAGTGGGACTTGGCCGTAACTCATCAGTGCTTTGAGAGGCTATTTCTGAGGGGAGGGGGGGAATGCTGTTACCTATGCAGAGTATGAGCAGCTTTGGTCTTATTGTGAAACATGTATTCTAAAGGAAAAAACTCACTTCTGTTTTTCTAGAAAAGCAATATTTGATACACCAGAGGATGATCCTAATTACAATCCGTTGCCAGAAGAACGACCAGGAGGATTTGCATGGGGAGAAGGTCAGCGCCTTGGCGGCTAATTAAGTGTCTATGCCAAAACCCAGCCACAACTGTGAGAGTTTGACTGTGTGAAGCTCCACACCGGCGAGTCTCTCGTTCCCTGTTGCAGAAAGGGCACCCTTTGACAGCTCTATGGTTTTGAATATATGCACTTTATGAAACGACAGTCTAATCCAAGACACTTCCAGGCTACCAGGGTCTTTTCCAGTCGTGGAGTTTCTAGTGCTGGTAATAAAAACTGTAATCCAGTGAAGCCAGAAACCTAAAACTGGAAACTGTTTTCTGTCAGCTTCAGTTAACACAACCATGAGTACTTGTGTAAAGTTATTTCAAAAGTATTTTAAGTTATTTGATACAGGAAATAATATGGAAAAACAGATGACAAACCCAACTTTTTGGGTTTAAACTCATTTTTTATTCTTGGGTAAGATAGCTACAGGATGGTTGAAAGTCTTAAGTCCCCCTTTCAATGGCAAAAATTTTTTAATTTTTGATTCTCTTGCCTCATAAAAGCGTAAGAAATGCAACATGCAGTGTAACACAGAACTGTTCAAAAATCTCAATTAGTTTAATAAACTGTCTTGTGGATCCTTTTTTGTTAATCCATTGTATAATCCTTGTCTTAAGGGAGTTGTGGAAAAAGCAGAAGCTGGAAAAAGTGAATTCCCTGAAGGGATGGCATTCACAGAAGCTTTCCTCACCAATGTATCTCAGAACTGGTAGCAAACAGTTGTCTGTTCAAGGTGTTAAATTTGTGGTCTGTGTATGAAGCTTGTGGGGAATGTCCAGTGCAGGTCAGTGACGGTGGGATTCAGCTTGAGGTTATTTTGAGTATAAGTATGTGACAAGTCACGTAAGAAATTTGGAGCCTGGTTCAGCTTATCACATTCAGTTACATGCAAGACGCTGGACTGTACTGCATCACACTTTGCTGATTACATTATCACCGATAGATACTGTTGAAACTGCCTCTTTCTTCCAGATTTGGGAGGGTAGCCTCATCTTAGACAAGATGACCACATCTGTCAAGTCTCTGAATTTGCTGTTCTTAAACTGGGTACAGCTACAGCTGTTTACTGTGTTTGGATCTCAAGAGGAAATTATTCACAAACAACATAGTAGATTCTGATAAAACTGGTGAGTCCACTGGAATATACAATTTTGTCTGTTGAACAGACAAAAGGCTCTCAGCTTTGCTTTTTGTTGAAGTGAGCAAAATCTTAACACAGAATGCAGAATTCCATGCCTCGTTGTACCATGTATTTTGACAGCAAGGCCTGAAAATCACTGGCAGTAAGATACAGTTTAAAATTGTCTGGCTTTACATTATGTATACCATATTCATAACAGATCGTGTCCTTAACAAGGCTTGGTGTCTTACTGTCCTCTCCACCATTTTACGTGTGCTCAGAGGATTTTAATATAATTCTATATTAGTAAAAACTTGGAGTTTAGTCAAGATGTTGCGGTTAGGTCAAGGGATTAAAGCCTTACTTCATGGAAGTGGTCTGGTTGAAAAGGACTTTCATGATCATCAGCTCCAAGCATGAACCCAACTGTCCTAAGGCCACTGCTAAACCCTGTCCCTGAGCTCCAGATCTCCGTGTCTTTTAAACACTTCCAGGAACTGGGATTCAGCCCAGTCCCTGGGCAGCCTGGTGATCCTTTCAATGGAGTGTTGGAAAGGTTTGGGTTGAAGGAACTTTCAGAGCTCCTCTAAATCAAATCCCCTGTAGTGAGCAGGGACATGTCCAGCTGGAACAGGTTGCTCGAGCCCCCATCCAACCTGAACTGGGATTTTTCTAGAGATGGGGCTTCTACCTCTAGGCAGCCTGGGCCAGGGTGTCACCAACCCTGGGGAGGGAAGAGTTAACGGGACTCCATCTCCCATGACGCCCCGCGGTGGGTCACGTGTCCCGTGCCGCCCCGGGGACCTTGAGAGTGCGGGACCATGCGGGCCGGGGGTGAGGCTACCCCCGCCAAGCGCCTCTGCCGCGCTGCGGCCCCGCGCCCAGCACCGGTCTCCCAGCCTGCCGCCTGTCCCCGCCGCCGTCTGCCTATCTGCGGGGCGCGGGGCCAGCTGCTGAGGCAGCTCCGCCGCTTCCAGAGTGTCGTCCTCATCGGTGCGTGAGGGACCGGGACGAGGAGGGCAGCCGGTGCCCTCCGGATACGGCCTTCGTCAGCCACGGGCCGGGTCTGGGCTGCTCGACTACGCTGGAGCTGCCGCTGCCGCCCGGTGACACATGGCCGAGGCGGGGAGTGCTGAGCTCGGCGAGAGCTTCATGTGGCCGTGCGGGGCTTAGAGGGGCCGATAAGAAAGATCGGGGAGGACTGTAGCAGGGATGGTTGTGAGCGGAGGTGAGGCGGGTGGTCGTTTAAACAAAAAGAGGAAGAAGAAACTGTTGACGCTGAGGGTGGTCAGATAGAAACCAGCTTGAAGTAGATGCACTTGAAGGTGGTTTCTGGTGCCTGTAAGAGCTGTGACTTGTGCACAGCTCGTAGTCAGTTTATGTGTTGGTGTAGCTGTTAGGGTGTTTTGCCATCTTTGATGGGGTTTGTGTTGGAGCTACACCTGTGGGGAAAGAGCCGGGTGGTTGTGTGCTAATGCCGTGTCACAGGAGATGTATACCTGTCCCCAAAGAGACCATCTCCGACCTCGGGAAGGTGCAGAGAAAGACTTGCTGGCTTATTAGTGCACTGAGTACTTCTCAGACTTTAACTTGCTACTTCTTGTTGTGACAAAAGCTTTGCTTTAGTTTGTTTACAGCTTTACTGTGAAACTTTCTTGTGCACAGTGCACGTGTGAGCATAAAACCAAATCACTGTCTCTTCTTCGCTGTGCATTATTATCTTACGTTGGCTTCATATCTGTGCAAACTGGAATAGGTTTCTAAATCAGAGTGTGGCTAGGGAAAGCCTGTGTGGAAGACTTGTAGAGGAGTGGTCTAGCAACTAGATTGAAGGTCAAGTTTGGTTGTGTCTTTGGCTGGTCACTGGTTCAAAGTGCAGCTAAAGCAAGCTTTGGAATCTCTTTCTGTTTTCACCTTCACCAACACGCTTAGAAGTTAACATTAAAAAATGAGGTGGGACCTTTCATTTGAAGATGATGTAAAAAGGAAACATTTTTCCCTTGATGTTTTGTAGGAGAAACAGGCTCAGGGAAGACAACTCAGGTCCCTCAGTACCTCTATGAAGCAGGAATAGGCCACCAAGGTGTCATTGCCGTGACCCAGCCCCGCAGGGTGGCAGCCATAGCCTTAGCTACCAGAGTCTCCAGTGAGAAGATGACAGAGCTGGGAAAACTGGTAGGTTGATTTACAGAGTGTTTAGAGAGTTGTTTTAGTGTTGGTGGGGCTGTATTGGGGCCTAATGGTAAACCAGCCACAGAATTGACAGGTCTTTGTTTAATAATAGGCCTGAATGGGAAAAAGTGGCTATTTGCCTGCTTCTGTGGCTCGATGCAGGGGTGTGTTTCACTCTGTCACAGTGGTATTTTGCTTCTTGGTTATTATGTGTATTCCTCCATCTGAAAAAGGCTCGGTTAATAAATAAAACAGAAAATACTATGCACTATTCCGCTGCTGTTATAGAGAGCAGAGTACTGAATCTGTGGAAGAATGGAGGAGGAAGACTTCCCCTACATAAAATCTTTGAAGGGTGTGGCATAGTTTTCTAGTGGGGGTAGAAGAAAACTGAGCATTTTTTATGAACTTCTAGTTGGGGAATAGCCAGTGAGGATAGAGAGTTGTGAGTGTCCTTTGGGTGGTTTATTGTATCTGCAGGATTAACTCCTTGCAGACTCTGGACATGTTTTCCAGAGCTTGCTTTTTTGGTTGGCACCATATGATGCGTGGCTCAGAGTGCTTTGTAGTGTTTCCTCATGGAATGATGGCAATGAGAAACACAAGTAACTGTGCTTGTACTTTCTGTGGTCACTTTTGTAGGTTGGCTATACTGTACGCTTTGATGATTTGACATCTTATGAGACTAGAATCAAGTTTTTGACAGATGGAATGCTGCTCCGTGAAGCTATTGGGGACCCTATGATGCAGAAATACAGTGTTGTCATCCTGGATGAAGCTCATGAGAGGACAATCCATACTGATGTACTCTTTGGAGTGGTGAAAGATGCACAAAAAAAACGAAAAGAACTTGGCAAACTGCCACTAAAAGTACGTACATCTTGGGTGGGGATGAAGACCAGGGATGGGGCTTGAATGCTAGGAGGATTTCCTGGACTTTTCCGAAGCATTTTGGAAAATTCAGAAAAATAGTTGAGGCTGTTCCTTTAAATCTCTATAGTGAAGGGTGGCCAATTCCTTATGTATGGGCTTGATAACAACACATCTGAATAAGGTGTCTGGCCACTTCCATATTGCTGTTTGTCCTTATTGCCCCTTCCAGAGGCATTGCTGAGGGATGTTTGGGCACTGTTGCTGAGAGCGCCCTGAGTACAGGAGCACTCAGTCTAATGGAAGCAAGCTGTGACGCCTTCGCACTGGGGAAGGAGATGACAACATGCGTGTTGGGTAGATGTAGAATTAAGTGAGTCATGATGAGGTGTATTAAAGCATGTTCGATTTGACGGGAAGGGCGTGTAAGGGATTGGTAGAGTCCAAGTGCAGTGTCCTTCAACAGACTGTTTACCACAGCACTTTGTGGGTACTCGGCCCTCTCTGTTAAATGTCAGAAAAGAATTGTTACAAGCCTTTGCCCATTTTGTCATACCAGCGCATTGTGCTTTGTGATTCCAAAGCCAGTGTCTTCAACAAAGAAAGGTTATAGAGCCATAGAATGGCTTGGGTTGAAATGGACCTTAGAGATCATCATTTCCAACCCTGTCACTCTCTTCTGTCCCAAACTCTTGTGTGCTTTGGGCTGTTCAGAGCACATATCTCAGTCTCAGGGAGGCAATTTCTGGCTAGTCTTGACTTCTGTCTTTCTGGGTTGAAACTGCATCACTAATCCATCTGACACTTTTTTTGAAGGTGATCATCATGTCTGCTACAATGGATGTTGACCAGTTCTCCCAGTACTTCAACGGAGCTCCTGTTCTCTATTTAGAGGGCAGGCAACATCCCATTCAAATTTTTAACACCAAGCATCCCCAGAGTGATTACCTCCAAGCAGCACTGGTGTCAGTCTTCCAAATCCACCAGGTATGTGTTCTTGTCAGGTCTGTGCCTCATTGTGGCCATGGATCATTGGCAGAAGAGAAGGCTTGAGCTTGATCTGCTGCTGAAGCAGAGCTGTCCCCAAGGTGTTCTCTACATCCTCTGGGCCAAGTGGATAGACAGGAAGCACACTGGCTTGGTGAATTGGAGGGGTTGACAAGTCCCACCATCATTCCAGAAGGGAGAAGAAAGTTTGAGAGTAGTCAACCATAAAGACTACGGGTTGAGGAGGGAAATCCAAGCATAAGCAGACAGTAGAGTGAATATTATTCTAATTCTCTGTATAACTGCATAGCAAGTAGAAATGTGTTAAAATGACAGCTTATAGGTGATTTGTCACTTAAGTGCTTAAATGCAGAACTTGCTGGATGGTTATGTCATGTAATTTAATGCTTTGAAGATGATGCTGCTGTTAAGATCTTGGGAATTGTACAGCAATGCTGGAGTTGAAGGAACGCTGCTAAGCTAAGGTCTCTGATGGCAATTTGTACCTAACACCTAAGTGTTCGTCTCACCTGAGTTCTCTGTGTATTAGCTTGTACATGTTGATTGTTGCTTCTCTCGTTTGCATGTCTTGGACAGTTATTTGATGAAACTGACATGAGATTCCTAAGTGATTCTCCATTCTGTGGAGACTCAGTACTGCAACATGCGATATCCACCTCTGGTGATTCCACTGAGAACATCGGGCTGTTGCATATCTCAGATCACACGCATATCTCTTCTTTATTCCTTAACCTGCTTTGCTGACTTGCTGTCAAAACATCTTATTGCAGTCTCAGTGATGGAGCCCCCCGTCCAAACGATGTGAACTTCTCCCTTGCCTTTTTCTCTGGCTCCAGGAAGCACTTTCTTCTCAGGACATCCTGGTGTTTCTGACTGGTCAGGAAGAAATTGAAGCAATGACCAAAACCTGTCGAGATATTGCCAAGCATCTACCTGATGGCTGCCCACGGATGATGGTGATGCCTCTTTATGCTTCTCTGCCTTACTCTCAGCAACTCCGCATCTTTCATGCTGTCCCCAAGGTGAGGCAATGTGATAGGTAAACAGGAAGAGTTTGCTTGCATTAGCGCTTGTCAGAAATGAGGATTTTCAAGTGTTGAAGAAGTCTGTGCTGACAATAGTAAGAACTAGGATTCACTGGCTTTAGGCCATTTGGCCTTAACCCTAATGGCCGTGTGACCTAAAGATGGTGCGATAATAAGACCACACAGCTGTCATGGAATTAACAGGTGAATACGATAAGTCACCTGGGATCACAGAAACAAGGAAGGATTAGGGGGAGTGAAAAGGACAGAATAATTAAAATTTTTACCATTTCACAGCAATTTTAATTCTGTATCACAAAGAAGCTACAGCAGTTAATGGGCCAAATGCTATGAAAGTTAAAAACCTGTGTATATTTGGTTGAGCTGTAAGAAAACTGCCTTGTGCTGCCTCGGGCCCTTTTTCACCTGTTCAGCAGATAAATCTTGTGCCAGAAATGAAATTAGAATTGTTTTAAAACATAATAGCTGTCCTGGGTGGTGTGTTTTGTTGCAGGTGCAAACATGGGCTTGAGAAAATTATTAGGAACTATAGTTCATCTTCATTTCCAGGAGCTCATGCAGCAAAGCACTGGGCGGGTGTGGTCATAACATGCAGGGATCTGTAAGCTTGGTCCATGCAACCGAAAAGGGTCAGCATCTCTTTGTTGCTGTTAATCTAAGGCTTTTGAGTGGCTTTAGTTAACTCTTCCTTCCAGGGCTGTCGCAAAGTGATCCTCTCCACCAATATTGCAGAAACCTCCATCACCATTCCAGGAATAAAATATGTTGTGGACACAGGCATGGTCAAAGCAAAGAAGTACAACCCAGGTGAGGAATTCTAAAGACCAGTGTAGAGATTGTTTTCAGTTTTGTAAAAGTGATTTGGGACAGTAAGCCCCACTGAGAGCTACTTTAAAACACTGTGCACTGTCTAAGTTAATATCCCAGGTTTTATGTGTGGGTTTGGGAATTGGTTTTTGAGTGCTAGCCTCATATGGATAAAAATCAGTCAGGTATGAGGTACCATGTGTGAAGCTTTGCCCCAGGGTGCTAAATGAAGTGAAGCCTGAGCCACATTTGCATGGCAGACCCTTGGATTTTTTATTACTAATCCTGCATGTATTTCAAAGCCATGCATGATGCAGACGTAGACTGAAGTGGTGCTTTTCCATGCACAGAGACTGGTCTGGAAGTGTTGGCAGTGCAACGGGTGTCAAAGGCCCAAGCTTGGCAACGTACAGGAAGAGCAGGGCGAGAGGACAGCGGGTTCTGTTACCGGCTCTACACAGAGGATGAGTTTGAAAAGTTTGACAGAATGACAACACCTGAAATACAGAGGTGAGTACAGACCTCGGATACCATCGCACTTGTTGCCATGCCTGTACTATGTGCTCTTATGGATGGAGCTGTGGAAGCCACTGGATGGCATAACAACTTTGAGTCTAGCTGGTTGGCTCGTAAGAAAAATAAACTGGTGAGCCTAAATAGGAAAACCAGGATCTGTCTGCTCAAGGTAAACAGTTATGTTCTGAGTCTTCAAACACAAATGGACAATAGTTGTCTTGACTTTAACTACTGAATTTGGCTCTCCATTTAAACCCTTCTTGGTTTAGGAAGTGAGACCTCACCAGACAGCATTGGACTACTGTGTCAAGTTGCAGCACAGATCTCAAGATTCCTTCTCAGGAATATTATAGATGAAATAAAACAGAATAAAATAGAGTAGAATAAAATAATCAGAACAATCTCAGTTGTTTTTAATGCCTCTGCAGGTGTAACCTGGCCAGCGTGATGCTTCAGCTTCTCGCTCTGAGAGTTCCCAATGTGCGTACTTTTGACTTCATGTCCAAACCATCTCCTGGTAAGTGGTTACAAAGGCAGCCTTGGAAAAGAAGGGACAAACTAGTTGATGAGGAATTGCTTAGAAATAATGTATTCAAGGCAGCCAGAGAAGGTAGACGACAGAAGGTCAGGGCTGTGAAAGAGAAGGAGTCTCTCTGTGCCGTTTCTTCTGCTCCTCAGAAGCATTGGATTCGTTCTGTCCTCATTGCTTGTGTTCGGTCTCATCGTAGCAGCTGTGGTTATGGCAGAATGCTGGAGAGTCCAGTTTCCAAACAGAGCTGAAAGCAGTTTTGAGTCATGAGGAACACCATGGTTTACCTTGACTGCTGGGGAAAGCTACAGAGAACCTTGCACAGCCTTTGGTTCTGCCACTTAAATTGGAAAACATGGTTGTTGTTATTTGATAGAGGGGAATAAACTGCTGTTTGGGACACTTAATTTCTTTAAACAGAAAGTGCTTCTCCTTCTGGCTGGAAAGGGAGGGTAGTTCTGGTAGTAGCTGATCCCTCATAGCTCTGCCAGTGTCAGCTGGGATGCCTCAAAGCCTGAACACCCTTGTTTTGACAGATGCTATCCAAGCAGCAATTGAGCAGCTGGACCTACTGGGAGCTGTGGAACAAAAGGAAGATCAGCTTATCCTAACCCCACTGGGAAAGAAAATGGCAGCTTTTCCTCTGGAACCAAAGTTCTCAAAAGTAAATTTACAGAACAGTTATCTACTTTTTATGTCGTGTTCTTCCCACTAATAATGGCATTTCTCTTTCAAATTCCTTAAATAAGACTGGATTTTGGAGTGACTACAGCTGTACTGGTGTGTTTACCCAGCTTTATTTCCAGCTGCAGTGCTGCTTTGCTTGTCTGTTGTTAAACTCAGGGAGATTTTTTAGAACAATTTATTTCTTTTGGCACTTCTGAAACTGACACAAGGCTGATGTAATTCTGGGAGTCCTGGCAAAACTGTTCAGCCATTTCATGAAGTGTCTGATGTTGAAGTTGATATTAGTTATGGTGTTTGTACTGGCCACACTCTGGGAAAGAGCATGACAGTTGTTAAATGTGCTTAGTCGGCCCATAGGAAGACATGCAGTTGTCTCTAGGTCTAAATGTTGATGAAATGGAGCTAATCAGAGTTTGGTAAAGTTATGTGGCTACCACTGAGCAGAAGAGTCTGAATCGGATTTGGTTGACCAAACATCAGTTTTGTTCTGTGTTTTGCAGACCATCCTCCTGTCCCCCAAGTTCCACTGTACGGAAGAGATCCTGACAATTGTGTCACTGTTATCAGTGGATAGTGTCCTCCACAACCCCCCTGCACAGAGGGATGAAGTGCAATCCGTCAGGAAGAAATTTGTCTCCAGTGAGGGGGATCATCTTACCCTGCTCAACATCTACAGGGCCTTCAAAAATGTCAATGGCAGCAGGGTAGGATGCTCTAAAGATGCCAGTGCTATCTGGGCTCATGGTGGTGAGGAGCTTTTTTTGGTCTACAGCGTGACATCTGCATCCTTAACAGCTGATGCAGTGCACATCATAGAATTCTAAAATGCTGGCTTGGAAGGGACCTCAAGGATCATCTGATCCAATCTTCCAAAGCAATGAGAAGAGAGAACTTATTTGCCCTTTGCAGGTGGGTGGTTGGAGGAGACTGTTTGGGTGCTGAAGGTTCTTCCAGAATGCTACTGGAAAATTGATTACTGATGCTTCATGTGGCCTGTTCTGTAATGGGTCTTCTCTTTCTCTGATTCCAGCTGTAAACAGGAGGGAGTTGGAGAGTGTTGAGACTTACTGATAAATACCTAGATGTGCTGTTTGGCAGGATTCACTGCAAAAACAGCATATTTGAAAACGTATTTTTATTGATACTACTCTGTAAACTCCTCTATTGGATATGTAGATCCATGGATTTGTATACTCCTTTCCATGCAGCATCTGTCATTCATTGTGATTTGTTTCCATGACCTGTGGGTTAGCTTTTTCCCAGTACTCAGTGACATTGCAGAGCAGTCCCGAGTAAGAAGAAAACACCACCACACTATTCTTTAGCACTGTGGGAGGGAGCACAGAGAGGAGAAAGGTGGTGTGTTTGGAGGATTCTGCTTTTTGTGTTACCCAAACTGTCAGACTTAGCTGGACAAATGGCCCTTGTAACTTTCAGTGTCTCTGCTACAGGAATGGTGCAAAGAGAACTTTGTCAACAGCAGGAACATGATGCTTGTATTGGACATCAGAGCTCAGCTCAGGGACATTTGTATAAAGGTAACTTGTGCCCTTGGTGTGTCTCTCCATTTCACCTGTTTGTTTTTTTCCATTTGTCTCCAAACTGGTTTTGTTGTGCGCCAACTACCATGAGTGAGAAAACAAGGGGTTTTTTCAGTCTCTCATGAATAGTGAGGTGACATTCCTGCAGCTGCATCCCACAATTCCTGAGCTGTAGGGCTCAGTAGAGGAGAGCCGAAGAGAGAAGGGGAGCTATGGGAGGGCTTCTTGAGTAGGGGACAGTTTTTCCTAAGGGATTTTGCTGCTCTCCTATAGATATAATTCTAGTGTGCTGTCAGCTTCAGCAGCTTGTGTTGGTTAGATCCTTCAAACAATCAGGCACAGAGCTGTCACATCAGTGCTGTTCTTGCCAGTCGTAAGATGCACTGTAGGAGCTGCTGCTGTCTCTGTGTTGGTGTGTGACATGGTAGCTACCCTTTGGCACCAGTCTCCCACCTATGGATGCAGTTGGCCTGAATCTCACTCCCAAGAGAGTATTGGTCTGTTTTGCTCATCTTTTGTTTGCTGTTTGTCTAAATCAGCCCAGCGTTGCCCTGAGCTGAATTCAAGGTGAGCATTGTGCACACACGAGCAGGATCTGTAACATGCTATTGTATGATAGCTGGAGCTCACTAAGATGGGTCCATGTTTCTGAAAAAGGGTGTGCACACATGCCTGCTTACTCTTGTCTCTTGCTGCTGAACAGCTGTCGATGCCAATGGAGTCCTCCCGCACAGACACCGGGAATATCCGCCGCTGTCTGGCTCACAGCCTTTTTATGAACGCAGCAGAACTGCAGCCTGATGGCACCTACAGCACAGTGGACTCTCACCAGATGGTGGCCATCCACCCCTCCTCTGTACTCTTCCACTGCAAGCCAGCCTGTGTGGTATACAGTGGGCTGCTCCATACCAACAAGTGCTACATGCGGGACCTGTGTGTGGTGGATGTGGACTGGCTGTATGATGCAGCACCAGACTATTTCCGCAGGAAGCTCCAAATGGCCAAGAACTGACCTGGGAGTCTCTGGGGTTGATAAGCCCACCCTGAAGGACTGGATTTTAGTTTGGAATAAGTGCGTGGGAGCAGTAGAGCTTTGCCTTGCAAATAAAACAAAAACCTTAAAAGAAAATCAGCTTCTCCATGAGAGCCTGATCTCAACAAGTCTTCATGGCGTAGATCAGTTAGCGTTTTTAACAGTTTTTCTGGAAAAGGGGACTGTACAGTGTATGTGTATGATAGCTGGGGTGGGTTAAGGGCAACTGGTAGCAGAGTCCAGTTTTTAACACTTAACAGCCAAGAAACAAAGTCCTAAGAGCTCTTTTGTATTTTTGATGGTTGTGCTTGTAATACTTAGGTTTTATTAAGAAAGGCTATTAGAAAAGTTTCAAATAGCTATGTACAGAGAAAAAAGTGAACTGGTTTTTAACTCATTAAATATATTTCTGCCTGTGATGGTCCCTGTCTTATTTGGAACCAGAAGGCGACCAGCAGGGAAACATCTGCTTGGGCAAAGTCTTCAGTGTTGGTGTCTGCACCTCAGAGGCTCACAATGCTTCTTGGCAAGGGTGTCCAGCTGCTGCATGTTTGATGTCATCTTTGTTCATACTTCACGTTCTTCCGTTAATACTCCTGCCTTACCCAACTCTTGTTTGTGTACTTCCAGCTTTGGAGCTGGTTTATTATCCCTGTAGCTTCTCAGGCAGCTAGGAGAAGAGGCAGCAAAATGAGAAGCAGAAGTGAGTTAAGAGATTGATCCTCCCATAGAGGTTGTTAAATCATTAATATTTGCACCTTCAGCTCCAACACCACTGCTACTGCCTCCCCACCCTGTTAGTTACACTTCAGTTTTCCAATAGAAATACAGAACTTTATATTGTCAAGAACCACAGACTGAACACTAATACTTGTTACCTGGTTTTCCTTCCGTACTTCCAGTAGCATCTGCAGACCTCTATCTTCTTTTCCCCGTTGGATAATCATGGCAGCACCAAAATGTTTAATATGTTTTTGAATAGGCATTAAGAAACTTGTACCACTCCAAAGGGAAAACTTGGTCTGTAATGTGAGGCAGGTGGGTTTATTCTTTGATCACTATATGTTGAAAGGTGGAAAGATGTAAGTTGTTTTTAAATTATATTGTAAGTATTTCTAAAACAACCTTCCGGAGAGGAAACTTCAGTTTCAGCAGTCTGTTGACATAGTAGAGTAATTCCTTCTACAGAATTGGGAGTGAGTTGAAGTGAATCGCGTACTGAGGAGCTGTTCTGCATGTGCAGTCACTGTAGGGTAGTGGGGTTAGTTTAAATGAGCTGTGATGGGATTGTGGTGTTTAGTCCTTGTTCTTACAAAAATGCAAAATCTTGGTTTTCTCTTTAAAAACTGGGAAAAATGTCTTGTGTTTTTCTTTTGTCTTATTTTTAACTGGCACATCGCTTGTGCTGATCTGCAAGTGTTGCTTCCCAGAGCATATCCCAGGCATGTGTAGGTACCTGGAATGGTCTCAACCCATTCCTAGGAAAGGCAATGGGAATGTCTGCGGGGGTGCAGTAGAAGTAGACTTGCATCCCCTTGTGATGTCTCAGCAAATACTGTTCTTTAGAGTTTGAAAAGAAGGAAGAGGGGGAAAATGGTCAGTGGGACATGGGGAAAACGTGTTGGTTTTGTCTGTATGACCAGCCACTGTTTTCCATTGGTATTTAGAGTCTAAAGCAACTGCAGTGGTTCTCACTCATAGAAGGGAATGACCAAAGCATGGTTTCAAAGTAGTTTGCATATTTTTCACCAAATAAAGAAGTAATGGCTAAAGTCCAAGTCCTGGGTATTGTTTTATAAGATACATAAGCTGTGTGAATGGAGGAAATGAACCTACAATGTTGAAGTGCAAGTCCTGGCCTTTTTGGTTGCTGTATCTCCACTTTAAGCAGTCTGGGTGTCTGTGTACAGAGAAGGTGTTAAGGTGGGTCAGTGAATCTGTGCTTTGCAGAACAGATGCCATTGTTACCTGCACAGTACTCAAACACCTGTGTGGAGTAGGGAGAGGAGATCCCCCTGTCCTTTGGCATGATGGGGTCATAGCAGTGGAGTGATGGTGTTGATTCCTTTGGGTGATATTGATGCCATGGGCTGATGGCGATGGAGTTGATACTGATTACATCTGTTCCATTCTGGTAATCAACTGTAGGCTAAAGGGTTAGCACAGCAAAATATGTTGAAGTGGCATGAATTACAGGTTAAGAACAAGAGTCTGCAGTAGAAGAACAGAAGAAACCTGTGTTGCAATTGTCCTTGCCAATATATAACAAGAACATGGAAATATGTCCTTGATAAGCACTGAATTACAGAATGTTAGGGATTGGAAGGGATCTTGAAAGATTATCCAGTCCAGTACCCATGCCAGATCAGGATCACCTATATCAAGTTGTGCAGGAACATGTCCAGGTGGGTTTTAAACATCTCCAGAGGAGGAGACTCCTCTCCTCAGTCTCTTTTTTGCCCAAGCTAAAGAGACCCAGCTCCCACAGCCTTTCCTCATCAGGGAGATGCGCCACTCACTTGTCTTTGTGGCTCTGCACTGGAATTTCTCAAGCAAATCAATGCTGAAAATATTAATTGTAGAACAGAAAGGGGGAGATGTGGGAACCCTGAAAACAAAGTCAGAAAGCAGGGCAGTGTTAATAATGAGGAAGGAATAAATCTGAGACCCTGGCTAAGACAGACAAAGATATAAATGGAATGTAAAAAGGATGAAACTGAAAGAGTAGGCAGAGCTGGCTGAACAGATAAGATAAAATGCTGATGTGACCTATTGTACCGACCACCTGTGTCAACTGAATTGTGTAAACTTCCCACTGGTGAAAATGAAAACGATTGGTGGAAGGCTTTTGGTGAAGAATATTGTATAGTATATAAACTCAGCTGTGTTGTAGAATAAACGGCTTCTGATTCACCCCCACAGTCTTCCCTGCCTCGTTCAGTCCGACAAATGGTGCCTTTTGTGTGAGGAACGGCGATTACTGCGGCTGTCTGCCCACCGGTGGGGTGAGCTCCCAAGATACTGTTGAATGCTGCTGAAAGAAGCAGGATCGGGCCCGACTAATCCCCGCGGAGTCTAGGCTGCAGGCGAGCCTGGGAGAACATGGGACAGCAAATGTCAAACCAACAGCGAGCTGTGTATGAACGCATGCGTGCTCTTCCAAAACGACTTAAAGTCATACTAAAGTGGGTCTCAGTTACATTTCCTGATGTTATACCAGCTATTATCTTCTCTGCTTTGGTTTGGGATGCGGTCGGTATCAGTTTACATGAATTTACTACTAGACGTGACCCCGAGGCTCCGCGCTTACTCCCCGCCTCTTGTGCTATCATGGGAACTTTGCAGGCACAAACAAAAGCTAACCAAGACAGCTCGGAAGCTGCTTCCCCTACTGGGGACTTGGCCGGTGTGACGACCCCTCCTTGGAAGGTGAGCAGGGAGGAATGCGCCCTCCTGCTACTGCTCCGCCGGCTATGTGAGTGTTTACACTGGAAGCATTCAAGAACTCAAACCAGTGCCTTTTTCTTTCAAACGCAGTCTGATAGCGATGAGGACTCAGACCCTCCCGGCCTGCCTCATGTTAAGATCTTTGATCTCTCTACCCCTGATCCCCATGAGACTTGGCATGCAATCCGCAGAAAAGCGTTAAAGGAGAGGGACTTCGAGGTTGCTGGCAAATCTGTGATTGTGCCTGTGTGGTGCGGGAGCAATAACAGGCAACCCCGCTTCCAGCCGCTTGCATATGCGGAGGTTAAAGAGCTCTGGAGGGCAGCTAAAGAATACGGAGGAGACTCTCTGCTTTTCACGAACATATTGAAGGCCACCCTGGACACACATATCATGACCCCCTACAATCTTAAATATCTTGCAACCGTGCTGCTTTCACCTTGTGGGAGGCAGGGTGGAAAAAAGAGCTGGATCAATTATTGGCTGACTATACCGGCAATCAGGCTTTTGTTCAGCCCACAATGGACTATCTAGTTGGTGAAGGACAGACTTGCTTTGATCGTAATCAGCCTAGACATCTTACAGAAGAAAAATTAAACCGCTTGAACAGCTGACAGTGGGCCACAGACAAGAGACCACAGTTTGTGGGGGAAAGAAAAAAACAAAAAAAAAGAGAGAAAAGGAAGAAAATGCAGATGGTGATGGCATCCTGCTTAATGGAATAGGGCTCTGTTAGACTGTCTAAAGTAATGCAGTTTTATTGAGATTTGATAAGATTTGCAATTTAACTATGGATAGATTGGTTATAACCGGCTCCGACAGACTGGACTTTTGTGTTGGTGTTTGTGATTCTAACACTTGGCCATTAGGAGGTGACTTTAAGATGTGACTGCATGAGTGAGGTGTAAAAAAATCTACAGAGCACTGTGAGGCAATCCCTGAATGCCTGAATGTGTGAATGTGTAAAGGTGAGATAGTGGAATGGCATTGTTTTGTGAGATTTTCTCCAGATGTTTTATAACAGTCTTCCCAGGGAGGTGGTTGAGTCAGCTTCCCTAGAGGTGTTTAAGAAGCATGTAGGTGTTTAAGGGGTGATTCTGTGTTTTTCAGTCTCTCAGGTGTTTAGGTTTTTTGTTGGTGTGGGGATGGTTGGACTCAGTGATCTAGGAGGTCCTTCCCAATCAGGATTATTCTGTGATTCTATGACTGTCAGGACAACTAATTGAATTGTGCATGACCACTGTCCTTAAAACATGTTTGCAGCTCCTGCCGTGCAGGTCTGTTCTGAGGAATTCACTTGCCTGGTGCCAATAAAGGGCTTGTGAGGTGTTATATTATGGTATGTGTCAAGGTAAAAACAATATCCCCCCTTGTCATTGCAGAAAACCACCGAGAGAACAGAAGTAAGTAGTAAAGCTCAGCAGAACAAATAGAAAACATGAAGTGGGAAATGGGGGCTGAGCAAATTTGGCTCTGTAAAGGGTTGTGTAGGGTTGTAAAATACATAAGAAGATAATCACTGTAACTATATGTATAGTGAAAACAAAAGATTAGGCCAAGGACATGGATTCCCTCTCCCCCAAGCTTGAATCTAGGGTCTCACGAAACCAAGAAGTGGACACCACCAAGATGTGGACAAAAGGGGGAATAGGTATAGAACTGATAGGAAGACTGCTCCTTGGGGACAATATGACTAACACAAGGTATAATATGCTACGGCTTCTAACTGTAGGTGTGCATGTTGGTGGAGCACAGACTTCCCATGCTCCCAGTGCTGCTTGCTCACTCCTTATTATAGCAACTAATAAAGTTTTGCATTTTTTTAAGTCTGGGCGGGTCCGCTGGATCATTCCTAATGGATTCCTGACTGAACTTTCAGAAACCTCTAACTTCAGAGTTTGTGAAGCAACTGATTTTACAGTAACACTGCCCTGTAGAATGCAACTGCCGGCTTTTACAGGAAGGCAATACTGCATGCCAGAAAATAGTTCGTCTTGGTTAGTTTTCCTTCTGAAAGATTTATTGCTAAAGGAGAAAAAAGAAATAAAAATGTGACTCTTTTCTTCTGAATGAACAACTGTGGTCTTGCGGTCAAACCGCCTCTTCTAACAAAGAGTGAAGCCACGGAGAACAGTAAAGCTCGCAGCAGGGGCTGATTTTTCTTGTGATCAAGGGGGAAGCACAAGCATTATTCAACAGCCACGAGAGATCCTGTCCATCAGTCCCTTTTCGCTGTCATCGAGATTGGAACCTCAGTCTACCACCGCGTTCGCCGGCGCTAGCACCGCAACCTGGAGTCAAAGTCCCCCTCCGCTGGGGCCGCCGGGAGGAAGCAGTGCCGGCAGTTCCGGTCCCTTCTCCTGCGCGGCCATCCAGCGCTTCACCATGCTGCTCGCCCGGGCCCTGCGCTGTGCTGCCTCCTCTCTTGGCCCCGTGTCTCGCCGCTTTCTCTCCTCCTCCTCCCACATGCTTCTGCAGCCTCCCGCCGCCTCGGCGCCGGCACTAGCGCGTTCATTGTGGCAGCTGGGCGCGGGCGGGGGTCGGACGGCGCTGCTGCGCCCGCGGCGGGGCTCTGCCGGCGGCGTGTCCTGCG